>JARQTH010000567.1:0-423111 GCA_030142595.1 Trachelus iudaicus
ACGATCGCATGGAACGTGCGACAGTTTCTTATGCATTCGTCGTCGCAGAAGCAACAAATGCATGAGGTGCTGTCGCATGATTGAAGCGATCATCCGTTGCGGTGAACCTGTTTTCAATTGGTTTTTTTTTTTTAGAAACTTTGAGGAAATATCCACCTGCAACAGCATTAGCGAGACAGTCGATTCAGCCATACACATTCCGCGGGACCAAGATTACAATTCCTGAGAAATTGCAAATTTTTATCCCGGTTCTTGGAATCCATCGTGATCCAGAAATATATCCTTCCCCGGAAACTTTCGATCCGGAAAGATTTACCGAAAAAGCCATTGCTGCCCGACATCCAATGTCCTATCTACCATTTGGAGATGGTCCCAGAAATTGCATTGGTAAATACATTTTTTTCAATTTCTCAATACGAAATTTGGAAATATCTTAAATTCCTTTCAAACCATTGGGATGTTCCATAGCATCCTAATATTACACGTATAATCTGATTATGTTCTTAAATATTTATTTCAATATCTGATTATTATAGATTTTAAACAAGTATTTTATTATTTTACAGGCGCCAGATTTGCCGTGTATCAATCAAAAATAGGCTTGATTAAGTTTCTGCTAAGGCACAAAGTAGATATCTGTGAAAAAACGAAAGTTCCCTATGAGTTTCATCCAAGAGCTCCCATTCTATCACCAAAGGATGGTATTTACGTGAAAATATCAATTTTAAGCGTATAGAGATAAAACAAAGTTCTATTACAAGAAACAGAATTTTATTAAATGCAATACCATCATAAATGACTGCGTCGATGACGTATTGTAGAGGCGAGAGTAAAGGTTGTTTCCTTATTACATATGTATATTAATATTATAAATGTCTCCCTCATTGTACATTGGATACACGCTGTATGACGTTAGTGTTGAATTAATATGAGAAAAAGTGTATTTGTTAAAATAAAAAGCAGGTATGGATTTCGACTGGCGCTTGTCTACCAAATACTTTTCTAGGTCTAATCAATATACGTTGCGACGTGCTGGTTAGATTTTTTTTACCCGCAGGCTCCCAAAGAATTTGGAGCCTTTCTCGATCGTTTTCAAATTTTTTTTTCATACAATTTTTATTTATTAATATTGTCAGACGAAAAATAAAAACTCATTCATGTATTCCGTGAATTCAACATTATTTTTTAAACATTTTATCTACGAAAGAATCGACTAATATTTTTAACGCCTGCTCGTGCCGTGTGACCGGCGAGCTGAGCGGCTGCGGGTCCTTTCTCGCTGAGGGGCCTGCTGTTGCTGTCACTGCTGCCGCTGGTTCTCAGAGCAACACTTCGAACGAAGCCGCTCATAAGATATTGCCTAAATATTCCTTTTTGTAATCTTAAATTTGAGTCACAGTGTGAGCTCAATAAAATTTACAAAGACAAAAGTCAGCACCTAATGCCTGCCTGCACTGAAGCGTATGATACCACCAGCATATTAATTAGATATTTTACCGATGTTACTTAGCGGAACTATTCTTAAAATCTATCAGGAACTATAGAATACCTCGAGAACTATTGGAAAAGCCTATTGTTGAAACATACTACAGATTATACTGTTTCGAATGGACTAATTGCAAAGGTGGAAGCGATACTTTCTTCAGAATCTCAAAAAAACTGCGTTTTCACTCTGTACTTGCCACATACTTAATTTGAATTTAAAGAAAAACTGTGGGATGAAACACCATGGAGATTTACTGGAAAAAAAAACTCTTTCGAATGGGACTAATTGGAAAGGTGTGGAAGCGATACTTTCTTCAGAAATTCAAAAAAACTGCGCATTCACACTGTACTTGCTACATGCTTAATTTGAATTTAAAGAAAAACTGTGGGATGAAACACCATGGAGATTTACTGGAAAAAGAAACTCTTTCGAATGGGACTAATTGGAAAGGTGTGGAAGCGATACTTTGTTTAAAATCTTTAAAAAACTCCTTTTTCACGCTGTACTTGCTACATACTATTATCCAGACGAAAGCAAGCCTGTTTATGATCAATAAAAGCAGAAATCATAAAGAAATCTATATGAAGTATGGTGGTTGTAATATGCAAAAAGTCTATAACGAAAAACAAGGTTTAATATTTACATTGTACAACTTGATTGGACATTAACTCGTATTACTTGATCGTTGCCATGAATTTTTAAAGTAAATTTAATTCTGAATTACCATTATCGTTCGCGATTTTATTCTAGTGACCTCAATTTAACTTTTGTGCCACGAATTAATTCAAAGGAACAGCACATAGTGAGGTCGCAGCTACTTTCCTAGAAGTAAAAAAAGAAAAGGATCGATTTCATGTCGTAACTAATTCTATATCAGTGGAAGTTGTAGGTGAACCTTTGTTAAGAAAATTTAAATATAAAATTTCCATATTTTATTTATTTCTAGCTTCTCAGATCAATAGTCCTTAATTCAATTTATCTAACGCGGCATTAGTGTAGAATTAGTGGAAAAATAATAATTTATATTGTGTGAAAAATGAACGTATATTGGTATGCAAATGCAGTAGGACCTGAATTATTCAAGCCATCGCAGACTGTCCCTAGCTCGGATAACCGAAAATGTTTTGGGTAATACGAACTCAACATTGTAAAGAAATAAAGCATGTTTTATATATCTAGGCACAGCTAATCAAGAGACTCGATTGAGTCTTGCGCCAAGTACAGGCAACCGGCGGTACAGGCACGCCCCTCTCAATGCACGTCACACGATGCATATACATACACCTTGACGAGCTCGGATTAACACGGTACACAAATGTAATGCGAGCTGGATAATCGTGAACGCAGATAAAACGAGCTTAAATAATATCAATTCTACAGTAAGTACCAATAATTTAATTTTAATAATGTATTTGCAGGAGATAATAACATCAAAATAACCAAACATATTTCTTACATTTAATTGTCAGTTTGCCTGATAGATATATTGTGTTCACGAAAATATTTTTACTCCAAAATTTATGACATAAATTATTTTAACTCTGGAGTATATCGTGTTGTTGAAAATTCGTAAAAGTGTTGTACGAAATATAATAGGATGTAAGGTTATGGTCATTAAAAACAGGGCCGTATCTAGGTATAGGTGATTTAGTCGTACAGAAAGGTCGGTACAAAACGACGCATGGCATACAGGAATTTCTGAGGCGCTGACGCGGTACATCACTCTCTATCGATTCTTTTGCTTTTCTTAGCGACACACGCTACTCCATTACCGGTGGATGGTCGTGACACACGTTCACACCTTTCACTCGCTTCTGTACAAATAAAACACTCACATTTTATTAATAAAGGAATATATTTCTATCCATCCCGAATAACCGCTTCGCTCAGCGTGGCACTTTTCTTTTTTCTCCCGTTGTCTCCTTGAAAAGATCGTTTTTCTTTATGTCCGATGGGCATGCGCAGCGCGTGGAGCCCTTTCCAACCTCCTACCATTGTTTTCATACGCTTAATAATATTTGAAGATTGAGAAGTTTTCGCTGTTAGTAGTTGACTCTCGAAAAGCAATCTCACTCGCGAAAAACAGACGCGGATTACAGTTACATCGTTGAGTCACGTGGAACTTACTGCCAAACAATGGAGAACATGGACGGGATACTGGAAAATGAGGAGGAGCCAGTTCTAAGCGGGAATCTTGAGTTTTGGATGAGTCAACTTCCAGCGAGTCTTAAATCTCTACCTATAATACATTTGGCTATTCCCGGTAAGATTGAAACATATCACTAATATATATTCCATTTTTATAAAGATACTTGAATATAGTTAAATTTTTAAAAAACAAGTACACTTAGAAATTTCAGAAAAATATATACGTCCAAAATATAATAGTGAATATAAAAGATTTTTGAGCATTTGTTCTTATTGTGATCTCACAATCGATTAACATTTCCTTATACCAATGTCATATCAAGTTAGGATTATGGAATAGTATGATAATGATATGATGCAAAACGTTGTTAATATGTTTAAAAAATACTAATACTAAAATATTATAAAAAATGTATGTGTCAATATGTAAGACCAGTATATAAATATAAATAGAGTCAACTTACGTGGCTCATTACAAATAATACGTTAGAATTAAGGAAAATAAAATTGTTTAGAACAATGAATAGATCTTAACAGCCTTCGACCTGCGCTAGGTTCCCACGACACGATGACTTACACAATTGAAAAGCATGACGATGTGGGGCCAGACGTACCTGTCTTCGTTAGATTTTTTGGTCGATATTTCTCCTGCATCTCTAAACGGATAATCTTCAACTGGTCTGTCACCCAGTATGACGATGTGACGCAACAACTCAATGGTGGAATTCGTTATTTGGATTTACGCGTTGCCTGGAAATTCAATAACAACATACACTTCCTGCACGGTCTATATGGCGCTGAAGTTACTAAGCCACTTGAGGAGGTGGCTTATTGGCTGACAGCTCATCCTGGAGAAATAGTGATTCTGGATTTTCAACACTTTTACAAATTTCAACACGATCATCACGAAATTCTAATAGACAAAATACATTCAATTTTTAAAGGGAAAATATGTCCGGTCTTCGCCAACTTTAACCACATATCTTTACAGTGGCTCAACCTGGAGAAATATCAAGTTTTTGTAATTTACAGATCTCCTGTAGCTAAGAATTACACAAATATGTGGCCGAGCGGCATGTGGCCCAATCCTTGGCCAAATACCCTTCATCCTGATTACTTGATAAATTTTTTGAACGACAAATTACATACAAAATCATCTGATGGTGCATTTATATTTCAATGTCTACTTACTCCAGATACTGCTTATGTTATCAAACATTTTTGGGGCAGTTTGCAAACGAATCTTGCTGCTGAGTGTAGAAACACCATTTTACCTTGGATCAATCAACAGATACCTGGCAGTGGAGGATTGAACATAGTGATCACTGACTATGTGTCCCATAACAAATTTCAATTTACGAAAACAGTTATTCAGCGTAACGCTAAGTTCCTAACAAGAAAAATAGAGAATTCTTCCACAAAGTACATAGAAGTAAAACCTAAGTAGGGGATTATTTAATGGTATATTATTAAACTGAAAATTTAATTATGATTAAATCTTCAAAAATTTGCCCATTAGATATAAGACGTAAGTACGTTGCCACGTAAAATAGTAAATCTGCCTTAATATAAGTAAGTTCTAAAAAAAAGGAATAACTTATTCTACTATAAATGTGCCTGATGCATTTCAACACGGGGTGCGTTCCGAAATTTACTGACAGTACTGTAAAAGTAATTACATCTCTTTTAGATGCATATAAATGAATAAAAACAGCGTTGGTTAGAGTACTGGCAGTATTGTCAGTACATTTCCGAACACACCCAAATATGTACATATATTTCATAAAATGAAAAAAACTACTATTCTCAGTAATACCACATTGCTCATTACAATAGGTTATAATTTTTTATTAATAATGTATTACGTATTTATACATATTACAATGATTCAACGATTTCCCTGTTAAAACATTTTGGTTATCAGAATAATCGGATATTAATGTGGTTCATGGAGTAAGAGTATTTATTGTTATTTACAATAAATTATACATCCACATCACTGTTACGAATGTATATGCACGCAGAGAAGGTTCTAGAAAATTGAAATTCCTTTTAAGATAGAAAGTAAGTTTTATCTGTTGGGATACTTGTTGATTTAATTGAAAAAAAAGACTTTAAATATATTAATGACGACCATGCTCCTGCAGGAAAATCAATGTTCCTACGAGAGTTGCAGATAGATAAGAACGTTTAATGAGTATCAAAAAGATAACAATGTGTTTACTTGCCTTGGCAACTTTAATAGTTGTGAATTTAATGATAGATGCAATGGATTGTTCTTTTAAATACCAATAAATGCTTCTATTCTACTAGTTTTTTACTAACAGGATCATCTCCCTGCATTTTCATAATAATAAGAACGTGATGGTTCCGCAGTTTAAATATGCTTCTAGCATTTTTTTAATTCTCATATCACAATCGTATGAAAAAATCATGCCAAAGATCTTGACACTCGGATTACGATAAAATCATGAATTGGCAGTAGTATACTGTAATGGTAGTTACATATAAATTGACAACAACGTGAAAATCACTATTTTGAGTATGAGCAAGAAATTATTTGCTCGATACGTCAAAATACTTCATAAGTTATTTACCAGGCTTAAATGACTCATTCATGTCCCTATCCAGGTACCATCAAAGGTACATTAAACTTTTCCAAAATGTTTCCGTAGAAGAGATCGCTACTAAATGCACTCCTCTTCGTACTGTGTGTTTGAGTTAAAGAGAACAACAAAAAAAAAAAAGAAAACTTATAGCTCTCTAGAGCTCATAAACTGACTATCATTTTTGTTGGGTCACAAAGCTTTGACCTTAAGTTGTTTCATTCTAGGTGCTCGTTTCTTTGCTAGTCTACGTTGTTCCTTCTCTTCCCATTTTCTTTGTTTGTCAGGATCCTCCTCTTGCAGGATGCGATCTTTTTCGGCTCTTCGACGCTCCTCTCGTCTTTGTGCTGCAGCCTCAGCACGTGCAGCATGAGTCGTTTTTAGAAAAGCCTCCTCTACACGTAACCGATTTTTGTCAGCCTTATTTTTCCCCTGAAATACAAAATAAAACAGCATTATAGCAAGTTCATAGTTTCGAAAACCAATAACAGTTAAGCAAGTCGAAACACAATACCTCCTTGGAAAGTTTAAAACGACGCAATTTGTCCACAAGATAGAATGTCAATTGGAGCAAAGGTCTCATTTGTTCTTGTGTTTCAGCATTAGGCATACGTCCTTTGATACTTATGTTAAGACCTACTAAAAGGACTTTCTTGACCTCAGGCATGGTCAATTGTGTTGCATCTCTGAAAGCCAATATTATATTTGTTTCAATAAAAAGTGTAAATTTTTATTTAACGCGTTCAATGCCATGCGAGTATCTTTTGTTTTGCCAGCTACACTAAACTAAAATTTTTGATATACGAAACATCGCTGGAGCCAATCACGCGTGACATACATAACATTGAACGCATTAATTAAGTTCTCGGTTTTTAAATTAATTTTGTCAATTTTTAGACTCACTCTTGTTGTTTGGGCCCACTGTATTGATCACTGATGTGAATGTAGTCGATGTATGGAGCATATTTGTTAAAGGCTTGAAGAACTCTCGTGTCCAGAATAGCTGAGGCAGCTTCTGCAATTTCCGACATAATTTGGAATCCTGCCGGCAAACCAAACTTTTCGCCAGGTCTTTTTTCTGGACAGTATACACTAATGTCTGCCATATCTCTTGCTAAATGCATGGCTGTTCTCTTCGCTGCTATGGCCAGAACAAAGTTCTCTGTCTCATCCTTTGCCAATTCAATTCTTAAATGGGCTTGATCATTTTGTGGCCTAATTAATTGCGCCAAAACTGCTACCAGATCTTGTCTCTTGATTAATTTTAGTTCTATTAACAGTGAATCACATCCTACTCTGCCAGAACAGTAGAGACTGTACTGGGATTCACTCTCCTTAAACAGATCACTTTCTGTAGTTTCTTCGCTATTCTTCCCATTGTCTCCAACCAGCGAAAAGTTATCTAGGAGCAGTTGCTTGTAATTAGCTATCCATGACTCAGCAAGACGACAGTTCTTAGATCTACCAGCTGTATAGTTTATAAAGTAAACCAAAAGTCCAGCAACCATTAGTATTTCCAGATAGAAACTGTCCCATCTTGTCCGCAAATGCAATGGAACTTTTGTAATTGTTAAAGTGGATGGTTCATCAGGTTTTGAGCCAGGACTTGCACCTGTTGCATCCAGACCTTCGAACTCTTCTTCGTCTTGGAAATGATCAAATTCACTATCTCCATCCTCGACTAAAACGTCGTCCTCTTCAAACCCCTGACTTATATCTGCTTCTTCAAATTGTTCTGTAGCATGGACAGGCTGTACCGGAACACTAGGTTCTTCTTCAAAATCCTCAAATTCTGCAAATTCATTGTCTTCTGGAAGATCTTCTTGAAAGTGTGCAGTTACCCATAAATTTGTCCCAACCAGCACTATATGAAGTGCCACCAGCCACAATCTCATGTTAACTACAACAGAAATAATGTAACCACTATTTATAGAAATTTTCAATTGCCAAACAATATAATCAATGAGAAAAAATCTATATGTATATTTCAGTATATTAAAAATTAGTTTTAATTACACATGGATTTGAAATAGCAAAAGCAACATAATTGTTAACAATAAATTATAAATAATAGTAACAAATTCAATGAGCTGATTGGTCGAAATAAATACAAATGACAATATTTAAGGAGTCTGTAATTATGCAAGGTTACAATTATTAAAGTATTGTAATTAAAAGATTCATTTCAGTACAAAATATATATTAATAATGTTTATTGTAAGAAACAAGAGAAGCCCTAAATAAACAGTTGCATAATGAATTGATACTTAGAGATAAGATTCAGATATATACATAACCAAACAGATTTATAATCATGTTCATAGTAGTTCTGACATATAAACTACACAATACGTATATTTTTAAAATAAAACTTATTTGGATGCAATAGTTACGTCTAAATTTAATGTTTAATTAACAGTAAAAGTATCTAGAACCAACCATGCATTGACTGTTTTAATTTACACATCGATGTCATTCGATGTCTAAATTAATATGAAAAGTGTGATATTTCGCCTGCAGGTACATAATATGCCAAAAAAAGGTCTTTTTGAATAGATAACAAATATTGAACAGTTTCAAAGAATTTAATTTAATAAATGTTTTTTATTGAATAGACGATACTTACTATATATCTGAAGAATATTTCTTAATTAATAAAGAAATTATAAAAGTACCTTATTTTTTTGGAAAATGGATATATATCCAAGTCTTTTAATTTTCAAGCATGGGACTAATTAACTAGGCCAACTATCACAAGTGTAGTAAACTGTAGCAGAAAAGTGACTTGCACCATATGAAGGTTGCTGCAAAGCAATTCTCAACTCGATTCGTCATATCCGGTAATACGACTACCTGCCTAGTTTCGGATTTGAATTAATATGTAGAGAATTATGATCATAATGCTATCAAATAATCTTCTCAGACTTCTTATTGCTTTAGTTTTAACAAGCCTTATATCGTACTTGTATATTATATTTTATTTGTTAAAATATCCTTAAAATCATTTTTACAATAATAGATTTATTCAACAGTGTAATTTTTATCCCAATTGATTATTATTTCGTATTCATCTTACAGTTGTACATCAAGGAGATACTAATACAGGGTCTCCCTGGTGCTGTTAATAAAATGTATCAGATGTGAACATATCTGAATTTGTTTAGATATATAAAAAAGACATGTATATTCCTTATTTATCTGTTATCTCATCTCAGAAATGGGTAAGTTATGTATACGAATTCCTACATGGCCAAAAGAAGGTTTGCAATGAATTTAATAAATCATTTGACTTTCTTTTATTAAATATTTGTATAGAGATCTCTCGGATGGTAAAGTAGACCAAGAACTTCATTTGTCTCTTGATGTTCACTAACATGGCATAACCCATGACCTGAAACGCGAGACATCGATTCTGAAAATCTACGAAATTGACATTTACCTAAGGAAACTACACCGCGCAAACTCAGGAAGTTGAATGTTTTTCCTGAGAAAGTACGGCAATGCGTTTTTCACATAAACTTCATCTGCGGTGTTAAGAATTGTCACAGCATCGGAATCCTGATGCTTGGAGTTACTTTTGACAGTGAAGGCTATTACTTTGTATTGTTAATTAGAAGAATTTCTAGCGTGGGATCGATAATTTGCGGCTACAAAGGGTGCGTGATAGCAGTAGAACAAGTATTCAACCAAACAATGGATCAATAGTAAATGTTCGCGCTGGATACGCAGTCAACAACGAAAATAATTCCTTCATGTTGTTAAGTCTTGACGTTTCTTACCGATTACTCAAGTGGATTTATAAAGTCTGTGGCAACACCTTCTGGTAAATGTTCTGTCTAACTTTTGTATCATGTACTACCCTGAATGACGTATACGTAGTAATTACATGAAATAACACAATTTCTAAGATACCATTGTATTGTGCTGAAATTTTTAAAATATTAATGTCAAACTAAATTGTGCTAATAGTGTGTACATCATATTTCTCTATTATGTACTCAGAGTTTAATATTAATTCTGGAAAGGAATTCTACACAGATTGAAATTTATATAAATTATATATTCTCAAAGTATCTATAATTGAATATTTTCTTACAGGTAATTATTGACACAGAATGGAGAAAGTTGATAAATCATTAAAGAAACGAAACACTAGGATGACAATGTCCACAGATGGAGGTACTCAGTGTGTCCAAGTTGTTGTCAGATGTAGACCCATGGATGAGAAAGAAACGGCTCGGGGTTATTCTCGAGTAGTTGATGTCATTCCATCCAGAGGTGTTGTTGAAATACGTCATCCCCGTGAGGATCCATCTCGAGACAATGTTAAAGTATTTACATTTGATGCTGTTTATGATTGGCACTCCAAGCAGCAGGACCTGTATGAAGAGACAGTGAGACCGTTAGTCTCATCAGTTTTAGATGGATTTAATGGGACTATTTTTGCATATGGACAAACTGGCACTGGAAAGACTTACACTATGGAAGGTACAAAGTGTGATATAGAAAGACGAGGAATTATTCCAAGGTCATTTGAGCATATTTTCAATCATATTGGGAGAACAGAAAACATGCAGTATCTCGTACGAGCCAGTTACTTAGAAATCTATCAAGAAGAAATCAGAGACTTGTTGCATAAAGATCAAAGTTTAAGATTCGAATTGAAAGAAAAGCCTGACACTGGTGTCTTTGTCAAAGATTTGTCAACTGCAGTGTGCAAAAGTGCAACTGAGATTCAACAATTAATGAATATGGGAAACCAAAATCGAACCATAGGAGCTACTAACATGAACGAGCACAGCTCACGATCTCATGCAATTTTTCTCATCACAATAGAAATGGGCTCCATTGGTGACAGTGCGGGAATAAGAGTGGGCAGACTGAATTTGGTAGATCTGGCAGGAAGTGAAAGACAAAGTAAAACTGGAGCTCGCGGAGAGAGACTAAAGGAAGCTAGTAAAATTAATTTAAGCCTTTCTGCACTCGGTAATGTAATTTCCGCTCTGGTTGATGGAAAAACTACACACATTCCATATCGTGATTCTAAACTCACAAGGCTTCTTCAAGATTCTCTCGGCGGAAATTCAAAAACCATAATGGTTGCTAATATCGGACCAGCCAGTTACAATTATGACGAAACACTGACAACTCTGCGTTACGCGAATCGTGCAAAGAACATTAAGAACAAGCCGAGAATAAACGAGGATCCCAAAGATGCTTTATTGAGACAATATCAGGAAGAAATAAATCGTCTAAAGGAAAAACTTGCTCAGAAGGGAACGGTACAACGGAAAAAAAGGAAACCTCGAAGAAAGAAGGAGGGTGAGACAACTGAGACAGATTCTGAGACTGAAGATAGTAGAGAGGACAATAAAATAACAGAAGCTGATAAGAAATTAATAGCCGAACAACTGAAGGCCGAAAAACAGGAAGCTGAAAACCTCGTTCTAAGGATAAAAGATCTGGAAAGCAAGATGTTATGCGGCGGTAAGAATATTATAGACCATACAAACGAGCAGCAAAGAGCCCTGGAGCAAAGATCTGCAGAAATAGCAGAACGAAAGAAACGTGAAGTTGAGATGCAACAAAAACTTGAAGATGAGGAATTAACAACCCTAGGAGTGCGAGAAACATATACGACTCTACAACAAGAAGTGGATGTTAAATCTAGAAAGCTGAGGAAATGCTTCACGAAATTACAAGCTTTGAAACAAGAGCTTCACGATGTTACCGGAGAATTTAACAGAGATAGAAGAGACCTGGAGCAGACACAACATGAGCTAATGAAGGAATTGAAGTTGAAGTATCTAATAATAGACAATTTCATACCGGTGGAGGAAAAGCATAAAATCTTATCTCGAGTTCGCTTCGACGAGGATGAAGATTGTTGGGTAGTAAAGGACCCGGAACCAAACAGCATGGAATTGATAAAACGTCCTACTTCAGTTCCTGGTGCAAGAAGACCGATATCAGAGTATGCACGTATAGCTCTAGCAATGGGTCGTGGTCAGCGCTATGCTGGTGAAAATATATTAAATTTAGAGCTCGACATGCCACCCAGGACTACTTTGGATTATCAAGGACCTGCTATAGCGCCAACTATACAAGCTGTCCTAGAGGAAGCTCTACGCGATGAAGGTGATATTGATGTAGATGCTTCGAATACCAGGCTCAGATCGAAGACTCGACTTCAATCTGCAAGAGTTCGACCCAAAAGCGTGGGAAGGATACAACAGATGCCGGTTCCAGTTTATCCGAAAACTAGAGGACTCGTGCCTAAGTAGTTTAGCTTCTTGGTTAACCTAATCTTTATCATTAATGTCAAAGACACGTTTTGTAAATATTTACGAGCGCGGTTTATGCTTATTTAATTTATTGACGTCTTATTGTTTGTGATACGGTTAACCTGGAGATGGTTTAACTTTAGACTGAATCCTTGTAACTCTCTAGTCAATGTGCAATGTCAGTTGCTTACTGCGAGTACTGACTTACCTAACTGCTATAATAAAACATCGTATCGCTACATCGATAACTTTCCGATGCTCTTTTTTTTTAAGCCTTTTCCAATAAATGTTCTACTGGTATGATGTTGAAAATTGGAGGATATGGAACTTTGAACTCTGATTCACACGTGTCATTTAAAAGATCTGTTCATATATTTGTATCTATCTGTTTTTATGATACATTCGAATTATATCGTATATTGCCTAATTCTAGGCAATAGATAATAGGATTTTATAATCTATGTTTAACATAACGTAATACATGTCATTCATCCGTTTGATTGTAAAAAAACGAGTACACTGTTTCGTAGCTTCCAAACGTTTCAAACATCTCCAACATTTATTTAACCGCCAAGTACGCATATTAATAATTAATCATTTATGAATATGCAGCAAGTACGCTTTTGTACAAAAGTTTAGACCAATATAAAATTCCATTTATCTTTTCCCGCAGAAAGTAATTCTCGGTTAATAATATTAAAGTACATACCTGGAAAAAAAGTAAGTTTATCTGACAAAGACTTGTCGCACGTTAAACACTCAATTGTTGAGTTTTCATTAAATAAATACGGGCGACAGGAGTGATGGTGTTTATACAATATTATGTCTTTGTGGGAACAGCCATTTAAAAAAAAATATCTTTTACTAAAAGTTATTGTAAAGATCTGCCTTTATGTGCATTAAAGGAATTTATGTTGTAGCATTCATCAATTTCTCACAATTCACATGGAATTGCACAAAAATATTTTCCAGTTTTCAATCTGGAAATCTTTATCGTTGCTACTTGTGACAAATTCAAATTTTACAACCAAGTCACACCTTAAAAGTTATCGACTGAAAATTCACACTATAACACTAATAGATGTGATTCCACGACCTAAAAAGGAGATCGGTTACCGACGAATTCGCATATTTTGTCCATTTTGTTCTTTCTTTCAATAGAGAGTCACACTATGCATATTCCTTCAATAGAAACGTTGTTGAGTGTAATTTCCGTATTGCTGCTGCTGCTGCTGTTGTTGTTGTTGTTGTGGATATGTTGTTGGAGTACTAGATTGAGTTCCGCTATAGGGTGCTCCACCGTATACTTGCTGTGGATATTGATTAGGCATAGAGGCTTGATTGTATTGGCCTTGAGTAGGCATATTAGAGTATCCCTGATTATAGTTATATCCGTTATTCATGTAGCCAGGATTACTATCAAACATTTGTTGCTGTGGTTGATAATTTTGAAACTGTCCAGGCATTGCTTGATAGGGCATCTGCGGTGGAGCTTGTTGAGGTGTTTGTTGCGGGTTCTGTCCATAACCTTGAGTATAAAGATTCGGTATTGTTACGTTTGTAGATCCTGGTGGTCCCATATCTGGAATTGCTTGCATTCCACTCAAAGTTTCAATATCTTCCTTAACTGGACTTGGAGTAATGTGACATTTTGGCACATACTTGTTCGGCAGATCGCCCATGATATTAGCTATCAATCTTTTAGTCTCATTTAAAATAGCGTTGGGATCACTGTTCTTGATGATGTTCTTAGGTTTTGAAGTAGGGGATTTTGTACGTGATCTGGAAGTTGATCTGGAATGGGACCAGGATCTTGGTGAACGTGATCTGGATCTGGAGTAAGAACGGGATTTCTTTTTCGCCTTTTCCCTTTCACTTACATTTTTATCAGCAGCCTTGTAAATGTCTTCGAATGTGTAATCATCGTCATCATCAGAGAGATCGATCTTGGGTTTTGATTTTTCAAATTCCTTTCTTTGCTCTTCTTCATCCTCGTCCGCGAACATATCCAACTTCGGTTTCCATTTGTTCTCATCGTCAGGTGGATTCTGACCACCTTTTCTGGTAGAAAAGGGTGAAGTACTTCTACCGGCTCTTGGTATTTCATCCGGTTCAGGAACCGGCGATTCCGACTTGATTCGATATGGTACAGCAGTGCCTAGATTGACGAATCCTCGAAGCTTCTCAACTCTGGCTGGATCGGTAGCTTCGATTTTTTTCAAAAAATTGATCAGACCGTGCTGCTCGTCTGTTCCTAATTCTTTGAAATTCTGTAGGAGCATCTTGAGATCCATATCCGAGAGAGTTTCCATTCTAGCTGCTTGTAATTCTGTATTATCAAGCACTGCCACTGGTTTTGGAATTGCCACTGGCTTAGGCGTGGTATTTGTGGCAGTAAGTCCTTTCACGAAATCAGCTGTTGTAACTGGTTTATCACTATGTTTAGATGCTTCTGCCATTCCTACTACTGCATTGATTAGAGTTTCTAACTCATCTTGAGAAACATTGCTTCTACCTTGAGCTACTAGAGCAGCAGCTATTTGTTGAGCTATTGCGACCTTATCTACAGATCCAACACCAGGTACACTCACAGGTTCTGATTTAATCGGATTTACATCAACGGTTCTTGAAAATACAGACCTACTAATGTAAGACATGGATTTTGACATTTCTGCGAGTTCTTGTTGCTTCTTTTTCTCTTCTTCCATTTTTCTCTTATTCTCTGTTGCTTTGTGCAGAAGTTGTGCAATATTCTGCACGGCAGTCTTGGTTGGTGTAATGGCCATTTTTTCAATCATGCCAGCAAACAACTGACCTTTTAATTTCTCTTTAACAGTCTCAAAAAGCACATTTACTTCTTCATCGTACAACAATTCCTCAGCTGAATTTGGTTTCACTTTCTCAGCTGCCAACGCTCTGGAAAGTAGGGATACTACCCTTGGTCCCAGAGAACCAAGTTGCCCCTCCAATGCAGTTAGCAGTCTCAAAAGTCCTACAATCTCTAAGTCCTCTGAAAGGACGTCTTCCTTTGGCGGTGAAGGAGACTTGTCCTTCATACTGTACGACCCGGAATAATGTCGTGGTCTTGGAACACCTCGTGGATAATAACTCCTATACATATTTCCCCCTCTTCCACGATAATATCCATAATCCCTTTCGCGTATCTCATGTCTCTCGTGATAATCAGGCTTGACAGTCTTCGTTCCTACGTACTCAACGTCATCATCACTGTCACGATGCCTACTTCGCTTGATAGGCGGGGACCGGTCCCGTTTACCAACAGACGTCCACTTCTCGGGAGGTTTATCCTCCGGAAGTTCTAATCTCTTTCTAATCTCTTCCTTCCGTAGTTGTAGCTGTTCGTTATGAAGCTCTCGCATTCTTTTATTCCAAAATTCGATCCATTCCGGTTTAAAGTCATGCTTACTCGGATCCTTACCTTCTGCTTGAAGTTCCTTGTACCTTCTGTTCCAGAATTTTTTCCACTCGTCCGGATAGGAGGGATGCTTTTCAGGATTCTTCTCATGGAATTTCAGAGCGCGATCGAGGGTCTCTTCAGCACGTCTTATCTGATCCCTATATTTCTCCCACTTGTCGCGTTCCTTGAGCGGCTCCAGGGAACGGGAACGGGAATGATCTCGGGAATATCGCGACTTATAACGATATCTGCTGCTTTTATCGGCGGAGCTGCCTTTTCTACTCCTACTGGGTGAACGAGACCTAGACCGCGATGGTGATGGACTGCTTGAAATACTTGACAAGGAGGACAACGATTTTACGTCGTCCGATGGTCGTACTGGTGACTTTTTTAGTTTTTCTTCAGATTTTTCCATGCCGCGCATGTTGAACTTGTCCTTGGTGAGAATGCGTATTTTGAATGTCCTAAGAAGTATCGTTGTTTTAATGTGAAATTATGTTAATTTAAAATGCTATTGTTCCTTTTATTTTATAGAGTTCAATGACGGACTTACGATTTATTCACTTCTGGTTTCGGCGGGATCGATTTGGACATGGACTTTTCTAACTTCTTCTCGTCTTTCTTGAACTTCTCTTCGTGTTTTTCTTCGATGTCTGGTGCGTCTTAACGCAAAATTCCAGATAAATCAAGATAGAGATGATTTTTATATGGAAGCATTGTCAAATTATTATACTCACCTTTTTTCGATCCACCAGCCATTTCAGCCATCTTCTCTTCAAAGTCCGTAACCCATCGCATATCGTAAACTTCCATAAACGTTAACTCAGGTGTTTCTCTGCACGTAGGAAACAGCCATAATTATATATGGAAAAGATGAAACATTATATGGGCTATTAGTATAACCGACATTCGAAAAATTTGATACATCAGTAAAGAGATAAAGAAAATAGCATACCGATTGGCGATGATAAATATTATTATTATTAAAATCTCAAATGAGCTTCACATAATCCAACATACCTAAAATGAAAGTCCTGATAGACTCTTTTGATATACTGCATTTTGTTTTTCTCAAATTGATTTTTATCCACCAACTGAGGTTGCAATCTGCCGAAATGCTCTTCAATCTTTCTCGCGACGCTTACGGATATTTCATTAGCGCCACGTTTGAAGTTCGGGGTGCGTGGCAATTCGGTGATGGCACGCGATATTGTCGGAAAGTGCCGGTTCAGGTACGTAACGCGATGGTTGTAACTCGTAATATGCGCCATGACTGTACGAGGATCGCCGCGCTTATCACACAAAACACAAGTATAGCTTGGCTCGCAGGAGTCATTATCAACCAGTTCAAGGAGGTATTCCAAGCCGACCAAGGGCGAGCTCCTATGACGATCCAGGCTCACTTGAATGGCCGTCGTCCTGGTCAACTGATCCTCCATTCCTGGTGGGACAGGTTCTCCTGGAGCCAGAGCGTCCGGAATGGCTACAGCTGGGGCCGGTGCCGTCTTTTTCGCGATGTCCGACCGCTTCGACCATAACAAAACTGGATAGGGCCATTCATCTAACTTTATCTTGTGCCGATTGCATGAGTTGTGGCTGATCAACTTGTGGGCGCCGAAGAGCGCTATGTTGCATATGTGACACCATATATCGCCATCATCCGTATGAGAATACACCGGTCTCAATGTTCCATCCTCAGCCGTAACACTGCTTCGCATCAAGCGCTTTCGGTCGTGCTCTTCCTGTTGAAAATAGGATACGTATAGAGCAAACGAACGAGTTTAAGATGATTCGCATCTCCCAAACAACATACAAGATCTTCGTTAGGCCGCGACGTAAATGTTACATGCTAGTCTCATTAAATGAATAATGAGAAATAACGACCGTCGCGAAGAATACCTAACGAATTTCCAAAAATAGATGTTCTGGAATACACGAAGTCGACTCGTTATCGCTGAGTTGGAAACATCCTCGGCTTTATTATCGCACTATTTTTCTTTCTTTTCCACCCCTCATTACCATGGCTGCTCCAACATAATTCCACCACGGCACGAAACACTGGACACTGTAATACATCATACTATGTATGGTGTACTACACTTATTGATATAAATTAAACCCTCACAATTTGAAAAAGCTTCTAGCTCTTTCTTTCTTTCTTGGATTCTCTTTGTAAGCGAGGAAAACGATACTAATTACGCATCGTTTATTTATTTGTAAATCGGCGTACACACTAATAGTTCACTGGTTAACACTATCGTATGGTAATTATAATATGATAGTTTTATGGCATACTTATGCTCTTTGCTCACAAACTGTTACCTTTTCCCGTTCCTCTTCGGATAGACGGGAGGGATTACGTCCCTCGATATCGAGATCGTCGAAGTTCGTCTGCATGATTCCTCCAAGAACAGACTATCTCTTCGAATGATGTTCTGAAAGCACCCAATTCTAATGAGGAAGCGAACCAGATAACTCATCACTTCATCCATCTTATGATCATTATTGAATTTTTTAGCTTTCTCCGCATTTTGAAATTTCTTAAACCACAGTGTTAATCCACAGATTTGCCATTTACTTACCATCTTATCACTTGCATTCTATCATTGTCTATTCATACATGAACAGTAAAAGGATCCTATTTGAGTTTTGCTTTTCTCCTTAAATTTATAAGACAAAAGATGCAATTGTGGAACCAAACCGCATTTGGTTTAATAAAGAGCTTAATAAAGTATTTTTAAATGGAAGAATTATATGGGATATATTCAACCAGTGATAATATAAATTTGGATATACTATATAAGTATTATTATAATTATGGATAATTCATTCTTGTTATATAAGTTTTGAATTTATTGCATTATGGTAACATGTTTTAAAATCAATAAACATGGAAACAGTTCTTGTATACAGGTAATATAAATTATATTAGTTAAATCAGGGGTTGTCTTTTAATTAATGCTACTACTGACATTATTTATATGTGCTGGAATATATTCAATATTCCAGCTACTTACCGAGTGACTGTAAAACATTATTTTTTATGTATAATTTTACTTGCATAAACACTAGTCTCACAAAAACTCAAAATCAATCTCATTGATCTCCACTGGCACAAAATTATGATAATCCCACTTCACGCAAGGACAACTTTTATGTTTGCCAAACATACAAACAAAGAAAGTCTAACAGCAAAATACATTGTATTTTGACAATTTTAGTTATCGTAACGGTGTGACTAGGGCCGAAACAAACTTTTTCTTCTGAACAACAGAATTTGGTGCAATCATCAATGTATTTAAGCATGAATATTAATGAATTATTATCATCGCCATTATTAATAATAGCAAATATATACTATACAATTGAAAATTAAAAGAATATAACGATATAGTACAAAGTTACCTTTCAAAATTACAAGGACCAAACAACCTGTTATATTCTATCATTTCTTTTAGCAAATAATATACTTCTTCCTCACCAATCGATGGTTAATGATAGTACTGTTTACATCAATGAAAGCAATGATTTGGTTTCTTACAATTCTTCAAGAGAAACAATATATTATTACGCAGATCAGAATGCCCGAATATTCAATGATTTTTTGGGGTAAAAGATACATATAAATACCAATTCACTATGCACTGTGTCAACGAGCAACAATTAGCAAGTCTTTCCCAATAAGATTTTGCGACTTTTTATTGCAGAGATAATTGCTCATAAAACTACTAAGCATTCCTTGAAGCAGAATTGGCCACTCTTATTTCTGAACATTGGTTTACATTGGCAATGGGATACAAATATCGTGTAAATAAAAATTGGCGAATTGAACGATCGATAACACGACAAAAGGGTCAATACGATCGCCAATACCGCAAATATATGGACGCAAACAAGATTTCAGAAAATTTATATGTTGCGTCCTTCACTCGCGTGAAATATCTCGAAAATTGCACACACACGGTAGTACAGTTATCTTGTCGCGTTACAATACAATTTGTAAGTATTAGATAAACACGTTGTTGCACTTACCTAAAAGCCGATGCAAAGTTCTGCGATAGGTTACGCGTTGTGACCTTTATTGTATTTCTTAATGTAGCTTGCATTAGAGCTCAACCAAGGAACATACAAGGAAAACCATTCCGTCATTGATACAATACAAAATTATAAGGGCTCAAGATCGGAAACTCACTTGTGCATACTTCGCACTGTTTTATCGACAGAAACCCATTTGCGTTTTCCGCTTTGTACACTCAACATTACTAATGTCTAGATGTACCGACTGAGTTTACCCATTTAAAATACAAGAATGGGACAGAGAGACAATAATAGGCACTGATGACGCTGAATGTACTACATACAACTTATTTTTAAACATACTGCAAAAAGAAAAGGTTCATTTTCTTGGTAATATATCGTATAAAGTAATCCTTATGCAGCAGTTATTGTTCCGTGTAAGATTAGATCCTCATATAAGCGCCAGTGCTCGATTGTAGTAATCTGGATTGGTGGATATCAGATGGTAGAAGAAAATTCTTAATTTTCTACTAACCAAAGTCTTGTGTTTCAGCACATAGATGAGGTTGTGGCCTAATATTTCGGTCAGAAAAATGTTGATGCTCAATGATAAATTTTATATGTACAGGCAATGGATGCAAAATATAGCAAATATTTTATTATTCTTATTATATGCCATTTCTAGAGTTTTGTATGCATTTAATAAAGTATATGCACTGTAATGAATATTGAAAAGTATATTTTTTTCATCACTCATTCTATGTCATTGGTTCTTGAGAATCCTTTCCGACTAATTATTGGTTGGTTCCAAGAGAAAGTTTTCAAAATGACCAATGGCACAACAATACTAAAATTCGAGCGTACTATAAATTTATAGTACGATTGGGGAATAAGATCCATTCACTATGAAAGAAAAGTTCTTTTACTTTTATTTTATTATATTCGCATTTACAATTGTGTTTTATATTTGATCAGACAATTTATCAACAATGATTTCTTCTTTTTCATCTTGCCTCACTATTATCGTTTATACGATCCATTACGGGTAACCTATAATATCGTCTCACTTGAAGTTGTTTCGTTCATTCGATTTGTATTTTAAAATACCTTTAGTTGGTGCAAACTTATTGAATAACCCTGTATATAATCCAGCTTACTTGATATATGGATTCATCGATACATTTTACTCATCACTCATATTATTATACTATATTTTCGTATCTACATAAAAAGATACACAGTCTCTCCTTGTGATCATCACGTTTTATATTTAAATTATTGTGAGGTCCTGTTCCATTTTTTTCACAGATCAATAAATGTAGATATAAAAATTGCATAGCTTCCTGCAAGACAATTGGACAGGAACTTGTCGGACTTGTAAGAATTGTTGATTATAATATCATCTTACCTGTAGCATAGAATGTAACGGAACAATATGTCGAGTTCACTTTTCATTGTGCATATGCCGAAAAAGTAACGAGCGGGACTTATACAAATTCATCAGAGATGGGAATATATTGAAATTCCCTTGAGTACATAATTAAAAATATACAATGTTTCAGACTATCAACTCTTGGAGTAGGGGCTTGGTGGGACCTTGTTACCCAGTTTGCACGATACTCTGTGTCAGTGCAAAGACCTTGAGACGCGAAAGATCCGTGAAACTTGAGAGAGGAAGGTCTATGGTGTTCAGTTCGGCCATGACCCTGCGATGGTTCGTGGTACTTCTCCTGGTGGTTCCTAGTTACGAATGGTCATCCTTTAAACTTTGGTTAGGAATCAAAGATCCTCCCCCCGTAATTTCCCAAGACGAATCCATTCAGAAAGCCCGAGGTACGTGGGAAAAAAATGACACATTTATCAATTTATAGCAGTTTTGTTGATAAATTTATACTGTAAATTATTTTCAATAAAGAAGTAAATAATTGATTATAATTATGTGTTATATAATTATTTTTAATTATTTCTCACATGTGTGTCAACTCCTTTTGCAAATGAATAATCGATAACAGCTTTTAGTGACAGTCGAAGTGATAACAACATGATAACGTTTAAAAATCATTTTTCTTCGTAGCAAATGTTTTCTTAAAATTCCACGTAAAGTTTTCGCAATGTAAATTTAAAATGTGACTCTTAAATCTTAATGCACGAATTTTTTCAGTCAGAATTATCTGCTCTTATAAGGGGCAATGTGTAAAAATTTAATCACTGCACGTTAAGGGGATTACTTTAGTAGTGTTCTATGTGGTTATGAGATTGGATAGAGCATTTCTATATTTGCAAAGGAATTCCTGCAGCGGCAAGCATCCGCTGTGGCGTTTAAAGTGTTTCTGTATATTTACAGTCTTGAATTTCTTCCCTGTTCCTGTTGAGGAGGAGTGCTTATCGGTAGACAAACGTCGAAAAGGAATATGCATGAACACGTACGAGTGCCGCATTCAACACGGCACGTCTCATGGGCCTTGCGCGTTGGGATTTGGGGTTTGTTGTATATGTAGGTATATTTTAAATAAAAAAATTTATTTTTATTAAAGAGCAAGAAGATGACCTTATATACGGAATTAGTCGGTATTACGTATACTCCAAGATATTATATATATGTATATATATTACAGAGGCGTTCAATCACGAAGGCCTTTACATAAAAACATAGCCTGCATAAAATTTAATGTTGCATCTCGATAAGATTGGATATAAAAACTAACAGAATTTGCATGATGCTATACTAACATTGCAATGTTGTAGTTTGTAATATACATTATGATATATGTACTTTAACCCAGCAAGAATCTAACGATATAATAAATAATGATATAGTTAGTTAAGGTTAGTAAGGTCCATAAGCTGACTAATTAAAGATTATTAATTTTATTTTTTCCCCTTCGTTCTATAGTCGTATTTGTTCATAGATTTATCTGAAATCCTACAGCATCCTCATGTAGAATCAAAAAAAAAAAGTAAATTGTTCGTCGAATCGCTCAAATGAAAAACAGTGGATTCGAATGAAACGGCTCCTGGAGGTACAGTTAGTTAGTAGCCTTTCGGTATCCGCGTCCCACATTGCGTGGAAGAAGTTACGCGATGGAAACTGGATCCGCATCAGGGCCGTGCGTTTCGGGTAGCTAAAAGATCCGTGAATTTATATCGTGTGATAGCCATAACCTTTCCTTAAATTATTATAAAATTTAACACAGAAACGTATACATTTTCTGAGCGAAATTTTTTCTTTTATACATTCATCGCTAACTGGTCGTCTTTAAGTTTCCTGAATATTTTACGGCTTGACTCGTGCAAATATTCTTCAAGGGATGAGTGAATGGATCTTGGGGATTCCGAATAAGTTGAATACCTCAATGGGAACTCGTTATCAGGATTTCAACTCCGAACTGATCCAGGATGCCTTTCATGCTGCTCGATCCCTCTTGACCTCCCCGAAGCAAAATCAGATCAGAATTGGACTCATGATTCTGTACCGTTATTATCGCTTTCATTGTAGTCACTACCAGCTGTGGAGGTGAGATCCAGAATAATTTGACATACGTCACTAATCCAGGATTTCCGAATCTGATTGACCAACCTATGAACTGTTCCATCGCTATTAAAAAGATTGAGCCTCAAGTAAGCCAATTGAGGATCGACTTCTTACATTTTAATATCGTAAGTTAATATATATTATGAATTTTAAGCTAAGGATAAATAATGTTAAATTAAATTAAAAAAGGCCAGTGAGTAAGGTTTCGTTTGCGCCAATGTGACGTTTAAAATTTCATAATTCATATTTTTCAAGTATTACTTTTAAATTTATTACTTTCATTAGACATTTTAGATTTTCATGTCAGGATCCTGTGTAATAATTCTTCGTTGCAACAGGGTCAGCCAAATCGTAGGACAGGAGTATGCGACCAGGATAGAATGGAGATTATAACAGGGAACAAAACTTTTCAATTATGTGGATGGAACAGTGGGCAGCACAGTAAATATAAAAAATAAAAATGAACTAACATATATCTATGAATATAAGAATCTGTTAAAATTTATTTACAGTTTATATTGACGTCACCGATGGATTAATGAGTCTGGATTTCCGATTGCCAAACACATATCAATCTCGAATGTGGGAAATCCGAGTAAGTCAACTGGGATTTGAGCAACGTGCCCCTGCAGGATGTCTACAATATTTTGAATCTCCGAGCGGTGTTCTGAAAACTCTAAACTATCTCCCTAACGGCCGATTTCTAGCCGAGCATGATCATCTCTTATGCGTACGTCAGGCCCAAGGAATGTGCAGTATATCATACACTCCTTGTACTGCTGACTCCTTCAGAATTGGTCCACCAAGAGTTGATGATAATGATCAGAACGAAGGATCAGGAACAGGACCAGAGCCTGACACAGCCAGTAAGCGTTGTCGGGATAGAGTTTTGATACCTTGTGATTTTGAAGAATTCATAACGGTATGCCGTCTTACAATTATCATAAAACTATCAAGATCTTTCAATCTAAACTTGAACCAGATTAAAGATTGAATTATTTTTAATAATTTTACATAGCGATTTCGTGTCGACATTATCTACGTGATTTTCCAATGTATTTTTGCAGCCCGGAAACGAAGGTGCTGGTATCTGCAATCTCGAACACTGTGGGAGTTCATTGTGTAGTCCAACTGAGGTTGACGAAGACGGAAGCTGTCGAGTGGAAACTTCGGCGACACCCTTTCATATCAGGGTGGCTTTTGGACCCGGCGAAGACACGGGAATTTCGCCGGAAAATAATGCCGGAATGTGCTTGAGTTATGAACAATTACCTTGCGGTCCTTGAAATAGATTTATTTGCGAAATCGTCGACTCCTCGTCATCCGCCGATGCGGACTGACAAACGGTTAGTTAGGATGACCGAGTCATTGTTAAATATTGAAAATATTTGGCAATTACATAACACTATATATACATCATTTCTGCAAGATATATGACAATAACGTAATAGTTATATTCTCAGAGAAGAATGTACACGACTATTGAATTGTCAGAAAATAATAACTTATTTCTTCATAATTCTTATAAACGTTGCTGACTGTTACTATTAATATTACACCAATTGATATTTCGTTTGTGTTAATAGAAACGCAGTTATCTCTACGATTAACACATTAATTCTTGAATATTTACGTATTTTCATAAAAACCCGTCTTTGTCACTGTACAATATCTACGTTACGTGTATAAAATGTAAAAGGACAACCTAACATAGTTCAGAATGATTTCGTATGTCGATCAAAATCATTCTTAATAATTAATTATTCACGTATCAATATAATTATAGTAAAGATCCATGAACATGGTGAGCGAACGAATGATATAGACAATGATTCAAAGAGTCAAATAGTTTATTTACAAACCAGCTATGTTTATCGTAAACGCAGCGCTTAGCCGGCGGTATAATATATAATTCACCTTTACTTATCATAACCTATAGTAATCGTCGTCAATGACTCATCAGCCAGGTCCTTTAACATCCGAGCATTTAATAACGAGATTAATAGTAATCATAATAAATTCGCAGCCACAGACAAGGCGACGTAATTATAATTAAATCGTGACGACAATTTCATAATGATGGCGATACGCAACGGCAACGATAACTCCGAAATATCGTCAAAATGACCTCGTCGTAAGAAAAAGTGATAGCTTAACTACGGAGATTAATCGAAAGGGGCATTTTTCAACTATGTTTAGTTCGCTTGTTTTTTTTTAAACCCAGCCTTCTCGCTCTCTTACAGGATTTCGTGAGAAAAGGGTGTAACGGCTGTCTCCTTGCGTACTTTTTTATTGTTTTACTTCATTTTTTATAACATGCGTGACCTCGCGTACGTAGCTTGATGTTTGTGTCGATGTCTTTATGTTTGTATCTGTGAATGTATGTGATCGTAAACGATGCATAAAATCGTGCATACGTGCATGCTAGCCCGCCGCGGATATGGTATATTTTTGTTCCTGCTTTACTTGATTTCTCTTGTCGTTACAGTAGCGATATACTTTGGTCTATTGTTTTTCGCGTGTGCTATCGATCTGAATTTTCAAACCCGTTTGGTTTCATGCCATGTACGCTATCTACAGTCGCTATGACGAAACTGCCGAATTCGACCTTCGGATTTACTCGTGTGCGCATGCTTCAATTTAAATCGTATGATCGTGATAGGATATCGCGGCTTAAATGGGATTTTATCATAGGCAATATTCGTGTCATCGTGTAAAATTATGTTTCGCCGTTTTTCCCGTGTGAACTTCTGTAATTAGTGTCTTTGGATTTGTGTAGCATTAAATATATATATATTTATATATATTCGTGTATATATTATATGTATAAGAGTACGTGTCATGAAGGTGCACTAGAGTGTTGTAGGGGCTGATTATAGAGTAAAGAAGGAGAAGGAATGAACGAATGATGAGAAAAATAATCTTAATAATGAGGATATAGGAAAAACGGAGCTTGGCATTGTGTAACCTTATATAGATAGTCATATACATATAATTATGTATATATGGAAGGATATGTAAGTTTCGATTGAACGTATTTCTCCGTACAGTTGTAGGAACAACCACAGATTCACTTGGCTTTAACTTTTTGACTTTTTTTTTTGTTCAAAAGACCAAATCTCTTGCGTATCCCCATTGTACAATAGAAGTTTTTTTTTCAGATTCACTTTTCGTTATGCGATATCCCTGTAGGTCCTTGGCATCCCTGTATGCACATGATATGCCTAAAGTCTATAAGGTGAACTTAAGTAAAAAAAAGAAAAACTTTTTTTCTACTTTTACTCGTTACAAGACACCTCGAATGTATGATCGAGAAGTATCAAAAAAATATTAAAATAATTTGTTTATCATAGAAAATACATGACACTCCAATGGCAGATCATAATATATATTTTTTTTTCTTAAAATTGTTAGGTTTTACTGTCAAGCTCCGTTATTCCAAAAATGACATTTTTTTGCAGTCACGACACGTAGGAATGAGGTTCATAGGAATTTTATGTAATTGATAGGGTTTTAGAAAGAGGCGTCCGATTGGTCCCGGCGGCATCAGGGTGCGCAATAAGTGAAAGGGTTAATTACATGAGTCCGCAGTCGAATCAATTGATAGTAAATTCGTTAACGGATAAGAGTAAGAATGAATTGAAATAGAAAAATTTTTTAGACAATGTCTGAAAAAGGGAGACGAATAAAATACTGTTCAAAATGTTTCCAATAAAATTCTTCATCTGTTTTTTTGAACCATAAAGTCTTTAAAAAAATTCGACTGGGACATTAATGGTGTGTTAAAGGATTTTGGGATAGCGTATTCGTGTGAGGAATTCGTGATTTTGTTACGAAGACTTTTCGTGTGATAGTGGGTTAGAGGTTAGGACAAGGGATGGGTGGAGGAGGGGGACAGTGTGGGGTCATAGGGCGCTACACTATGATTGTGATCGATCGAAACGTTTCTGTTTCCTTTATACTCAAGAGTGTAGGGTCAGTAATCCTGATCTCGAGAGTATCCCTGATCATCTCCTGTGATTCTTCCTCTACGTCAGAATTGGGTAAACTAATCGCGAGGCTTTTTTCATTAAATATAGCTGTGAGGGACGCCTTTGAAACGAGAAGAGACTGAAAATGAAAATCAACAAGAGAGTAATAAAAAAAGAAAGAAGGAAAACAAAGTGACAATGGATGAAGGCAAGCTCATCTATACGAAGCCTTGCGAAAAATTTGTCCATTTCTGATTCGCGACGTTCTCTTTCACTTTTTCGGTTTCTTACTTTCGTCCTTATTTTTACGGTCGCCTCCCACCCCCCCCCTCCGTCTCTCTGTCTCTAATTCTCTCCAACTTTCTTTCTTTTTCTTTCTCCAACTTCCAGTCGTAAGAGAACTCGACGCTTCACGTCACGGGCAGTGGAGATTTATCCAGTATAGATTTTCTGTTAGCCCAAGCCTCCGGCTGTCTTGGTCCCGTTGGTTCGCAAGTTAGAGTTCCTCCAGTCCTCCTCTAGAACCCAGCGGAGAAAAAAAAAGAAGAGCTAGAGCCATCTGGTCGACCAGCCATTCCGATTCCCCTTTTCTGTACACCCTCCATACCCATCATCATAATCCTGATCCATCTTTAAGCACACCCTAGCGCCACCCGATCTTCAAGGGCACCCTAGTGTTGGGAGTTGGTTAGGAATTTCTTACAGCATTGCGCATCAGTATCGTTGTACTCTATTCTAAGATTCCAACTTCTAACTCCTAGACGCCAGATATATAATCTACACGAATATTTACATCGACCATTTCTACCGACGTTATACCAACACTAGCTTACCCTCGACCAACTTTAGTACGTTCGGTAATAAAGCCGGCGTTGCGTCGAAATAACAAGCATTGCCGAAGCGCGAAGTTTGAAATCAGTCCAGTCTTGAAATTGGTTGGCCTTTTTATTTATAGAATTAAATAATCCTCGAAAGCACTGGATGTTTGGTAATTTTACGTAAAGCACGTAATAGTGACTTGTTGGTAAATATAAATTCAAAGGATATAAAAGTCAATTACGTAATTAGTAATGGCATTATTATGAAACGTACCAAATGGCCGATAGCCCGTGTTTATTCCTCGAGCATGCTCTTACCTGCTTTCGCTGCAAACGGGTCCTTGGGATGGTTGGTCTTGATGGCGTTCATACGTCTATTTTGAGCTGCAGGGGGTTCACCCCCACAGTCCCCCGCCCCCGGGGGTAGGAGGGCTACCTGCTGTCCACAAGCTGGCTGGCCAGAGCCAGGCCCACCGACCCCCGGGGCCCCGAGTGCTCTGACCCGGGGTTGCTCCACCGGAAGCACTCGACGTCTCTTCTTCGGAAGCTTCGCTCGCGCCTGCGTGTGACTGTAATACATCGCAAAGTTGCTGACGATCACGGGCACCGGCAGGGCGATTGTTAGGACACCAGCTAGGGCGCAAAGGGCGCCCACGAACATTCCCACATAAGTCTTCGGCACCATGTCCCCATAGCCGACGGTGGTCATGGTTACCAAGGCCCACCATAGACCCAGTGGTATGCTCTTGAAGTCATTCTTCGGATTGTATTGTATACGCTCCGCATAATATACGAGACTGGCGAAGATGACGATGCCGAGTACTAAAAAGAACACTAGGAGGGTGAGCTCCTTGGCGGAGGCTCGGAAGGTCTGGATGAGAATCTTCAAGCCCGAGGAGTGTCGGGTCAGCTTGAACAGCCGCATGATCCTGATGATGCTGAAGAACTCGAGGATGTCGGCGTTCTCCAGATGCGAGGCAAACTTCTGGAGCGCCAGGTCGATGTAGAAGCTCAGGGTCGCGATCATGTCAATTAGATTGACGGAGCTCTTTATGAACTCGCACCGGTTTGGACTTGCGATTATTCGGATTAGAAATTCCAGGGTGAACCAGGCGTTGCAAACGCACTCGATGTAGAAGAAGGCATCATGGGCGTTCGTGTGCGTCTTGTCCAGTGCCCAATATGTAACGTTCGCGTTCTTTACCGTCTTGTTTATTATAACGGGGACGCGCATGTCCGGGTGCGTCTTCAGGCAGAAGGACAGGATCGAAACGCAGATGAAGAAGACCGAAACAAGTCCGATTATCTGAAAAACGCATTGAGAAACAGTTGGTTAACTTTGCCTTACGGGTTATACCAGGATTATTACTAGATTCTTTTAAGACGTCTGTACTTCATAATGCAGGTGAGATAAGACGTCGTTAAAATCATTTGAACAAAAATTACTCTATTCAATTAATTTTTAATCCACAACACAAATTAGATTATATAATGTAAGATGTAATTTGATATACAAGGAAAATATATATTACAAATATACAATATTTTACAATTACTGAACAATTTATTTGTTTAATTACTATACATTTTTGTTTGCAAAATTAAATTGGGAATTTTTAAATTAATAATTACTATTATGCCTTTGTCACCGTAATACAATTGGACGAACCTTGGCAGCATTCGAGGAGTACGGCTCATCGAACAAGGACCACATTTGTGGTTTAAGCTTCTGCCACCAGGATAACGAACCGTCGTAATAGGCCTCCTCGAATCCAAATTTTCTAGCCAATTCTTCATCGCTTGGCTTTTCTGTATCCAAGTCGAGTCTGTCTAAAACCGCTAAGGTCTCTTGCGTGTCTCGGTGCTAGGAATAAAAATTACGATTAACATAAAATTCTGGCCCTAGTCCAGCGAGACTAGAAAGTGGGTCGCAAAAGAAGTTACAATATTCATATCTGACTCCTTTGAAGATTCCTTGCCATCCCTGGGTTAATCGAACCTCCTAGGAAATGCAAGGACCTTTGAACCAGATTCAGACATTCATCATGCATCACGCTTCTGTATAGTTAAAACTTGAAATACGAGCTATGAAATACAGAACGAAAAAAAATAATAGAAAGAAAGGAAGCAAATGTCAATTTATTTCACTCTCAACGATTCTTGATATAAAAAAAATAATACAATCTATACTCATTTATTTTCATCTTTCAAAGATGACTAAATTCTCCAAATTGATTGTTAATGCAAAAACAAGTCACTGAGCGCGCTTTAATTATTAACAATTAACAAGTTTGCGTGACGTAAGAAACAAGAACGTCTGCAAGCCCTGATCTATTTTCTTTCTGGAACGAGCAATCGATAAAATGGGCACTGCGTGTGTGGAAGACCACCTGCTAGACGACAGTTCGCTGGGGGGAAATAAAATAAGTTTACCTTAGAAAATTAGATCAGATCAAGATCGTTCTCATGGTCCAAGGACAAAGACAATTGACGTAGATTCGGTCGAGTACATTGCGTGAATCTTTCAAAGAAGTAATCTGCCGAGATATCAGTCGCTTACCAAATATCGTTTTCTGATATGCTAATATATACCCAGGGGAAGAATCAATGACTACCTACTTCATTCCGTATACTAATTAAACTCTAACTTTAATTAAAATCTAATTACAATCAATGTCGGATCACGTTATTCCAGTCAAAGTTTAGGAATTTAGAACCTAGCATCGGGATCCATAATGACTAGTCCAACGGAAAACGATAAGTTATCCATAAATCAAAATTCAAAATAAAATTTCATATAACCCCCGGCAAATTGAAATTGATAAAGACCGTGATCTCAGGTCAGAATTGGTTCGTCAATAAAGAATCCCAAGCTAGATTACTAGCTAACCGACTGGTGATGACGCGATCGAACTGAACCAAACTAGTCCTGAGCGGTCAAAACTTTTTGGACGGAAGTTTGTTTATTATCACTGGATGATAATTACTCATTAGAATGTCGTACCTGTGTGTATGTCATCCAACAGCATGGTTCCACCTGGTTGGAGTCCAAACCCCAAAATTCGAGTTCCTCCTCGAATAGTGGACCGCAGACATCGGTCGGGTAATGAAGTTTCCCCGTCCGATAGTAATTGAGTACCTGGGCGAAGACACCAGGGTGCCTATCGAAAAAGTACTCGTTCAGGATGGGATCGTAATTCGCCAGCGCTTCCGTGAGACGTGACAGTCTCGTCGCCGGGATCTTCTTCAAGGTCGCTTTGTACGTCTCGTGCCGTATACCACCCACATTCAGAACCACGCGGTTCTCCGCGTCCATGTTTATTAGATTCATTTTGACCACGGCTCTGCTACCGTTGGCCCCAACTGGAACAATAATAACTGCGGTGAACGCGGACTTTTCTACTCTCGATGTACTCGGTAACATCGGGATGACGATTTCGTCTTCTAAAAAATTCAATTCTTCATCCTGGAAAGTGAAGATGGATCGCCTGTGTCTCTTGTGTCTACGTGGAAACAACCCTTGAATATTTCATACCGCGTAAACGCTTTCTCAGTCTTGGACTCTTTTCGTGCCGCTACTTTCCTAGGTTAGCTCCATCTGCGTTCCCTTTTATCTTACGAACCCTACAGTTCCCATCCCACGATACCATGCTCACCCTTAAGTACACAGCGACTTCTCAGGAAATTCCGAAACTTCGTTCTGTCTATCCAATAATCCTTGACCAATTCCGAAATAGCGAGGCGTCCTAGCAATATAGCCAATAAATAGCTTCCATTATTCATTGGATTATTACCAAATGTGTCTTTACTACGTCGAATAGTACTCCAATACTTTTTCATTAAGCGAAATCTACGCATGGTCGACAGAAAAAAACTCATAAAAAAAAAACTAAAGCAATTTCATCATTTTTAATATCACCGCTAAAGGAAATTTTTTTATTAAAAACTATCTTCGCGCGTAATAGTGTGTTCCATTAATTGTTTCACTGATCTAAAAATTATATTAGATATTTGATTAGTCGCTATAACGTGAAAAAGTACATTTTTGCGATTCAACATGGAGCACAACGCGCAGTGGCGATCGAAACGGTATCTGCCCACCCCTCGGTGACGTCACACATCGTGCAGGCCAGCCGCGAGAATCGATAGGCTGCGTGCACGCACGCAAGGTCTACCGATAAGCACACTATCATCGTGATTTCCGTGACACTTCTGCCGATTGATCAACTGGATTAGCGTCGCGACGACACCGTAGGACGAGAAGGAAGTGGTGGAAAAGAAGAAACCATGGAAGGCGACGTCTGTCGGTAGGGTGTGAAAGGTTAAGATGTAAACAGTCCTGGGTCGAAAGAATTATTCACTATTAGATGCAATATATGGGGTTATGATTGACTTCCACTGTCACGATATTCGTGCGATTCACAGTTTCGTAGCCGTGAGTAAACAATGTATTTTCGAGGAATTGAAGAAGGGAACACGCACCCCTAGTAAGGTTCGGAGGGACAAAAGGGTATAAGTATAGAAAACAGGAGTTGCCTTGCTAACCCTCATATACGAAGTAATAATAATGCAAGTTCAGTTCCAAAAGTAGGGCGAATTTAGGTTAGGGTGAGCATAGGCCAGAGAAGAAGCATAGAGCAATATGGCTTGACGTAGCACGCGAACGTCGAACAGGTATAGAAGGAAAAATGAAGGTTTAATATAGAATATTCTAGTGTCTATTAATATTGAATTTGCCCCGTGGTGTCAAAATCGCATTACCACCATAAAGAAGAAAAAATTGGGGTTGGTAAACGTGTCAGACACTGAATATAATGGCTACGGTAATGACAAGCAGCGCAGGATAACATAGAATTGATTGAGAATAAAAATTATAATTTTATATAAAGTACTAAAAAATACGTTTTGTACTTTCGGTTTCGTGGCACAAGGAATAATAAACGAATAAGACCAGAATTTTAATATTGTGCAGTTAGCAGATACACAGGGCACTGCCATTAAAGGCTGGAACAATCACCAGGATAAACCATGACGAAGGTGTCCTCCACCAGGAACCATTTTTATCCAATAACGAATCTATGCTTGAAAATCAAAGAAGTAGATCAATGGCAGGAATGAAAGGGATTCTCAAGTCACGTCACCCACCCTTGTCTCTTTCATGTCTCACGAATCCTCCGCGACATCTCAGCGGTTCTGGCTCTTCTCCATTTCCAGATTTCTTCTTCGAGGTCGGCACGGCACGAGACCTCCACCAGGTCAGAGTACCGGCTTTAATCGTTCCCGAGATCCCGTACGATCCAGACACGTAGTGGCGGCCAATACGCGGCGTCAAAGAAGAGGAAGACGTCGCGATGCCTCGTTTATAGCTGATTGGGTATCATCCTTCCTGATTATCGTCCACTAAGCGTCCCATTCGAGGGTACTGATAACGCGAGCAAGAGATATCGACACGGGATCACGAGGAGAGGATAGGCACGTCCAAGGAGAGGCGGTGGTGCTGATGATGGTGATGATGGCTGGTCTAGGTGGAGACGCGACGCGGCCTCCGGTTGAGCGCAGACTGAACTGACCCCGAGTGAAAGAGACGCCGGGGGCAGAGGACGAAGAGCGCAAACTCACTGGCGTCGACGACGACGTCAACGTCGGCGATACACCTCTCTCCTCTCGCACCACCTCTTGCCCTCTTTACTCAAATCGTTTCTCCAATCATTCCTTACACGCTGGTCCTTTTCAATACTCGCTAACGTACCTTGCCAGTTCTGAGGTCGCCTTTGGCATAAAACACCCTTTTTTCTTTACTCTCTATGAACTTCTCAACCATTTTATATATCGTGCGACCATATTCAAGTTCTGATTGATTTATGCCTTTAGGATGAGTTCAGTGACATTTCCGACGAGTTGCAAGATATTTCCGCTTTTAATGTCATTATAATTACCGAACAATCAATTGAATGATCAGTGACCTATCAAAGCTTTCATTCGACAGGTATTCATGGTTGGTCTGAAAAAGTAATGATAGTATCAAATATACGGTATTTTTGGATCATTCAATTTTACGATGAATTCGCCTTTATCTCTTCGTTTTTAAATGATTCATATGTGTTGCTCCTTTCCTTTTTTTTAAGCGAATGTTTCTCCTTTCGATTGACGTCATAGTTCATTCGTCTCTCTCGTCTTCAATCAACCATTCTTTACAAGCTATTTCTCTTATAGTCTCCAAAACTCAAAAAACCGTTGTCTACCATTTTCTTGGGGTTACGAGACGAGTATTCAAATATCTCAGGTACACAACAATTAAACACAGACGCGTTAAATCGATAAAATGTTTCATGTATTTTGGCAATTAATTAATTTTCTTTCTATTCAACATTAAATTCTCTCTAAGGCTGTCCTAAACGCACGTGCTCGGAACGCGAATACTGAATGCTTATAGTCGCCTGTTCAGAGATTTCTATCTAGCTTAATTTTCTGTAATTATTCAAAAGATACTAGCTTTTCTTGCCAGTCAAATATCATTTTGCGAAAATGACGTCCCGGCCATGCGGAATAATTTAAACAGGTTTATGTACTTGGCTCTTAGGTATTCCGAATTACCATTGAATTTCTTCGGGACTTTCGAACTCTTGAAGCGTGCAAAACTCGTTCGGATCAATAAAGTGTTAAGCCGTTGTTATATGTCAAGACTATCCAACATCATTAAAATATAATCATCGATCCGTACATAATAGTAAACACGCATCAGCTAATTCTTAACGCTCATTAAACTACATGCCTGCAGTTTCAACAAAATCTCTCATCTTGTTTCGTACGATGAACACATAAGCCTGACAATGCTGCAATCTGAATGATTAATTAATAGCGTATCAGTACCATCACTTAATTCGTGAACAAGAGACGATGATGATAATCATCATTATAAATACAGCCTCGAAGATCGATACGGGAAAACAAGCGATTTCTATTACGTGATGAGCTAAACTGAGTCGTGTTTAGATTCGACGCAGCATCCGCATCTGTTAGAAATTATCGAACTCAAATTGTAATAAACCTTTGTAAGTATACTAACCAGAAATTTTGAAAATAAAACAGTCGTATCATCATCGTCATCATCATTAATTAAAATCGCTTAGCATAAGCATACATATTCAGAGCACCTTTAGAATTTCTAAGCACTGTATACTAACCCGACCGTAATGTTATTGAAAAACCAAAGAAACTCAAATCCCCTGCAAACTTCTAAGATAACATGTCTCCACTTTGGAACCCCTATATTAATTACGAGTAATTAACGTCTGTGGACAGTCCTTCAAGGGGGGAAAAAGGTAGCGTCGCGACGCTCTCAACCAAGAGACAAGTGTAGAAATGACAAGTGGCTAGACAGAGCGGGTAGCGCGGGGGCGCAGGGAAGGACGCAGGAAGGACATGGCAGATACGTCACGGGACAGGAAGAAAAGTGACGAAAAGATGATGAAGTAAAAGAAAAGGAAAAAGTAATCAATCTCGAACAGTTGACCAAGTCCAACGTGCTAGAGAGAGAAGGTCGGAGGTTTGAGGTGGATGAGTAGAGACTATGATGACGCGTACACAGAGGTACGCGTTCACGTTACGTCAGGTTTACCGGTTGAAAGGCAGTTCGAAAACGCAATGGGGATGGGTAGAGGGTGAGGCCAGTACTCCTGAGCAAACGAAGGGACGGTCGATGAGACGCCTGCGCCGTCGCGACCTCAACTTTTAGCCGCAGCGTCGAACTTTACGTATGTACGCAGCACGCTCCACTCAAGAAGCGATCTAACAGCGACGCTGACACTTGAAAAGTATGGCTATCATGATGTTCCTTTTCTAATAGCTACTCCTTTATACCCTTTCTTTAATATTAGATCTACCAGCGTTCCCAGACTCGTCAAAATCGCATATCTTGGCTTTACTGCGTATCTCGTCATCTCATCATTTTCTGGGCTGCTTTAAACCGGGAATAGTCAATTTTGTTCTTCATTTGAAAAGCATTGAGTTGGAATATCTCACTTATTCTCAGGTTAACTGAATTACGTTATGATTTGCGAAAGAGGTTGTTCCGTAGGAATAAACATTTTTATTTCTAGAATAGAAGAGACGCTTTTTGTTAGATTAATTTCTTTTTTTTTTCTTCACGACCTTTTTATTCTTCGGAATGGTGAATGGAACGAATATAGAAATCCGGATACAGGTTTATTTCTTGTTTATTGTGAAAAATATGTCGGGTCACTTTTTTCCGATCACGAAGGAGTTTCATCGATCTTAGCTCTTTGATAGTTTCTTTGAAATCCTATTAAGCTTCCTAGTTGTTCTAAAAATCTGCTTCCACGAGTAGTTTCTTTGAACTTGATTACGCGTTCTCTTAAACTGTATGCTATGGGTTTCTTTATTTGATTTATATATTTTTCTTCGCAATTCTTCTAGATCATGAGTTTTCTTTCCTGTTTTGTTGCGATGGCGTTATTAATTGCTGTGTTTTATCGAATTTTTCATGATGATATCGTGCCAATGCTTTCAAAGATTTTTTGTGTTAGCGACATATTAGGTTGAATGATGGCAACGTTAGATTTAGAAAATATACTTGGAATCATATTACCCAACATATGTTTAGGTGTGAGGAATCAGAATGGTAAATTTAAAGGTAATAAAAGACGATTCATTCTTTTCATATTTTATTTGCGAAAATCTAAAACTGCATCTTTTTAAATTTCTTGCAAGATCGTAGGCGTCAATTCCGAGCCAGGATGATGATCTTGATTCGATTCGATCTTAACTGACTCAAGGTCTGTCTGCTGAGTTTGGAAATTATTGAAATTGTTATTTTCCAATTCGATTGAATCCTTTATTTCTACAGAGGAATCTTGATTTTGTTGAGGAAGTGCAGTTACTATACGTGGCTGCGAGAATATTTTCAAATGAAATTCAACGTTTTCGTAAATAACAATTTTTAAGACAATTTTGAAAAATAAGCCAACCTGAAGCTGTAACACGACGTCCAGACCTATGGTAGCTGCTCGTGGTGTCAACGGAGTAGTGATTCTTGGGTTTGATGATGTCATTTCCGATTCCAAATTATTATTGTTCTTGCTCCTACGAATCCTTCGGGGAACCTCGGCTGGCAAAACTTTTCTTCTTTGTTTTGGAAGCTTACTTCGTGCCTGAGTGTGCGAATAGAACATGGAAAAATTGCTGACTATTACCGGAACCGGAAGCGCTATAGTCAGTACTCCAGCTAGAGCGCAGAAACCGCCAACGAACATTCCCGGAAATGTTTTTGGCGTCATATCACCATATCCCACGGTTGTCATGGTAACCAGGGCCCACCATAAACCCTGTGGAATACTGTTAAAATCATTTCCGGGATTTTCCTGAAATATTCAGTAATCCTTATGAGTGATAAAACATATTCAGTCTTTAATATCGATTTTCAATACATATACCTGGAGTCATGTTCAATATATATTATTCATGCTATTGTCTTACCTGTAGTCGTTCGGCATAAAAAATGAGACTTGCAAAGAGAACAATGCCAAGGATCAGAAAAAATACCAGCAAACCCAATTCCGTTGCCGATGCTTTGAAAGTATGTATAAGTATCCGAAGTCCTGGTGAGTGTCTCGTTAACTTGAAGAGTCTCAAAACTCGAACAATAGATATTACTTCTAAGTAAATATTAGACTCCATTAAGAATTCGGTGTAGAAACTTAAAGTTGCAGTCAAATCTATTATATTTACTGGCGATGTAGCAAACTGTCTTAAGTTTGGACTAACCTGTAACACAGAAAAGAAAAGTTGCCAATGTAATTTAAGTCCAGGCAAAAGGAAAAAGAAAAGCTGTTAACAAAGAATAATTTTCTCTAACTTTAGAGCATTATCAAAATTATAAAATAGACTGAATCAATGATTTGATAAGTAAACTATTTTTTTAAATTTCTATAAAATTAATTAGTTCTATAAAATAAAGTATTTCATAATCTTACAAGACAGCGCAATATAATTTCTATTGTGAACCATGCGTTACACGCGTGTTCAATGTAATAAAAGACGCGATGAGGTCTTGTTGTTTCTTCGACATCTTCCTTCCTGGTAATCGGATGCGAATCGTTATCCGATTCACGCAACGCTTGGCTGGTTTTTAAGCAAAACGAAAGTACGGATAGGCAGATAAAGAGAATCGAGATGCCGGCTATCCATTTGGCCAATGGAGTTGAATAGGGCTCGTAAAATATGGCCCATATTCGAGGACGAAGCTGCTGCCATTTAGAAAGACTGCCACGCGCGTAGGCCTCCTCGAAACCAAAAAGCCGAGCGATTTCCTCGTCGCTCAGTTTCTCTCCATCGACGTCCAATTTATCCAAAATGGCCAGAGTCGCCTGAGTGTCCCTATGGATGCTGTATGTGCTCCAGCAGCACGGTTCGACCTGCGTAAACAAGGACAATCAACGAGGTCTTTCTTATTTACGTTAATACGGATTTATACTCTAATTATTTTATAAATATATAAATTAATAAATTCATCAAATTTATCTTCAGGCTTAGACTTCGTCGAATGAATTACAATTAAATAGACATTCAAGTGAATTCACGTACGTTCACTTGGACTTGGTAGTTTTTGATTGTCATATTAGAATGACTCAAAATAATTCACACTTATTAATGGGTTAAAGACTAAAATATTTTTTTAACTGTTTTTTTAACATTTTGTAAGATTTTCAACGAAACTTTTCTTTTTATTCATATACATATTTCCTTTTTTCGTATTTCTTTCCCTTCCGTAAATCTTGCACGAATAATTTTGCCTATGACGTTACCTCATCCTCTAGGCGTAATAGTTCCATATTAAAACATCAAAGAGAAACTGTTCTATGTCTAGATTGTTTGTCCTTCTTTTTGTTTAACGTCGAATAATATGCGAAAGGCAAGATCATCAAAGAGTTTGGTATTTCCGTTATAATGTTTTTGTAGATTAGATTTTTCTTCCGTAATCTCACGTATAACAGAAAATCTGCGGCCAGACTAAATGCCGTGGATGATGATTCTCCGATAAGGAAATACAGACCTCTTCCGTGGTACCTATACAATCTATAGAAAATGGCGCAAATAACAAGTTTAAAATACATTTCAGGAGATGCAACCATTTATGACCACGCTAAAACGTTAATGTCGGATCTTTACGAGCAGTGGCGTTGTTGTGCGGTTAATGTTTAGACCGGATTAAAATAGACCAAGAACTGCAAGGCGTTTCGTTAAATACCCACCTACCTGACTACCTACGTACAGCCATGTTTTATGGAACAGATTGGTTTAAGATAAAAAAAAAAAGAATTTTAGGACACTTTTGATAAGTAGGAATTTTTTTGCAAAAAACTAAGTCGACCATCTCGTTTAGTTTGTTTCGTAACACAATGGCTGAATACATGTCGTTTAAATCTGAGAAGCGTCATTTTGCTCTTACTGACAAGAAGATAAGTATTGACGTTTTGAAATATTTTCAACTTTTAAATGGTGAATATAGCATTGTAATATAGTATTCAGTTCTTGACCACCACCCAGTTTCTGAACCAATGCGTACATTTTGAGTACAAGGAAACTTTAAGAAATCTTATGGCGGTTAGAAATTGGGTTTATAAGGTCACTACATCTTAGCTAAAAATTGTTAAAGTGTCAGAAACTGAGTAGTTTTACATTATAACAGTTTCTAACTTTAAACAAATTTTTTTAGATTCAAATGCTTTTGTTTCTTAATCGTTAATGATTTCACATTTTTTCAGGCTTAATTGGTAATTGCATAAGGCTGATGTTGCTTATACTTATATACGCTCAAGTTCTATTCAGCCTTCCATCGTTTCAGGAATTCCTTGGTATCATTCATGCTATCGATTTCCCTTATATTACTCTCCTTTTATTGCTTGGTTCTGCCACTCTGCTATAATATTAAAGTTCGTGATCGAAGAGATAGTAAATCTCAAGGATTATTACATCTTGTCGTCTTCACGTATTTAATTTGGCGTGTAAGAAGATTGTAAAAAATATTTTTTAATTCGCAAGCGTTTTCCCTTAAAAATTCAGAACGAATATACGAACATAATATTACATATTTTTTTTTGTCAGTGTTACAAGAAAATTCAATTTTCTTTTCAAAATGTAGAAACAACTAGACCACTTTTGGGCTTCGGTGCGAAAACTCATAGGAATTCACTGAAAAGTAAAATATGAAGTTTTCTTTTTTTAACAAACCTGATTCGAATCCAAACCCCAAAATTCAAGTTCTTCTTCGAAAAGTGGACCGCACACGTCCGTAGGGTAATGAAGTTTTCCGGTACGGTAATAATTAAGAACCTGAGCAAAGACTCCGGGGTGTCTGTCGTAGAAGTATTCGTTGAGAACAGGATCGTAATTTACGAGAGCTTCCGTTAAACGAGAAAGTCTCGTAGCCGGGATTTTCTTAAGGGTTGCTTTGTACGTTTCGTGTCGTACGCCACCCACGTTGAGAACGACTCGATTCTCCGCATCCATTTCTTCTTCTTTCGCTAATTTGTTATGAAATTTTTTATTGGAACCGAGGCATGTTCTAAGTCTCAATCATGTTATCACGTTAGCTGCTCAACTACGATGTAAGATAAAAACGTACTTCTACTTTTGAAGAAGCCGAAAAAATAAGCCGATCTTCTCGATCGACACACACCCCTGTCAGCTTAATCGTTCGATTGCTTAATTCAACCAAGTATTTATCCTCTAATCTGATTTCCTCGAAGCGATCAGTGTTTTTAGAATTATTTAGTCATTCCGATATCAGATGTAGAATATCGGATTAATTTAAAGATCAAATCAAGTTTTTTTTCGAATCATTATTTTCGCTAGTAGGTAGCGTGAATTATCAATAAAAAGGTGTCAGAATCTATATATTAAATTTTATGTATACTCTTAATAATATAATCACTGAAACTGGTTTTTGTTATTTTCACTAATATATATGATTTTTTCCGTGTAATTTTCTTTTATGTTTAAAATCCGTCCTAAACCGTGTATTCTTCTTATGAAAATTTTCAAAATTCAACTTGCGACGCGATTGGTTTGCGCGTGAAAATCGCACTAACCGTCTTTCTGGTTTGCACGCAGTAATCCATTGGTCCGTGGTCCCTGCCGTGACTTCAGCTTCTATAAATTCGTCGGTGTTTATTTTTACAGTAAATACAGATGGCGTACGTGCCGTAGTTTTACGATTACTATTTCTTTCTGAGTTCATGCCGTTCAATTTTTTAGGGGTTTGCAAGATGCTCGTTTTCTGCTCATCAATATATCCACAAATAGTTACCAATTCATCAATGCCACGCTAGCTCACGATATCTCCGTTTGCATACCTAATCTAAATTTCACTTAGCCTTTCACCTTTTGTCAAATTTGTTGGAATTGCATTGCATGTATTAGCTTCAAAGAGAATAATAAGATTGCGACGTTAGATGCATTCTGAAGCAAATGTACATTTGTCAACAATGCATTTAATTATGAACCATTTTATATTATATTTAATAAACATTGATTTGGTAGTTGCTAATCTTTCATTGTGATTACGTTAAATTATAAAATTTGAGTGAAATTTTTTTTCCATTTTCAGTGCTGTTCCGAACAATTATACCTATTCGAAATCGATCGATATCCTTCAGTAAATATCATAAAAAAGGATTAATTAAATTTTGCGTTGGACGACGTAACTATGGAATCCCCCCACTAAGCATTCGAATAAATTCTGTGGTTCGCGTTTCGATCGGTAGGTAAGCACTTATCCCATCCAGTAATTCCAATAGAAGAGAAGTAAAACACCAGGAGTCCCGTTCATATCAGAAATAAAATATATCACGGACACGAACCATTTTTAAAGTGAAGTTAATAAGAAGGAGGCCTTACTTATCGACTCCGTCGTCATGACAACGCTCGACTGGTCCAGAGACGCACGCGCTCGTCGTAACGACGACAATCCTCCGTCGACGGTGGCGCTGGCTTGGATCTCGCGTAGGCGTCGCGGTGTGGACGCCGCCCGTTGTCTTCCTGATCCGTGGCGTCGGTCGCGTCGTCTTCGTCAGTCCGTTTGCAAAGTCGCGATACACGAAACGTTCAAGAAATCGACAATCCCAAGGAGACCAAAATCAAGGGATCACAGAACAGGAAATCAAGGGACCGAAAGGTGGAGCTCTTACGAATGGTGAGAGAGACAGAGAGAGAGAGTGAAGAAAGTGTGATCAAGGAAGAGAGAGGAGAGAATAGGTAAAGAGTAATCACGAGTCAGAGAGAAAGTTGACAAGAGAGAATTCAGGGATAGAAAAAGAAAGAGCGAATCTTCATTGAGACGTAACGTAACGCGTACACCACATAGTAACGTAACGTAACGAAAGTGCGACTGCTGCGAGATACATGGATGAGGATGATACGTCGGGGTCGACCACCGTCTACATAGTGTGAATTTCGGTGGGCCCCGTTCGAGTGGGCCCCTAGAAAAGGGCCGATCGATTGGGGCGCGGTCCCGTCGGCATGGCCGGGGCCCCGATTTCGGGGCCCACCGGGCCCCAAGGCAATAGGAAGCCTGCTGAGATTGCCATAGATCCAAGGAACCTTCAGGCTACCACGACTACAAATCTTCGCAATGAGAATTTCCTCGTCTCCAGGTCCACCAACGCCTTTAATCCCCAGGTTAGAGTTATAATGGGATAGACCCGTCTTGATGCCTTTGCTTATCATATCTTGTACTTGTATCGTACTCGTTTTTTGTTACCTGTACCTAGGTAGCCTAGTGAGTTGTGTCTATGTCATCGACAGAGATTTCCTCGAAAATGCCCAAGGCGTTAAGTGGATATTCGAAAGTAACTTCTTAGCCGAAACTGGAGACGTTGAATGTACTACCCTTAAATCCCTTATATGTAGCTGAAAAATTTATTTACTATTTTAGTGTTACTTATTTCATTCTTTTATCATTCCGTATATCAATGCACCCTTATGATTAAGCCATGTTCATATGAATTTTTTAATTTGCTTATAGTGCACGTTGTCCTGTATCCGTTCATCTTTACTCCGAGAGTAAATAAAACAATCATAATTTAATTCGTATAATTCTTACGTTCCAGTAAGTAGTTTATGTATAGTTATGTATAATCTGGTATGAAACAATTGTACTTTTTATTAGTATCATTTCATAGGGGGATGCCACACTTTCGTAAATTAGATACTGTTACGTACCACTTTTGTTTATGTGTTAATAAATGATATTATTATTAAATATAGTCTATTGATTTTTATTATACTTTCATCGAGAAGTCTCATTTATCATTCTCATTTAACTCATTTACATCATTTATACTTTACGTGTATCCTGTATGTGTGTGTTATATATATATATATATATATGTATGTATATATAACGTTTTACTTATCATTGTTATTACTTTGACTCGTATCATATTTATATATCACTTGTATCGTTATTGGTGCTAATTACTCCAATATAACATATTTCGTTATCACTAGATTTGACATACTTGCACTCACTATTCCCGATCAAAATATCAAAGTAATTTATACTTGATTGCGGCAAACCTGAGGTACACTACATGTGTGACAAGTAGCTGATATAATTATAATAATATTCATCAAATCGAATATATTAGAATTATAATAATCCCTAATTAACATTACGGCAAACGAACAGTAAAGTTTTAACCACCTTTAACATCTCAATGGGTTAATCATTTTTACGAAATTATATTTTTTCATACCATTTATTATACTTCATCTCGATATATTACTTCATCCCCGGTTACCCGTATTTCCAGGAGAAGATAACAATCATATCCCATAGAAAGTAATAACATGATTAGAAGCCTCGTGTCCATGCTTTTATTATTATCCCTTGGTTTACGCTTCTGTTCTGTTCGCACTAGCACGGAGATAATAATAATTATCTTGGCGCAAAATAATGTCCTTCGTTTTACAACACATATGCATATATATAGTACAAGCACAAGGATATATATATATATATATATTCATAACCGAGGCTGTCAAGAGGGACAACCATTGGCTGCCTCATCATCATCAGAGATCCTAAAAATATCTTGTAACCGTTTTTTGCGCCCTATCAGTGCTTATGAGGTTAAAGGGGTGGAGAACTGTCCCCTTGCAACTTTCTTTCGAAAGGTGGACGTGTCGACTCAGGTGGATCTGCACGGGGGTGCCAGCCACGTGGACTGGGATCGTCGTGTTACGCCCCTGTACTCTCGTGAGGACATCAAGGAGCAATATTGCATAACCAGCCGGCAATTGGACGCCGTCGAGAAGTCCGGGGGTGGCATATTCGGGTGTCTGTCTACCAGAGGTCCATCGCCCTGCGGTAGCAGCAGGACATCATCCATTTTATCCGCGTGTGTTCGAGGTGCACCCAGTGATGAAAATATCTGCGATGCACCCTATCCAAGAAGACCATTGCAGATTATGTACCAGCAGCCTTATCCAAACTGTCCCAGAGGACAAAGATATGACCTCGAAGACGAAGACTGGGTCGAGAGTTCCTACTTTCGACGGCGACCCAAATCATTCTGCACCGTTCCTGATCCTAAAAGGTAAAAGAACAAAATCGAGATAAACGGCAGTGCACGCTCGCTGACTTCACTAAGTGCTTCGCAACCCGCTCAACTACTTTACCTTTAACCCTCTACCGTATATACGATATAGATATGGTATACGGAGTATACTATACATCATATAAAAGTTTTTTAGCATCGTACGATACCTACGAAGCGACTCTTATGTATACTCGAGTTGTTCAGCCCAAACGCTCCACCTAAAATTAGTACCCATTTGATTCTCATGGTAAAACCATATTCAGTTGGTGCATTTGGGTTGAACAGCCGGAGAACAACCGGGTACGTACTGTTTTGTGTTGCTGGTTAGATGGTATATGAAAGAAAAAAATGATAGCTGCTGGGGTGGTGCGTTATTGACAGGGACCGAGAATTTTAATGGAAAGAATGATACGGTTGCTTGAACGCGATTTCATTATTTAGCGGATATTAAAGTTTACCAGAGTTTCAGAGGGCGATAATGGTGTCCAGGGGTGGTTATAACAACTTCTGATTACACTATTACGTTATATCTACCTAGTTAGGTAGAGGAATCGCGAAGAAGACATTTTTAAGACGAAGGCCACTGGGTGAACCTGATTTTTCAATATCTAGGTTTAACGCTTGTTTATACGTAAAGGTGAGCCTTGAATACAGTAGCAGCTTTCATTATATAAACTTTCTGCAGTGCCTGTGTATTATGCGTATACATGGAAAGCGACGAACGCGAAGCTCAGGGATATCAGTGAGCTTTCATATTTTCTCGAGATAACGCCAGTCACACGGGCTGTATTAGCAAAGACCATGAGATGCATATATGTATAGAAAGACCACACAATGGCGTAGCGCATCCTTTAATAGAGAACATAGTCCTGGAGGTAGGTCTCAAGGATCTTTCTGATCATGATCCATTTATTCCGTCCTGTCTTTTAAAAGGTATACGTGGCTCCCTGAAGATGAGGAGTCAACCAGGTTGGAGGGACCTAGACCAGTTTTACCAGCGGTACCACCTCCACCTCAACTCCCTCAACAGACCAAGACGAAACACGTGAGTTTCGCCAGGTCGCACACTCTGACCTCATTTGAAGTTTCACGCAGCAGAAGTCCCACGAGGCCGCACAATCAGGAACGACTCATCGATTCGCAACCCACCATGCAAGGATCCCTTTCCTCGACTCTACCACTGACGCATCCATATCCCAATGCTGAACCTAGAGTACTCGTTCTAGGTAAGTCGCGTTGCCATTGATTTTACAGTTCTTGGGATGTCCACTGATATCGCGAAAGGAAAAGAATGGATTTTTTAATGAAAAACCTCCGAATCGATTACGTTATGTACAGCAACATGAAAAACGAGGAAAAATATGTAATAATTGAGAATTTATAGATTTTACAGAATTTTTAACGACGAATCGTTATTTTTATATTTGCTATAAACGGAGAATAGTGAGCAGTAATATTTATTAGTATACTTAGCAGCGAGTTCCAGTACTAACTCGCATTTTACAGCAAAGTATTCTTTACTAAAAAAAACCAGTGAAAATTACCTTTGGAACATTAATGGTTACTGTCCTCTAAATAATCAGTACTGTTTCATGACGTTCGTCCCTCATTTTCTATAATACCTGAAGCTCGATGCTAATCAGGTTAGTAACCATTACTGTACACTATAGTTAGGTCAGAGTGGATATCGGATGGACATGCGAAGCGTTTAATCATTGAATAGGAATTGTTATTGGTAATTTTGAACATGATAAATTTCTTTGTCATTCGATTACGTGCTACATGGTGTATGGTAAAACGATTGTGTTTTAATTTTATAGAAAAGCCACCTAAACGTGGCGTTATGAAGACTCAAGCGACGCAGACTGAAGTTCCTCAGATACTCCGAGGTCGAGTAGCACCTATAACGTTAAGTCCACGAACCATCCATCGAGTGAAAATGGTGTCTCAAGGAGCTCAAACGAATGGTTTCCTTAACGGTCGAAAACTCACTAAGAGCTACTCGGAAGCTGGACAGTTCCGAGAACCCCTGGGCACTACAGTGCCTGGGGGTGGTACAGTCAACGGGAAGGATGAGGTGGAACATGAGCCTTTGCAAAGAACGCAATCTGAAGAGCCACCTAGATCGCCATTTATCGTAAATACACCACCGAGAAGTCCATCGATATCACGATCCATAGATCAGATCAATGGCGAATTAGAGGAACCCGTGGAACAGGTAAGTAAATCGTATTGTTTAAAATATAAAAAGAAGTAACGTAAAAAACATTTGTTTAGGCACGAGGATAATTGATTAAATTTCATTCCCCAGGTCCTTGCAAAGAACATGAAGCTGGATGATCAGGAAATCCTTATAGACTTTAAACCAGCTCCCGTGTCGCCGGATGCTCGTGCGCTACTTAATCAAACTCCAAAACCCTGTCGGCGGATATTGTCACTGCAGAAGACACTTTCCGATGGCGAAATTCAAGTGGAGAGACGCGAACTCGTTGGAGAGACTGGCGAACCAAGTTATCCTCATACATGCAGAAGGAATCATCAGGATCACTGGAATAGAACAGCGAGAGCACCTATTTTATTTTCTTCAACCCCCGAGGATCTATCCTTGTTGAGAACTCCACCGCCGACAGAGGATCATCGTGAGGAGGTCCGTAAGGAGTGAATCAGATTATATTCTTCAGGAGTATAGAATTTATGTTTCAGGAATTCCATGAAAATTTAATACGTCGTGGACTCTTTCGGAAAAGAAGCGTATCCCTTGAGGATGGCGTTCAGGGACTGTCTGCTGGAGAACCGTTGCTACCTAGATCCTTACCTGCATCACCTACAACGCAATCGTCGGTTCCGGGTCTGTTCACACTCCGTAATGTTTATTTAACTTTTTTTATTGTGCCACGTGATCATTGTTCGCGCTTGCTATACTTTTTATACGACATCTTAAACAGTTTTATGAACGATCTTTCATCGCTTTACGATCACTGAGATTTTTCTTACTTTGAAAGCTTACACAAGAGCTTTTATCTTTCGACGACTCCGAGAAGATAAATACACAGTGGAAAGTTCGATGGACGATGACGCTCAAACGAACAGTATTAATTTTAAAACGTAAAATTTTCATGTGAATTCACCTGATGACGATTTTGTAATAATTTTCGGGGAGGCATTAAGCTCTTGTAATTATTGGAAATTGCATAACGACAAGTACTAGTAGGTACTAGAATGCCGCTGCGAGTGTCTATTGTTTGGAATGAGGTCGTCTGGAAGAATGGTTAGTTATTCGGCTAATTAATGATTTATTGGATGGATTGCTGGTTCCGTGTACGTAGGTCCTCAGAGGGTCACGCAAAGTCCGAAGAGTGAACCAGCCAGCCGTCATCTTTTACAAGCAGGTCACATTGTCGGGACGTCTTCGTCCCCGTTCGCATCGAGCGATTCTCTTACGAATGACGCTACACGGGATCACAGTGATGGTATTTGGAACGAGTCTCAGGCCACGGTTCTGCAAGTAGACTCGTTAGCCCTTCTTACGCCGTCATCGAGGAGAAGACATCTCTTGCTTCTTCAACATCAACAACGATCTTCCATGGACACCGAAGCTTTGGATGCCGAGGACGAAATGGAGCCTTGCCCACCTAGTCCTAGAATACGTTTAGAAGCTGCTACTCCTGTTACTTTGACAACAAGGCAAGCGACCCAATAGCAGATCAGTAGGATTATTTAAAACTCAATTTTACTCTCGACAAGCAAATTGTGTCCATCTTCTTGAATAATTAATAAACTTCCTACTCTATTTCTATTTTTATAATCCGACAAAGAATGTCTAGCTCGATTTTATTGAATTCCAATAGTGCTCATCACTAAATATTAATATTCTACTTTTAGCATCGAATCCTCCGTCTCCATAAGTAATGGCAGACCCAGAAGTGGACTTCGTCGACGCAGTCCGGGACCGCCGATCTCGCAACCACACTCTCAATCATCCAGCGAGTTCGGTCTGAGTTTAGCCAGAACAGATTCGGGTGGTAGAACTAATACCGATCTGTCGGAAACATCCACGACGGAGGACTACGTCACCGCCAATACGTCAACTGGAACAGGAACTACCACGGGTACTTCGGCTACGACGAGCTCCAGATCGCGACAGCCACAGCTTCCGAATATGACGCCAGCGGCTGAAGGAAGTTCGTTCGAAAGTGCTAGTTCGATTTATAGTCTGGCCAGAAGCGAAGTGAGTCCAAGTATTGTAATTCAGTCATGTTTTATGGGTCATAAGTTAAATGTTTGAGATGATGGTTTAGGTTTCCCTAATATAGTAATGTAGGTGGAATTCAGGATGGGGAGAAATAGCTAAACAGGGGGTTTAGCGGTTTAACGTTTAGTCAAAGCTTGTAATTAATTATTACAGTCCTTAATGATATTCTACAATTTTAATAAGGGAAATTCGTTTTAGTAATGCATGGACGGTACGATTATAATAGGTGTTATTATGCCTGTACCGAGTTAAATTTATGAAAGCTTATGAGTACAGTTAATTAATTGATTGTAACTGATTCCTTTACTCCTATAAGATATTCGTACGCTGATGCATCTTGGCCAATATCCATATGTTTTACGTTATTAGCCAGTTCCCGAGGAACCATGCAGTCCTCCAGCCATCATGGAAGAGATCGAGGTCTCTCCAGCGTTGGAACCGCCAGCTTCACCTGCGAGATCAACTAGTAGCAGCAGTTCCGGAAGTTACGATCTTGAGGACGCTATGCCAGATCCTGTACAGGAAACGTATCCCACTGCGCCACTTAGCGGACACACATCGGAAGCTGAATTGGATCATGATGTAAATATAGATATAGACATATTTTCATAACTCCCGACGTTCGTTTTATATTTTTGAAATTCTTCTATACTATTTATATTCGGCTGAACATTCTTATCGTGGATTCTTGTTAGCTAAAACGAAAATACAATGGATCTAGTTTGTCCAATCGATTGTATGTTTATACATTTTGCATTGAAATTTGCAATCGGTTGTCGCTTTATGCGTCTACCATTCTCTTACATTTATTATATATTTTGAACGCATTAAACAAGTGTTACGACTTTTCCATAGAGCAGTAAATAATTGAAATTTATAAATAATTTTAATAGGACGGACATCATTCGTCCTCCGGAGGTTATGCGGAATCTCCACCAGATCCTCATGTATGGACGGAAGAGGAACGACGCAAGAAGAAGAAAACGTTTACTCTAGATTTTCCAGCAGGTCAAGAGGATAATACTGATAGAGCTGGAGAACAGTTACTAGATAACGATGTGAGTCCAACTCCTAGTCATCGACACAGAACCCGTGGGAAGCCTTTGAATAGCAGAAGTCCACATCGAAACAATAAGAGAAGAGATTCTTCTCAGCAACAGCTGATCCGCAGTCCGCAAAAGGAGGAGTGGAGAGAACAAACCGAAGATGGTACGCACGTGGCCACCTCGGACGACTCCAGTTGCAGTCATCACTATCATCTTCATCATCATCATCACCACCTATATCGTGAAACCGGTGAAGGTATAAGACACAGAAGAACCAGAGAAAGTCCCAGAAGAAAATCTGGATACGTCTCTGCAAGAAGAAGAAGCAATGAGGTGACATATTGAAAAATCACTAGAAGCGATTACGTAATTTGCCCAATTTTTTTTATCGCACCATATATTGTAATGTTTCCTTAACATTTGTATAGCTCTTTATTTTGTTGCATTATTGTCTCAAATAGCAATTCAATTTTCTAGGATAAGAACGCGGCGTTAACAGGCAGTCTGCCAAGAAGAAGATCCCGTCCTGCTGATGACGTGTGTTCTAGTCGGTTAAGTCCTGCGGGACGTTACCAAAGAAGTCCTGGACATAATGGTCACACTGCCATAATCGTAAAATCACCCAGTCCTGAATCCAGGCTCAAGGCTCTGTCCGCTGAGTCTTTGAGATCCGTTAGTCCCGGAAGTGATAGCGTCTTCTACAGTGAGGGTGCCGATCAACCCTCTTGCGTCACTACGAGTCTGGAGCCTCTGGATTCGCATCACTGCCATCACTGTGGTCGGGAGGTACATGCACGATAGCACTATCACTTCTAATTTTCTAAAAGCCAAAAATTACCCTTAAACTTGTCTTGGTAGCACTTCTCTTTGATCAACCGTAGACTATAATGTATTGAAAGCTGCCGATAACAAAAAAAATGTTTCTTGATCATCAGGTATCGGAAGAGATTGTACAACCGCCGGCAGGATTCGCAGATTCACCGGAAGGTCATAGGGTCACTACGAAACACGTGAGTCACCGGCTCTATAAGAAGTTTGACAAGCGGTACAGATCGGAGGATCGTGGAGAACGTAGACATCATCGAAGTAGCGTGAGTCGATCGGATATCAGGGCGAAATCTGAAGAAAGGGGTGGAAGGTCAAGTAGTCGCGGGTCAACCGAGGAAGTCAGTCGTAGGCGACTTCAGGCGCGAAGTACAGATGCCAGTATGGAGATTCTCACAGGTATTGATTTAACTTATGGTCTAAATATATCATATGACATTGTTATTATTTCTCATGCTACTCCTATACGACTTTTGTACCACACGGTGTGGGTTATAGCTGTCTACGGTCTGATGATGCTATAAATCAATTTTGACTCATTTTTAGGACGGGAGGACGAAGACGGTTATATTGAACCTTATACGAGTGGCGAATGGATCTACATAAGTGACCTGGAGGAGAGTCACGTGTGGAAACGGCCGGACAGTAAGGACAGCGACGACGAGATCCTTGACGGGAACAAAGATCGGCGAGGATCGCAAGAATCGACAAGCAGCGAAAAGACCTTCCGCAAAAAGTATCAAGCAGCGACGCACAGAATGGTGCATCGAAAGAGTAGCGGGGAAATGTACAAGAGGATACAGACCAAAAGTTTTGGTAAGCTTTGAACACTTAATTCTCTAGCTCGTTTTAATTTAATGCTATGGTTATAATTTGTACGTGGTGTTCAAAGCACACAAATTCTCAAGTAGGTACTCGATGGTATATTAGATTAAGATCTTGACTTCATTCAAGTCCATTCATTGATCTAGGAACTCGATATTGGATTAGAGGGCTGATAAATTCGTCAAAGCTTTCGGGGAGCCCTCTTGTCTGGCACTTCAGTGCTATTAGGGAATATAAACAGAGAGAGAAAGTAGGTTAGAAGGGGACAGGGAAGGTAAATTAGAGGGTAGAAAAGAAAGGGAATGTAGAGAGGAAACAATTTATTATTTTCAAATATTAAATGATATCTAAATAAGTGGAAATCTGTCATTTTCCTATGTATCATATATCCACGCGTAGTCGGTGACTTGTGATAATAATTGATATTGATTATTTTATACAAATAAAATTATACCTCTGATAATATTTTCATAGAATTTATATTTAATATTGTTGGTTTAACTGAGATGTTTAATGATATAAGTCAGTTCTAAAAATACAAAATTTAAATTATAATAATTTAATAATTTTTTTCAAGTTCCTTTATATCTTCAAATTAGAGTTTTTAATGAAAATAGGATACACGATTAGACTCTAGAATAGTCATATTTTTGATCGTTTATTGATTTGACAAGAGTATTATACACTGTGGTATGGTAATATGCCATGGGACGATTTAAATGCATTTGAATATCATTACCATAGATTACTGAGATGAAATCCATGATCCCGTTATGTCACTTCTGCAGATGGCGAATTATAGTCATTTCCAAATGCAGAGGGCGAATCTAATACAGAAACTGATGTTACCCGATCACTTGCAGTGTCTGATTCTAACGTCTAACTATCGTATCATCCAAATCTAATACTGCTCACCTGCGGTTGGTGAGATACGATATAAACTACACGTAATTTTGCAGTCAACAGATTATATAACAGCTCTAAAGTCCCAAATTACTGTAAGCATTAAAGTTTTCGTGGTGTAATATTTGCAAATATGAAAATTTTTTAATACAGAGTGGCGTTATTTTTGAAAATAAATGATATTTTTTCAATGTCTAAAAATGTATACTACGTTGCGAGTAATACTGAATCGAATTTAGATTATTTATTTTTGTCTGAAACTTCACCGATGTTTATTTTCAAGCACGCGGAAACAGTAAGGGGGTACCAGGGAAAGATGACAGGTAAAATGATCTTGTTATCTGACAGATCAATTTGCCAGTGTCACTCTGTTTGTTTCTGTAGTTCAGATTCCAAGAGGTTCTTAAAGTTACGCCATATTAGAAAGAAAAATCTTTGATTCTGTCACACAGTTTCAATGAAATATAAAACCGAGAGTCTAACAAATATAACGAATCAAAGGTCTTAGACATGCAATAATATATTGTTGTTATTATATATATCATTTACTATATATATTATGATACAAACTTCGTATCCTTTATTATTGTCATCTTTAAAGAAAAAGTACAATTTTCCAAGATAAACCAAAGGATTATCTTCATCGGACTATTGAAAGACACAGTAATCCTATACTTTGATCCAAGAATTATTAAAAATACTACAATTTCTATGTAACCTGAATATGAATTAATTTTCTTAATTAATTAACTTCAGTCTGAAGCAGATATCAAAAAAAGTTTAATTAATTAAATGCACAAGTCTTTTGCATCTACATTTTTAATCTTTGTAGGATCGAGGTACACTGGCAGACTAATAATATGAGGTAGGGAAAGTAAGGGGGGTCAGAACGGGGTGCGATGAGACGAAGAGATGGAAGGATAGGTATTAGCACAGTTGAGCGACGAGAAAGCACAGTGACGTAATTTCGCGTGGCTTCGCGTCAATCGTCTGACGGATCGTCACTTAATTGAGCGATATTTTTACGCGTGAGGAGAAGCGAGAAAATCTTTTTTTAAGATATACGAGACAAGCGATGACGTGGGTACATGAGGTTTCCCTCTTTCCGATATTGTGTAATTTTCTCGCGGTTCACCCGTCACTCATTATTTTCACATACGGACAAAAAGACGAACATGTGCGACAATTGAGCGATGATCGACACCTTATGGCTACTATGACGTGTTTGTATGGGAGCGATGGTATTTTAAGCGATTGTTAAATATTTATCGTCACTCGAAATTAAATTTGACCGGGTAGCACTTCAGGTTCGTATCTAACGACAAGTTTTACGATAAATGAACAACGTGTGAATCTAATCTTTAATCTCTACGCAACAATCGTCGGTCCTTATGACCACACAAATCCGTTGGTATCGCTGGTGTTCACGTTCGTTTCCAACTGTCGACTGTCTATTTATAAGGTATCGCCGCGAGGACGTAGCATTCCGGCATACCGACTATTTACTGTAGAAACTTTTCTTACCAGCTGGTACCAATATCTTTCATTTTCATTCTTCACTTGCCTATATAACGTCGAAAGGAAAATTGTTAAACTCCCGGATATCTGTGTCAAATGAAAAGGAAATAAGTAGGAAAAAACAATATAAAAATATAGAGAGGAATTTGCAATTTTTTCATAGAAAAAGTTATTGTTAATACTTATCAAATTGTAGAATAAACGCAATCGATACTGTTGAAATTGTAAGAATTACTTATACTGTTATAAAAAAAAAAATTATCAATGTGGTCTCAACAACCAAAAATATATATTTTCGCGTCGCGATAAAAGTATCGAAATTCGCTATTAGCGGGAAAAGAGCCCCTTCTTCCCGATTCTTTAAATAAGCTTCACGTAATACCGCGTGCTAAATATAATCGGCGCGTCGCGGCGCTGAACGTCGTGCAAGATCTTCGTGAGGGAAGCTCACAGTAGCATTGGAAGGGGTGATATGGCGAGGGGGTTCAGTAGAAAGAGGTGAAACGGGCAGCCGAAGAAGAGCTTTCGGCTACAGTCAGTGGGTCAGGGCGCCGAGTCGCATTCCAAGAGGCCATTGGCTGAAAGTGTCGTCGTGTTACGCGTCGTCGTCTTCCGTCGCGTTCTCACGCCGGGCGTCCTCGTAATATTACCGAATTAGTATCAACGATAAAATAAAAAGTAGAAAAAAAAAGGGAAAGAAAGAAAAAGGAAACAGAGTCACATCAGCTATAAGAGATACAGCTCCGGATTGGCTCTTGGAAAGGAAGGACAGTGCAAAAGAGCCAAGGTGTCGTCATCGAAGTCGTCGTCGTCATTGTTGTCGTCGGTGCTGCTCGCCGGCAAAATGGTGTGCGATTCCGCGGGTTCGGAATGTCCCACGGAACTTGGGGAAGACGTGTCCCTCAAGAAGGCTTTGGAAGATCTGCTCAAGTGCATGCTCAGGGTCTGGTGCAGAGAGGGTCAGGCATTGACGAAGCTCGGCGTCCCCACGACTGGTAGATTATTTATTAATCTCTATAATAAAACCTGTTTATTACCTTTTTCTTCATTTCATTTATCATTAAGTACTAATGATTTTTCAAAATTTCGTCATAATAACTATCCATCGCGTCATTCAAATCTTGAGCATAATATTGGTTTGGCATGAAAGTAATGAGACACTCTGAAAAACAACTATACAAGTCCTTTTCTAAATGAATTCTTTTTGACCATATTCTAGTATGTTCTAGAACATTCTGGATACTTCCGCTCTGTGGGCATATACAATAGAATATGGTCAAAAACAATTAATTTAAAGAAGGACATGTGTAGAGTTTTCTAGAGTGGCTCATTACTTTCATGCCAACCCAATAAATTTGGCGCCATAAGTGCTAATATAGTGCTCCACTAATATTCCCATCGGTTTGTTAACGTTCATGATTGTAACGATGATTCCGTTTCTTTTGGCACTTCTTTTCAGAGGGTTGGATAGGTCAGGTTTTTTCTCCATAGCTCTCTGTTCTATAAGTAATCTTTTTTTTTCATCGAGCTTTTACATACATTTTTTTAATTATACCTTTTACACGACATCCTAATTTATTAACGAGCAGTACGTGTTTTTACATTAATATATACATTTACAGTAAAATCGTAAGTTTTTGAAGCTTCTTAAACTATCACTCATTCGTACTCCAAACATATAACGAAAAATTAAACACACGTAACTCATTAACACTCATATAATTAACAGATTCCGGCTTAGATTATTTGATTGGTGTAAATATACGAGGAGGGTCAGGTGCTGATTAGATCGGGCGTCCCGACGCCCGCAAGGTAATCATTCGTTTTATCACTACCTTCTTGACACCCTGCCTCACTTGGATGGCAACAATGACGTCGTCCTTGTTGAAAATGATAGTTTCGACGTTTTTTTTTTTCACTCGGACGCGCATAACAGCAAACGACACTGTATGTACATTCCAATGCCATCTTCAAAGTCCATCATCGCTTAACGTTCCTTAATGACTTGAGGTTTCATCCAATTGGCAATAATGGCGTCGCCGTCGATCATTCTAAATCAATCCTTTCGATTGGTGAGCCATCGACTTGCAATGTTAGCGTGATGCTAAAATTGAACCAGATGATTGTTGAAGTGTATTTAATTGACGCCTGGCGTTTATCAAGGAATTTGTATTCCTATATCCATTTAGTGCTTTGCTCAATTCCTTCTTCAATCGCTATATATTTTATTTATACGTATATCACTCACAGTAAACTTTCCGTTAATATCCGATAGCACGAGCGATAAGCCTGTTTTAATTCCATGGAATGAATTGAACGAATTGTATGACGTACGTTTAATGGCATTTTTAGTATTGATGGATAAATTTCTTCGAATACTTTTATCAAAATTGCTTTGTCTGGTTGCATCATACTCTTATCACGATAAAGGTTTAATCAAATTAAAACATTTACATAGAAATTTGGAATACGACAAAAAATTGGTGCCTCAGTAATTTTTTAATGAAAATTTCTCTTTTTTAATGATAATCACAATAATTTTAATACGTTCAATGAAACTGAATATATTTGATTGTTTTCGACTAGAATCACTGTAATCCTGTGATTCAAGTATACGACAAAGTTTGTTCTCCTTTAATTAATCAAATAATCAGATATCCTTCGTCCTCGATTAGGAGATATTTTTAACATGGTTTTATATGTTTTTTATAATTTCAAAACGTAAAAAGGTCTTTTTAACGATGACACTATTTTTTCTACTGTCTGTACATTGCTATTCTGCTCATAGTCTTATGTTCTTACATAATCCAGGATAATTTCGTTTTTTTATTTTTGCACGCTTCACAGTACTGAGATAGAGTACGCAGAAATTCTATATGTATTACTCGTTAATAGATATGTGCAAAATAATATGTATAATGTACTGCGTCACATATGTACCTACACTATGCCGCATCGTTGACCCAATTCTGTGACAAGAAATAATAAAAAGCTGCCAGTTGCGAAACGTGGCATCAGGTCTGCGTGTACATGATTATTGGTTAGTAATGACTTGTTCATTATTAATTTGCGGCTAATGCAGAATACACAATGGGGATTGTTGCAAAAAACATTATGCAGCAATACTTCATATTTGTAAATCGACTTGTTTTTACGCGAATACTTTTGTAAAATATATGGTCGATTTTATGTCTGCAAGGATCTATAAAAAGCACATGATAAATAATGTATTTCCTGGCGCCTATGGAGCCTGTTTACCATTAAGCGTACTCGTTAAAAATGGACCGATTGCAAAATTCGATCCTACCTTCCTAAAGGTATTTTGGCAAATACCGAGTGAATTTTGCCAAATTACAATGTACACGTGTGTCTCCCTTTATTTTTGCAAGACCTAAAAATAAAATGTTTAAGAAAACCTCATTTAGTCAAGGATCGATTGTACCATATAAAATTCAGCCGGATATATTTTTTATCACTGACTAACGTGATTATATAGAAAATTAGATAGTTCCTTTCATAACTGCGACTATTGAACCAGTCCCGAAAATTCGTGAAAATCATGCGTTTCCGCAGATCGGATAGTGGCCAAAATTCGTTGGCAAAGCATGTGACAGGTAGCTTGACAATAAGGCATTACAAAAGAATACAATGACAATGAATGATTTTTCACGTTAATAAATTAAAATTGATATTCGCATAACAATGAAGTTTTCTGATATCAAAATAAATATTTTGAAGAGATTCAAAAATCGCATTAAAATGAACACGGGGAATTGGCATATTTTTCAAATAACATAAATGCTCCATAGTTTTGCAAATGATTTTCAAAGTTTTGTTTACATCCCTCCAAATATTATTATTATTATTATCATTATTATTCGAATTAAAACAAGTTCTGATTCACAGACACGACTCACATAACCGAATGTCTCTTGTCAACCAAATTCTATCACATCCTTCCACTTTGTCTGAGGAATTCTAATGTATCTGGCAGTATGCAAAAATAAAACTGGCACCACAGTGACGTGATCTATCGCCCGTAACGTATGACATAACTAAGTTATTTATTTTCGCATCATCCAATTTGCTCTTGAATACGTTAAGCTCTGTTTAAGCAAAGTACAACGAAAAACCGAAATTGTTTTAAATTTTAATAGCTAAGATTTCCTTGGCAAAATGATACACTTTAATTAAAAAAAATGTATATAAGAAATAATTTATCTCGAGCAACATAATGTAATTCCAAACAATTCTGTTCGCAGAGAGCGATAAGAGGGTTGTGGTGAAACGAGAAGCGGGAGGTGAATTTGGCTTCAGAATTCATGGGTCAAAGCCTGTGGTTGTGTCGGCTATTGAGCCGGACACACCGGCCGAAAGTTCAGGACTCGAAGTGGGCGACATAATAATGTCGGTAAATGGAAAGAGCGTGATGGACGCGACGCACTCTGAAGTCGTACGATTGGCACATTCAGGTACCGATGTCCTGGAACTGGAAGTCGCTAGGACCTGCAATGTTCTGGCACCCCAATTATCCAGGGGCGGACCAAAAGAGTGTGCCGTTGAGGCGCCGCTTTACTCGGGTTACTTGTGGCGTAAAGCCGCCACCTCATCGAATAAATGGGTCCGAAGATGGTTCGCTCTTCGGCGCGACAACTGCCTTTACTACTACAAGACTGACGCTGTAAGAATTCACGTGTATTTAAACATTTTCAATTTCGATTAGTCGTTCGCGTTAATCTGTTGATCTTGGTATTTCAATAGTTCGTGATATATAAATAATACAATTTTCGATGTTGATATTCTGCTGTAGAGAATGAATCGACGGGTCAAGTAAAATGCTTTAATATGCAAGATCGAAAATGTATATCTGTAATTATCAGAAAATTTTTATTCAAAGCTTTTAATTTCCTGTCAGCCTGCTAATTGAAGAATTCAAAAAAGTTTTTTTATTCCGTAGAATATTCACGAGAAATAATGATTATTAATTTCTCTACGAAAATTCTCTTCGATACTGATTTTGTTCTTATTCTTTTATTCAGGATTCGCAGCCTGTGGGAGCAGTAATGTTACTTAAATATGACGTCACACCGACGCCAGATATTCGACCGCACAGCTTCGCGATAACGAAACCGGGCGCACCGACGCTTCACTTAGCTGCAGATACCGAAGATGCCGCGTCTCGGTGGAGTACAATTATATCTGAAGCCGTCGAGAAAAACGAACAGGTAATCGTAATAATTTAATTATTACGAGATCCCCGTCTTGCATCGAACGATTTTATTATTTTTGAGTAATGAAATACTTTTTAAAAAATTTCGCAACATATTCATCTATTTTCAATTTACCTTAATTAATAATTATAAATATAAAATTTTATTAGGGCGACACATGGTTAGATACTTCGCTGAGGATGCAACAGATGCCAGCATGCGCGATCCAACGACCCGACTGTTTCGGTTACCTAAGCAAGCAACAGGATCACGGAAGAAAGTCTACCGGAAGTTGGTCCAGACGTTACTGCGTCCTCAAAGATGCGGCACTTTACTTTTACGACGACGCGAACGCTGAAAGAGCTTTTGGTGTCGCCTGTCTTCATGGTTTTCGTGTTCATGGAAGCGCGCCCACCGCCGGACGGAAACACGCCTTTGAGCTCCAGCCGTCAGATCCAACACAGAGGACTTATACATTCGCCACAGAATCCGAAATGGATAAGAAGAGGTAATTGATTAATAAACCTTATAATTATAAAATTCTTCGTTGCAATTTAATTAGAATTCCTCTATAATAGTCATTTGGAGTTATTCATAAAATTTCATATAAACCAACCCTGAACCGTATGTATCGTATTTATGAATTAGGTAAAATTTATATTTTCATCTCTAATTCAAAAACTATATAAACAATGTACCTCAAAAAGTGTAAGCATCGGTTCGTGTGACAAAGGAGAGGTTATCCTGATTCCATTACAATTAACAATACAGTTGATATCAGTTAAATTTTTGTATAACCTCTTATTTTTATCGTACACAATAATATCCAACTTTCTATATATTATATAGGTCGATTTTCCACAGATTATATAAAGTATAGAAATACGCTAACTTGTATGTAGAGAAATTGCATAAATCGATCGATCAATAAATCAAATTAACTCTGATTACAGATGGCTGGCGGCACTAGAGTATTCGATCGACCGATGGATAAAGATAGGTTGACAACGAACCATTTAACACGAAAGAAGAACGACGTAACTTTAAAGAGAAGAAGAAAAAAATGAGAATCGAATCACGTTTCCATGTTCCCACATCCCAAAGCGAAAGGATATCACAAGAAGGCAAATAGGATGAGATCGAAAGGAGGTGAAAGAAAAAAGAGATGAAAAAATATATATATATTAAAAAAAAACACAGTATCAGGAACCAGGCCAAGAGTTGTTACTATGGATTATAATTTTGACGTTTATCATTATTACAATTATGATATTATTACACTTACGATTATCGTCGATGTCGTTTATAAACGTTGATCGCTAAAATTTATTTATCGGTCGTGATTACGATTAATTGTTTATGTCCGTTATAAATATATTATCGCTTAACGTTCAAACGACTACGACTATTGTTTCGAGCGCACAAACATAAACAATATAACGTGTATAGAGTGCGATTGGATATTTTAATGAAAGAAAAGCGAGCGGTATCGTGTGTTTTCGAAATTTCGTAAATTTGCGATAATTATTTATTCGTGTCGAGTGCCTGAGAGCGTGACTGTATATTTGTTGTTATAATGCGAGGATATGATTATGTGGACGATGCCAATGATAAATTATCACGAAGATGACGAATCTTTGCGATTTTATGACGACGACTACGAATTTGTACCTCGCGCGCATTTAAAGGTAACGTTTATAAAAATTTAACAGATAAAAGAGAACACTATAACCATGCAAGTTATAAAAAAATGAAAACTTAATTACGTGTTAATAAGAAGCCGAAATAAGAGGATTTAAGGTGCGAAAATGATATTGATACGAAGGAAACTAAGTCATCCGCTCAAAATCTGAGATAATAATAAAGACTTTAATACCAGTTATCTAATGGCAACTGCCGCTCACTCTACCCTTATGTCACTATCTGTGGAATATGTTCTAGGGAATTTCGTTGACAACGAACGCATGCCCTGGTATGCTCTCTTCGTTTTGTCAAACGAAATTCCCTATGCATACAGTTTGCGCAGACACAAGTGTATCCGTAAGGATATTTCATGACCGTTCACGAATTTCTTCCACTATTTTCCAGTGCCACTACTTTCCTTAAAAAAATCCATGATTAGTCCTTTCGTACGTACTAGCCACGATTTCTGCGTCGTATACCATCGTACCCATCGTATCCAGCGTAAATAAAAAAATTCCATTATTAACTTATATCGTTTAGAAGTGCCAAAGATATTGTTGCAAGAACAACAAGGAAACAGACCATGAAATTTATACTACAAAATCGAAATTTTATTGCCGCGCGCCTCGCGCATCTAAATTTAACGATAAGACGAAAATCAAAGAAAATTCAGGGTCTTGTATAACAGATTTTTCCATGTTTTTCTATACTTATTATTACAAGATTGTTTTTGAAAATTCTTTTTTATCACGTAACACACGTGCTATTTGCTAATGAGGCGCGCGAGTATTTCGATTGACGGAAATCACCATGGTAAACTTGGACAATGTTTCATCTTCTTACGAATTAATGTACTCGGTGTAACGCTGAATGAACGTCGCTGTAATTACGTGTCTTAGTCAGAATTTTTGTAGGAAGCAGCTAGCAGGATTATCGGCTTGATTCTCTCGGTGCGTTATACCAAAGAAGAGCACCATCCCAATTTGGGTACTACCTGCTGGAGTACTTCGAGTAGTGGAATGAAGTACTTAGATACCTATACTACTACTGCTTTACTGCTACTACTACCACTACTACTGCTACTACTAGTACTACTACTGCTACTACTACGCAGTGTACCGAGAGTAATGGCCATCCGGATTGAGAATTGAAAGCTAAGAAAAGCTTTGTGTTTAGAATAAAATGATACGACAGACCACCTCTCGTCATCCATCTTCTTGAATTCCACTCAAACTGTATCTTACTCTGTGTCGTATTAAATTGTCCTGTACTGTGTTAAATTCTGATGCTGCACCTGCTGCACCAGACCCGTTTCGCGACTGCAGTAGCAGCTTTCATACATGCACTACCCATTCGAATATCTTTTTTCACCTTTTATTTTAGTACGTCTGTTAAGATACATACCAATTGATTTCATTCATCGATTTATCATTCTTAATCAAATTTAATCGAATCATTAGCAAAGAATATTTACGGTATATACACCTACGACCAGCACTATCTTAAAGTTAAATAATATTTTTTGTATTTACTTGCTTACATTTTTTTTTAATCAAAAGGCTTCTATTATTCACAAAAAAAATCATTGCTTTCTCACTACAATATGATTTCCTTCATTAAATAAAAACTTTATTAGAATAACAGTCAGTTGCATTAAAAACCATGAAAGTACTCGAGAAATATTTTTATTGGTTCTTAAGCCAAAATTAAATCGATCTCATCCATCGGACACTAGATCACCAATCATATCAGATATATCATTGGCAGATTGAAATGAAATGGAAAAAAAAAAGTAATCCAACTTTACGTCCCTAATGAGAGCCAAAGCAAGTTCATTTAGAACGTAAAATCTGGTGGTGCCAATCAAAGCAGTGCAATGTACCTATAAATGAACATGGTTGCAGTATCATGATACTAGTAGTGGTAAGTATTCCATAGTAGATAGGAGATTGCCGGTATGTTCTCATTACGTGTCGTGTAGGTATGCGGCGAGTCCGCGTTCTTCGCGTCCCGTGACGTGCATGCGGTGTATGGGATAAGGAACCGTGTCGTTCCCGGTGTGCCGGAGTGCCGACCAGGCCCAGTGGAGGTGGCGCTCGAGTTTGTGGAGGTGGATACTCGTGGGCCTTATGCTGCTGGAGTCGAGGAGAATGGCCCTGCGACGTCAGAAGGCAGGGAACTAGTTCAGTGAACAAAACGACTCAAAAGGCAGTTGCACGCTGAGCAAGATGTTGACTCTTCGAGACTTTCAGAGACTGTGCAATGCAGTTAATGCTTCCGATAAATTTTGTTTCCTTTACTGTATATATCCTATATTGAATTTAGTTCGTTCCAGTCTACTATTCAATTTCTTTGGTTGATCGAGCAGCATCTTATTTTACATTTTGATTTTGTTTCATAAAATATTACACGGGATCTGTGACCGTCTATTTGCTGTGTATATAAATGCACATTGATTTATCTATTTGATTTAAATATATTGAAATATTTTTAATAATTTCATATTTTATCTTTATTCCTATAAATATCTGCCGGAATATTGACGAGATTAATTTGCTTAAATTTATCGTTTATCTTTCATTAATTTTGTAGCTTGTTTTTCGTTTTTCGATAATAGTATGTTAGTACAGAATACTGTTTGATAAGGCTTGTAATACATTTTGTAATATTATATATTTTATTTTATACCGAAGGCTACTATCGGTGGAGATATCTTAATACTACTAACGCAGTTAAATTTGTAGTCGCTGTATTAACAATTATTAATTCAGTAGTGATGCGATATTCATTAGTCATTATACACTCGTAGATCCTCATTAATGCTATTTCCTTTTCATATGCATGATAATACAGTGTATAGCACTGTACGTTATAACGAGGCTTATAGATCGCATTTACATTACAGTATGGATCATCAGCATACATTGATGTGCCTTTTATTCTTTTATCCAATAAAAAGGAAATTACCGGGGTTACTGAAATACGTGTTGGCCGGTTCTCAAGGCACGGCAAAAAAGGAATTTCCGTCGCGAGAACGTGACGTGGAAACAAACGAGCGTAGCGTGCGACCAGACTGAAGGATCAATTGGCAATGTCGAGGATCGATAAGATCACGAAATTTCCATCGATCAGGTAAGAGTATGAATTTCTCTTTTGTTTCGGCTGTAATTGTTCAGTGATATTTGGCCGCGAACACAAGTCGCGACACTTTAAGCGCTTATCGCGAGTATCGGCCAATAAAATAATAAAATTAATCTCCTACCATATTTCACAAGGAAATGTCCGTCCTCCATTATCGTTATTGTTATTACGAAGATAATTTCAGAAGGCGACAATTCAGAAAAATTTACTTAATTTTTCTTTTGCAACTACACGTGCTAGGCAAACGCAGCACCATAAAAATAGTCTGGGATACAAAAGACCATGATGGTCTATTGTGTGTTTGTTTTCTTAACTAAAGTCACGCAATCTTTACTTTTTATACGAATGTTAACCACTATACGAAATGTCAGTATAATTCGAAAATTATTTTACGTGGAATAAATAAATATTAATAGAAATTAATTGACATGCTTGTGCCAGATGTTAATAGTATCTATACAATAAGTACTATTCTTTTATCCCTGAATTTATTAAAGCAGCAAGAATTACAAGGAACTGGTTTCGCCTTTGAATTATCATTACAAAATGCATTCCTAATGTTTAGCAAATACACCAACAGTTAAATTAATGGGATATTCTTGATCGTATACTTAAAATCGAAATAAGACCAATAAAACGTAGTCAATGTGTATTTCATACGTTTAACGTAATTTTTGCCTAGTTTAAATATGGATTTTTTATAAGTACTTATTTTTTAAAACGATACTGTTTTTTTAGTATACGTTCAGTCCAATTCACAAAAGTGCAACCGCGATTGTCCGTTCGTATTAATTTCTCTAGAACTTCGATATGTTTCAGTTGGGTATTGTGAAGAGTTAGCAAAAATCGTCTCTTTTCTATTGGACTGTGTAAGACTGGCTGGGCGTCGGCGGCTGCCGCCGCCGCCGCGAGTCCGAAAGACTCGATCTTTCGAAGTGCCTCTGGCTGGCGTCGGAGTGCACCGACCGTGCCTCTCTCTTCTCTTCATGCAGCCCGACAACCAATCTTTTCTGTCAGTGCCGTCCCCAAACAAGCTTCCTACAGGTGCACTTACAACCTGTCCTCGTATTTTTGCCACCACTGATCCGCGCCGCGTTTCCGATTCGCTCGACACCGACTCGCGATATTTGCGGTGCCCACAGCAAACGCGAGTTCGGCACGATATACGGTTTGGTTATGAAAATGTGAAAAAAAAACTTTCACGTTGCATCGAATCCTTTCGAATTTGTATATTGGCACTTTTTGAGGCCTATTCGGATGGTCGGCATCGTTTAAAAGGATCCTTAAAAGGATTTTTCTATGGGAACAGGTGTACTCGTATTTGTCGACAGGAAATATTCTATTGATGCATTGAGAATGGTTTCTCTTCGGAATTGGTATTCTTTGGTTTTCACGTTTGTCATTTATTCTTTGGAAACTTAATGTACTGGTTATTGTAGTTTGTTATATAGTTTGTACATTTTTTAAATTAAATTATATATGTACATTTGGGTAGATAGGAAATTTCTATGTGCAAAAATTGTACGAATTTATTTAACGAGAAACTTATAGTTTCGACGCTTAATTCTTAATACTACATTATAGAATATATTGAGAAAGGAATCTTTTAAAAGTGTGTTTCTGGTGGAACAACTCTTACGTAACATACTGATCTGCATGATGCCATTAGAGAAGATCGTCAGGTTATTCCATGACCTACTGTAATCAGTTAGAGATTGACTTCAAATGTAGAAACGCATATGATAAATTTTAGAAAAAAATGGTCGTTATTTTTTTCATAAATGCAATATTTAAAAAAATTATATTCATATACATTGAACTAATGATAAGTTCTATAACGTAGCATTATCATGGACCTAATTCTAAATAACGGGAAATATGTAATAAATATATGACCACGCACAGGTAAAATTTTTGAAGAAAAATGTATTTCACATCAATCGAGAGTAGTGTTGATATTACGACTAATGTGCCGCCAATTAATTTTCTTAAGTCACCAATAAATAGGACACCCAATAATTGGAAAGAGCTCCTAGAACCAAAGGAACAGTAACTTCAGACCCTCAGTAACCTAATTTGAGTGGAGCAGCAATAAAATCTCCGAAAAACCCTCAAGGTACCGCGACACCCTACGAAACAGAATAGTCCCCACAAAATAGCCCCAACAACCAATTCCAAGAGAAATGATTATGTTTACGGAAAATCAATTGAGAAAGGTGGAAGCGTATCGCAGGGTCCGGTGCCCCAATATATTCGTCCCTGGCCCCCATACCCCAAGTGAGCCTAAACCTTCAATGTTCAACCTGCCCGGCTCGATGTCTAAGGTAGGTAGGTAGGTAGGTAGGTAGGTAGGTAGGATCCCAGAAAGAGTAAGGACCAAAAGCAAGCAAGATGACTAAAGAAGATGGAAAGAGAATGAAACAAAGAAGATGATACACAGCGGAAGAAGGTCGAAGAAAGAAAGAAAGCAAGGAAGAAAGGGAGAGAGATAAGTTAAAGAGGCAGAAGAAGGAATCGTTGGGTGTATCAAGAGAGTCTCTTCTCTTCGTGCCCAAAGAGGAGGGAGAAACGACGCGCAGCATCCAGCAGCAGCGCTACTAGCGGCAGCCGAAAGGAAAGAAGAAGACTGCCGCGTTGGTGAAGTTGGTGTGCGTGCGCGCGTGAGTTACGTGCGTGTGCCTGAGTTGCGTGGGTGTGAGACTGGAGAAGCCTACCTGACGGCGTCCGACACGCAGTAAACCGCGCACCGTGATATCTCCAAGCGGAGCTCTCGAGAACGCGTCCATTTCTGCATCAGGAAAGTTCCTTTATCGGCTAACGGAAGCCAGTGTAATTTCTCGCCGAATGAAGATTAAATATCTTTTTGAGGAAGTTCAAGACGGAGCAAATCGTGATCTGAAAGTTTGTGTATCGTTTCGGGCATTCATTGGTACTTGGTAGTTGGATGGTGTATACGTGTCTTTGGTGCAACGATTCCTTGTTCAGTGTCTTCCGTACCGACGGTGAAAACGTGTATCTACAGAAGTGGGCAAAGGGAAGGTGGAAAACCGGGAAAATACCTGGGAAATATTAAAGTTTATTATTGGATTGAAGGGACCCCCTCCCCTTGGACTGGACCGATAAGCGGATGCGAGATGCTTATAGGATTCTTTTAGCTTCCTCGATAAAGGAGTCCCATTGGTTCGAGGTGAGTTTTTGTATCGCGATTGATTTGCAGTTTTCGGGAGCGCATTATGGGCCCCGAGTGTAGTGAGCCAATATGGCTGCCGGGGCCAGCTATGGCGATCGCGGGAGCCATGTTGGCAGGTGCGTTTGTCCAGATAACCAGGCTGCGTTCGTGGAACTCAATCCTGCTGCGATTCATGTGGATGTTGTAACGGATTTTTATGGGTTCAGGACGATGAGAGGATTTCATAGATATTTTATTGTAATCCGAGGCTTCGTTTTGTTTATGAAGAATTTAATCTTTTATTTCATCTTGGCTCCACTTGTAATTCGATGATCGGGTATCGGTGATCAAGTTTGGCCTCCTCCAGTGAAAGTAACGTCTGTGTATCTTGCTCGATATTTCTTGCAAAACAATTATCATCCTAATACGAGGAAAAACTCGTTTCTTACTTTCTGCATGTATATATCGTGGCGTACACACGAAACGGGATATAGATGCAAATAGAATGATCTGGACCAATTATTATCTACCTGCTCCAAGCCTGTTTTTGAGTGAAGCTGAATATTATTGTTTCCATTTATAGAACTGGTTTTAGTTTATGGAAACATGAGTTTTACACGCTGGAGTTTTTGATTTATTGTTGTTCTTTTTTTTTACTTATAAAGTAACGCACGAATTGAACGAATTCCAGGAGACTCCACAATGCCGACAGACCTGGTGGTAACATCAGCTTCAGGCTCGGAGGACTCGAGCCGGTCGCGGGATCTTTTGAGACCTTCCTCGCGACCAGGACCCTCATCCTCGTCCTCCTCCAACGCAGGACCCTCGTCTTCAAGGAACTTCGATCCTGCAAGTGCGTTACAGGCGTATCGTCACCACCATCATGGTTTTGTGGCCGGTTTGGGTCATCCACATCACCGGGAATCATCCGCCTTCGTACCAGTGGTTCCATCCAGACTTCATTTGGCACCGTATCCTGGTGAAATGCACCCTCACTTATCAGGACCGCCCTCGTCTTCGTCTTCCTCAAATCCTGAACACGATGGACCGGAAACTTCAGCTAGGAAGTCGTCCTCGAGTTACGAGATTATGGCAATGATGGCTGACAAGAGAAAAGAATTGGCAGCAAGAGCGCTCCTCTTGCCGCCACCGCCATTGCTAGAACCGCCTCCAGGATATCCTGTCTTCGCAGGTCCTTTTCCAGGAGGATCTGCCCTCTATCCTCCTGGAGGACCTCTCGCGCATCAACACTTAGATCGTAGACTGCTCAGAGCTCCGGGCAGGGCGTCAAGACCCAAGAAGCAGTTTATCTGCAAGTTCTGCAATCGGCAATTCACAAAGAGTTACAATCTTCTAATACACGAAAGGACTCACACCGACGAGAGACCTTATTCCTGTGACATATGTGGAAAAGCCTTCCGTCGGCAGGACCATCTTCGGGATCATAGGTAAATCTGAAATCCTGTTGAAATTTTAAATACCTAATTTTTTAAAAATTTCCAGACACTACCGTCTCTCCCCTTCCAACTCCTTAGCTCCTTTCAGAATTTCAATGATCACTATCCTTCCCAACGATCCAGACACATCCTAATCAACCGAACCTCCTTTATCGGTTTAACCATTCTCTATCAGATAACGGGTCCTAATCCTGATCCAGGATCGATATCTTTACTACCAATCATAAGCATTTTTTGAATTGATTTCAGGTATATACATAGCAAGGAGAAACCATTTAAATGTGGCGAATGTGGCAAAGGATTTTGCCAGAGCAGAACCCTGGCTGTGCACAAGATCCTTCACATGGAGGAGTCGCCGCACAAGTGCCCTGTCTGTGCAAGAAGTTTTAATCAGCGCAGTAACCTGAAGACTCATCTTCTCACACACACGGATCATAAGCCCTACGAGTGTACTTCCTGCGGCAAAGTCTTCCGCAGGAATTGCGATTTGCGTAGACACGCTCTGACACACGCGGTTGGCGACGTGCCACCGGAAGCACTAGAGGAAGCATTACGGGACGACGACAGTCCCGAAGAAGATTGTCCTGAACCAGGACCATCGTCCTGTCCCTCCAAAGCTCCATCCACCTCCTCGGCTTCCTCGACGACAGGTTCATCGTATCCACCACCACCGCCACCACCACCGGCGTCAACCTCAATTCCTTCGAGGCCGCAACTTCAGATTCGCCGGGATCTACTCCAAGTTAAACCATCGACGATAACTAGTGGAGGTGGTTTGTCCAGTTCACTAAATCCACCGCCTCCGTTGCCACCGCCGCCACCGCTCATTCTTACGTCTTATAGACGTAGACTAGGCTCACCGGGTCCTTCCAGGGTCCTCTTGGAACTTCAGGAACGGGAGAGGGAACGGGAAAGAGAAATTGAGAGACAGCGGGAGAGAGAACGCGAGAGGGAACGCGAAAGAGAACGCGAGAGAGAACGCGAGAGAGAACGCGAAAGAGAACGAGAGAGAGAAAGAGCAGAGGAGAGACCTCCTAAAGATCCTACTCCACAACCACCACCACCTCCGCCAAGACCAGCTCCAGCTAGGCAAGGATTCACCATTGCGGATATTATGCGGCGGTAGAATGATTCCTCCGATTATTTGAATGTTAGTGAAATCGTCGGGAGTGTTGATGAACTTGGATATCAACCTCTGTAGCGTCTTAATGGAGTAGCGGAGGGATTTTTGAAGTTTGGAGTATCGAAAAACGGTTCACGATCAGAGATCGACTTAACTTTGAACGATCGATCGAGACTTTGTTTTTAAGTAAAGTATGGCGAAATCAGTGAATTCCCAGTAACAATGATTATTCAGTATTAACTGAATATAGTACTGTGCTACACTGTTGAAATACTATCGTTGATACACGTGTATGTGATTGAACTTCTCGTAAAGTTCGGCTATATCGAAGAACCATGATTTTTCTAGCGATCTGTTGGATTCGTTTGATTCAATGATAATTTTTCGTCAGCTAAGTCAATCGAGATGACAGAGTCGAGTCTGGTAGAGTCGACTTCATTCATATAATATTATTACAAAATGCAGGATCTCCCAAAAGACTGCTTTCGTTATACTACAAGGACCTGGATGAACCTCACGTGAATATTCACTGTTATCCCAACTACTAGGATGAACGAATATAGAGACAGAGTGTACGAGTGTATACAAGCTGTGTAATCCATGACAGAGAGATATCATTGGATTTGATGATAGCGAGAAAATAATTTGTGCCAACATGAAGTCATGAAAAAAAAAAATGTATGGATAATAATATAAGTTCGTGCACGTTGAGAACGTCTCGATTCCCTGAGCAATTTTAAAATTAAGCATAAATCGAATCGGTAGATTAATCGTACCGTTATAATTAAAAGTGCCTTGAGTAATGAACACGAAGAAAATATATCCAGGGTGACTGTTGTTCCCAAACATCTGACCCGAGCTAAAAGGGGTCACCCTCTTTAAAAAAATTAATAATCGTGCAATCGCGCCATACAATTACAAAGTGACGTTAACAGAAGAATATAATAATTCCTGCGATCGAAGTAATTCAAAAAATTCCGAATAAAATACGTCTCGCGAAAAAGGAACGAATGAGCAAAAAGGACAAAGAAATAAAAAGGGACTAAACGATTGCCCAATAAGGAACCGCGTGAACGACTTTATTGTAAATAAGAAAGATCCATGTTAAAGAAAGCACCGTACTCGGGGTATCGTCCAGTGAAGTATCGTCTGGCGTTCATTTTTATATTCTAACGCACGAGTTAGAAAAGAATTTCGAAGCGGATTAAGGAGGAAGAAGAAAAAAGGAAAAAAAATTGCAAAAAGTATTTATATAACAAAAAGCAGCTCCAAATCCGGCAGGCCATTTCTCGTGTCATAGGGACGAAATATATTTACCTGTATAATGTCGTAATTGTGAGATTGTAAGATGCGCGTGCGTCTCTCATGTTTGCACGTGCGAGAGTGCACGTGCAGGTGCGTGTTTCCTTACCGAGTGCATCTGCACTCGAGTGTATCTGTAAATAAGTAGAAAAAACAAGATGGAAGTATTTGATATTGAAGGATAACGGGAGCATAAAATGAAGAAGGAATAATGGCAGTGTGCTTTGTTAATGAGTAGTTCAATGAAGAGAGCGATTTTGAAGAAGAGAGACAGAGAAAGAGAAAGAGAGAGAGAGAGAGAGAGAGAGAAAGGGAGTCTCGGATAGAGTTAGAGTGAGAGAATGAAAGGGACAAGCAGAAAAAAGAAGAAAAAATATAGGAAAAACGGTAGAAAGGGTCCTTTGTCCTGTCAGAGACCGCATGGACCTATGATGCAAATTTCACCTGACCGACCTGTGTGTGCCACTGTAACGGTGGCAGGTGCAATACGGTACCCAGGCTACTTTTCGAATACTACCTGCACCTCTAAAAATATTCTCTGACCCTCTTCAGCACTGCCACGTTTTCCTCCTTTTCTAATTCTTTTTTTGTCAGCCTGCCGTTTCTGTGCTCGTCTCTTTTTCTCTCTCGTTCTCCTCTCCTTGTACTCAAAGAGGACTATTAAGGATCCTTTTGTGGCTAAACGTCCTGCGTAGTACCGCAGAACTCGTTCCACCTATTATACCAAGTTCCGTGTACTGTCACCGCGGCAGGATAACTTCGAAATGCAATAATTTTTGTCTCTTTCTTCTTTCTTTCTTACTCTTTCAAAAGTATCGATACCTGCCGCGATCTTGTTCTCTCGATTGCTCTATCGCTGAATCTTCTTATTCAGTCTTACTTCTCTTTAATCTTTTTATTCTTGGCCATTTTCATACTTTGCACTAGAACGTTCGACGCCTTTTCACTCGTTTTTGTGCACGCATGCTGATCAGCATTTCATGCATTATATGCTCATTTAATTATTATTTAATAATATCTTTATGTCAGTGTAGATCGGAGTGGTTAATAAGCTTCATATTTAATAATATTGTTGAATTATTAAATTGTGAAAAATTTAATATGCTCGTGCTACCAAAATAACTGTCGTGGACGTTCTAGTGGTTATCCAAGCACCTGCCTTGTTATTTTTCGATTTTCTTTCTTCTTTATGTGACATAGATTCCCTTCGTCTTTTTATCTCTTTTTTTTTTTTTGTTAATTACGAAGTTGCGACAGACTACGTGAGGTGTGTTTATTTTATGTTTATCTTTTATTTTATATTTTTAGCAAATCGACTTAGAGACTTCAAGACTCAACTTTACCATTTAAATTTAAAGACAGGCATAGCTGGGCTCATTCTGGATTGTTTTATGCCATTAATATCATAAACGTTAAATCATTGGGATTAACTGGAACTTTAGGTCAAACTTAAATGGTAAAACTGAGTCTGAGTAATGTATAGTGATTTATGCTATGTACAATGTACAACGTACAAGGAGACCGATGCGTGATAGATTCGAAATATGCATGTTGGTTTCACAGTTTCCTGTTAATTTTTATGACCTAATTTTACGTTTATTTTAAGTATCTATACTTATTGATTTGTATGAGAGCTCTCGAGTAAGAACATTTGTAAATTATATTAAGGAGGATGAAAAATGAGAGAAATAAAGTTGCCTTACTTTTGACAGAATATCAAAAGTTTTTAGATATGTCTTAATACCTCCTCCTTTGAGACAATAGCGATTAAATGGTTTTCATTTTTGTATTTTGTAATCAGATAAGCTGGTTATTCGATTAACGAAATTCCTCAAATCAATATATTGATTGATATTCTTGTAGAATTATTTTACTTATCGTTCCATGATCTTTAAAATCAAATAATTATAATTAGATTACTAAAAGGATTCGGGCACTGTTTCTTCACACCCATTTTATCTGACTTCCAGTAGCATACATCGAAGATTTCAATGTTCCTTGGTGTTTGGTATGTCTTGAAAGGTGTGAAAATATTTATATCGTGCAAAAAGAAAAATAAAGTTGATACGAATCTCGAGCGATTTTCGTGATATTGGTACGTCGACCACGAAGACGTGGTGTAAGGCAGGACGAAGACCCTTCGGCGTTCCGAATTGCTCGAAATACAGTCGAGTCGACGAGTGCTCGGCTGCCCTTGTTCTTGGGCATCCATCTTGATCTTCATGGTCCAGGGATGCTGTAACGTTCCGAATCCCATGAACGATACAGTAGAACCGACTAGTCTTCTCCGCCCAGCAACGGGTTTTCCGTCCGTTTCGTCGCTAACCGCCATCAGGTTGAACTGTTTATGATGAAAGAGTATTTTCGTGCTAACTTCGGTATTTAATAATTGCCAATATGTAATCAGCCATGTTTTGCAAATTTCCAAGAACTTATAATTTTATGGACTGTTTGGTGTCTTCAAACTTTCTAGAATGCACTGATTGCTTGGAGTCGTTGAAATACTTTTCGGAGATCCTTTTTTATTTTTTTATTTTGTCCTCTCACCCGCGGGCACGGACTCAGAATTTCGATTACGAAGAACCTAGTATGGATGAAAGGACATTTTTTTCAGTTTCAGATGAACCGGTTCTTCTCACTAACGTTTCTTGGTATGCTCTTTAATAATTTTGCATTATAACCACGTGAATTCTGTTCTTTTTTTCAAGCTAGAATTAATTATTTACAAAGTAATTATTATGACGTTCCCAATATTGATACAGTTTAAATTGCAATGAAATTGAGCACTGACGGGACGTTTGAGTATAAAACGAATAAACTATTAAATAGAGTACATCTAATTTATAATTAATTTATATAATAATTTGTATCGTCGTCACAGAAGACAAAAATTTTTTTATCTCTAATCATACCACGCCAAAGATTTGGTCCACTGACAAAAATGAAAATGTAAATACAGTTAACTTTACTACCGAGGGTTGGCTTTATCATGGCAAGACAAAAAATAAGTTACCAAACGGTTTATCGGTAAGAGGTACTCTACTGTACCGACCTAATTCTATTCACAGATAATATTTACTATCGGTATTATAAACATCCCCCTAACCGCCCTATGCTACATTATCGATCAAAGGTAACCAAATTGCTACGAACATCTCTGCATTACCATCCAGTTTTTACAGATCCTTACATTGAAGAATTACCGATCGTAGAAATCTTCATTTAATGCTACCTTTCGTTCAAAGATCGCCACACGGTCCAAATCGATAGACGTACAAAACTGCGACCCATCTCAGAATAAAAAAATTAAAAAAAAAAGACAATTCTTTAGACCCGTATCCTTAATACGTAATATAATAAAAATAACTATCTTAAATGAGCAAATTGCATTCCATGAAAATTCCATTAAAATAAAATGAAATTATGCAGGCTTTAATAATCATGCCAAAATAATTTTTTTCTTAAACTATTCTTCGAGATCGTCGTTTGTTCGTTATCTCGTAAATTATTTTGCTTATCACTTATCGGTACGCAATTATCCATACTTCGTACCACGTTCTATATCAAACGATACGATTTGATACTGGATATCCAGGAAGAGAAAAGATTCTTGGTCTCAGGATTGAAATGGACTGGTCCGAACTGACTTAAATGGACCGAAAGTCGCGCAAAGACATTAAGTAAATTAATTATACGGCCAAGGATTGGTACTTTAGGTAGGCAAGGGTGGCAACGTATCGATCGGCCAGCCATAAAGAGACCATGACACGAAAGAAGGAACGCAGGGCTGGTGAGTTTTACGCGCGCTAAAGAGCTTTTTACGAGGGTCTCTGGAGATAAAGGGGACTTTATCGAACTACCAGCCCAAGAGCCGTTTTCAGGGCCGTAGCTACGACCTGCAGGGAGGTCCATTTCGATTTCCTATGCGAGGGAGGTAGGACGCGTGGGCGAAGTGTCGATGGGTAGAAAGCTCCTCTTCCATGCATACAATACTTAAACTCATCCAGATACACTACACGTAGTAAGAACAGCCTTAGGTAACGTCCACAAACATATATTTAATCTACGTGAAACTATTGGATCATTGGATATAGATTAATAGTCAGAAAAATAACGATATAAAGAGAGAGATTGAATATACTGAAAATGTAAGGAGCATCTATAGAATGAAACTAGATTATATTTTTAAAAAAATTTCTTTGAAAAATATCTTCGATTCACTTTTGTCATGTGAATCGTACGTATTAATGAATAATGCTAACTATTTGCTTGACAGTGTTTTTAATTATAAATTTTGATTGGCTTGCTACAATAAAATTGAATACTTCATAGTGGACTCGGTGATTCGTAATAAGCAGCATGTACATCGCATTAAGACTCAGCGATGAAAATATTAGAGACTTTTTATTGACGATAAAATAATGCGTAGGCTCAGGTTCGATGGACTCTTATGACTCTGGGTAGAAAACGAATTCCTGTGATAATGAAAGAAACAAGAGGCGTAAGTGTTTATTGATATATAGGGCAACGTACGTCTTAAAGTTAGCTAAAGAGCAGGTTTTGATATCGGCAGGAAGTAATTTTAAACGTCACTATAGTGAGACAAAAGGTTTCACTGATATGCCCTTAAGGCGTGATTTTCATGAATATCCTCGGTTCTTCGTTTCTAATTTGAATAATTAATTAAAAGCTACCCACATGTCACATAATGTCAATAATACGTCCACAGGACGTTTATAGAAATTTTCAGGGACGTCTATAGGACGTTTGGACTAAATGAATAAAAACCCTTATGACTTTATGCAAAGTAAGTGTTGCCAAATGAAAATAAAAATTATTCAAAATTATACTGTTGATATTTAGTTTTTCAAAATTCTTTCAAAATCCTAATCCTAATTACAACATAGTATATTCAAAAATGCATAACCAAATGACTCAATTTCAAAGGCCCTAATTGTCAGTCTCTCAGTTATATTTCTTTAACGTTAATTTTAATGGATCATCCAGCTTTAACCGCTAAGGAATATAATAACCGAAAATTATAAGCGTAACCTAAAAGGATCAACCACCTAATATTTCTAAGACAAAACTGTTATCCGTCCGAATAAATCTTGGCGTTTTTACAGTAAAAATAAAAGAAATTTACCACCGTAAGATATTGCCACTCCACGTTAATATCTTGACCTAAGCGCCATAGGGAGTCGACAAATGGTTCAAGGTCACGCGAATAGTTTCTCCACCAATTACCAAGTCAGGTAGTTGAGTGGCACGTTCTGGAGCTACCAATTAAGAGAGCGGTTGTCTTTTTTCGGTAACCGTGGAGAACGCGATGATTCCGGGAGCACCAGAGATCCAGTAAAAAGGTCATAGTACATTTGCATGGCGATGAAAACTGACAAAATAATCCATCAAACAGCAAATCGTGTAACAGTAAGTAAAGAAGCTCAAAGTCATTCGAGCAGATAACAATTGACGTTCCAAAAGATCCCATCATGAATTCCAGATCTGAAGAATCGTTACTAAGAGAAATATCGAGAGGACTTATGAATGTGAGAATCTTTTAAAATCCTGGAAATCACGTCAGTGTCTACCGGATATTTCGAGTAAGCTGATTATAGCAGAAGGGAACCTTTAGAGATACCTCAAGAAAATAGATGGAACGTTGACAGGTAGATCTTTGATCGCAGAAGATTAACATATTTTAAAATAAAAAATGTCATTCTGTGTCCTGAACGTGGGAAATGTGTTGAAATTATGCAATAATAAATAGACTATAATACATTTAAAAAAAAAGTCTAATACTAGTATACCGACGAATGGCAATTACTTATTAATATCACTTAAGAAAGGATAAATTTAGCAGTTAAAGCAAGCGCCGATTATATACATATACACAGAAGAGAAAATACAATGATGCAGTTACATATATAGAGTAAAGGCAAAGAAGGATGCAACGTAATATCGTCAAGAGCGAATCAAATTAATTTTAAAGTCATGCAGCGTCATAAAAGCCATAATGGGCATTTCGCATGTGACCACGTTAAAGACATAGGTAAGGGCTGTTTTGTACAAACGCAAATATAAAGGACTTGGTCACGGTGTACGCGACGGTTTGAAAAGAAAAAGAAAAGCCCACTACCTTCCACCTATACAGCTTCCTCTCTCAGGCGACGGTACGTGGATTCTTACCCAGTTTTATCATTACAACTAGCTAAGAGAGAGAGAGAGAGAGAGAGAGAGAGAGAGAGAGAGAGAGGGGGGAGAGAGAGAGAGAGAGAGAGAGAGAGAGAGGGACATCGTTTGACGAAGACATAGGTACGAGACCCATACAGTTTTACAGCTCTAAAAGTGACTAAAAATCGACAAACAATCTATTCCGGGCGCGTATGGCTGTACTAGATGATAAAGTCGCAGACGCAGTCTAAAAAGAAACGCAGCCGTGGCTGGCAGCGTCGCGGTGTCGGCATTCTGTGAAAATGTCGGTCTTTCACAAAAAGCCAAGTCAAATATGGGCGTGTTTTCTGGCACGTCGAGTTAAAGTTAAAATCCGTTAAAGGCATTTTACACGGAGTACAAGGCGGTTACAGTACAGTGTTAACATATCCACGTAATACTAGTCTTTATTGCGGCATCCTTGACACGGTCGATTAGTATCGTGGATTCTTAGCGTCATCACAACTAATATTGGCACAATCATCGTTGTCTTTGATCAGCGTTCCTTTCTAACATTTTTTGTACCTGATACTGATGTCATTTGATTATCTAAATGCGTCTCTGATTCCTGGAACTGTGACTAACTCCAGTTCCACGTATCGTGCATGGCATTGTGTGCATAGGTTTATTCTTTCCTTTTCTTTTATTATTATTTATAATTGCTTGCAGATACTTAAATCTTTATAACGGGGAATCACTTGAATTTTTTTAGATAACGACAACGATTGTGCCTTACAAGTACGTTGGTTAGTTATGAGAGAAAGAAATGCCCACGCGTGTCAAGTAAACAAATGACATTCGTCAATCAATAATGATCGATGATCGACACCCATAACGTCGCAACTGTAATACGCAAATATAAATTGAGTTGCTGACAAGTACATTATGGATTGTAGGTATTGGCTTTTACTATATGCTACAGCAGTACCGTGAACTAAAGAAAACTATCGTGTAAAGACAGACGTGGGTAGTTGAATGAAGAAATCATTAAATGCATCCTGCATAGTGTTTTCTATTTACGAGGAGTGGAAGCTAGTCTGTAGCCATCGTAGAATAGAGTCATTAAGGAACGAGAAAGTCGAGGAAAATAATGAAATTCTCATTCATCGAACTGGTTCACGGTTCATTCAGAAAACAGCCTCTGCGATTTCATTGTTCTACAGGAGTTCATTCATACGTAAAGAAAAACGAAAAGGAGGCTTGAGCTTTTCAGACTTCCAAACGATCCTGTTGAGCTATGAATCTTAGCGGAGTCTCCTGATGGATACCTGAAGTAAAGATTTAGCTCGTTTTAAGTTTCCGCGTCGTCCATCTTTTTGTGATTCAACTTGATCCGTCGACCAATGAAAAACGACGTGAATCGTCGCAAAATATTTGTGAAAGGAAACTGGCTGACTCTTAGAAGGCAAGTCGTGCGATTCCTTTGTCTTAGGTTTCTTTATCTTTATTCTTTTTATCTTCTCTTTCCTCCTTCTTTTTCCTGGTTTTCTTCTTTCTCCTTTTCTTTCCCTCCTTGGCTTCGCTTTCAAAGGTAAGAAGTCTGAATAGTGGGTATACACAAAATTCCGTACCTGCTATACACGCGTGGTTCTCTGTTGAGCAAATAAATCGAATAAATAAACGGACGCATGTCTTATCTCGTTTCTAAATCCTTGAGGAAATTTGCATACCCGAATCTCGGCCGTTGAAGTCACCGCTTATGGCAAGCATAGCTTTGAATCTGTCTCTAACACTGCAGTGTCAAGAAGTACTCCTCACTGTGGTAACCGTACTGACTTACTTCCTGAAGGAATCTGCAACTGTTTGAATTTCACCGCCACATATGGATCAGACAGCAATTTTAAGTAATTCAAGTAATTTTGTAAAAAAAACAAATTAATTGTATTATTTCAAATTTCTTTCTCCTCCTGAATACAGATTTATTGAGTCTCGAGTGAGTTCCGTACAAGGTGTATCTATCTTATTACTTTATGAAAATTGTCATGAGCAGGAAAAAGCTTTTCAAGAATTCCACACGGTTATTTACTCGGACGTGATAAGTATCGCTAGACAAACTGTCTAGCTAAACTAAAAACAGCAGTGGTTATTCTTATACAGAGATAGAGTAAATTACACTTGTTATATAAAAAAAAAGAAATGTACTGAAAAGATTCATTAAAGAATAAGTAGGTATGTTATTATTCAAATTTGCCGCGATTAAATGTACAGAAAAACTCCTTGCCGATCTATCAACATAGACACGAATGAATGAAAGATAGGATAGTGAGGTTTGTTACATAACTAAGGGTGTGTTCCTCAATTTGTTGACTCTACTGCGACAGTAGATACATCTCCCTCAGATATATATAGATGAGTAAGGACACAATGGCCGTAAATTTCGGGAAACATACCCTTGAAAGCGTAAGTTCACTGGCTAGGTGAGTTGATAGATATAATGTACGAGTGAAAACCAACATTAAAGTTGAGGTTCGAATAAGTATTGTATGTTTTAAAAGTGAATAAATATTCACTTAATATAAGCATAAGTGTTAAATGAGAACAAGAACGTAACAAGTTTAGGTTACCTTCCTTCCTTTCCTTATGGCTGCCTCCTCCAATGAGATGTGCCAGGTTAGGTTACCGTACGAGAAACAGAAGTCCTGTCATACAGAGAATGTCATAGAAAACGTCTTTGTATCCATTCTTTGTAATTTCCGGGTTTTTCTACGATGATTCCTTTGGTATTGGCTACTCGGTATAAAGGTATGGATGGATAGTTCGTTTTATTCGCGTCGGAGAACCGACGTTGCGGTGGTCGCAATAAACTTTGCGTCGCTTGTGTTGCGGGCGTAGCATAACGTGCCGCGTACGGTTAAGGTGCGGCTTCATCCACAATCTCGACTTCATCCTTTATCCATTATGCGAGCAAACTCCTTCAGTGCCTCCCTGACCCGGAATAAGGGCTAGTTCACAATGGTTTTGTTACGGGTGAGTCGCCCTTTGTGAGTCCGTCATTCTTCCCAAAACTGTCACTGTGAGTACTGCCTTCAAAATACGCCGATAGAGGCGCTAACGTCTATGTCTCTACTTTGTCGATACGGACGTTCAGTTTACCACGGTGGCACGAATGTATTTCTCTGAAGTGCAACATTTACTGTATCGTAACTATTACTAAGTACGACGTAAGTAGAGAACTTACACGAACGTCATTTATGTAGCAGGCTATAGCAATGCGTTACAGCCTAACGTATTTAACGCTTTCCACCGAAGCACGATGACTGTTGACACGTGTCTGTCAAAGGAAATATAAGGTAAAGTCTAGTTTAATGTCACGCTGTAACTATCGGGTGTAAATAATTGATTAGGTATCTACGTTAGCTTAATGAATTCTATTGTATACATTTTACAGTGTTGACGTATTCTGTGACATAATGATGTAAAGATAAATATCGATTTATTATACGGATCGTTAGAAAGCACGGCTGTTCCTTTTTATCATTACATATCGAACCATGTTAAGTGTATAAAAAATGCTTTCCACGTAAAAAATTTTTTTATTTAAACGCACCTGTATCAATTTGTATTAAAATTCTAGTCTTTGTCTTATTTAAGCTGTTGTGAGTGCTACTTTAAAAAATTATTTAAAAAGTTTTAAACGTCAATACCTTTCTTTGCTCCCTTGAGGATCAACCGTAAGATGGCAGGGATTAGAGAGGGGGGATAGGCGTGTGCAAGCGCGCGCGTGCGAACACGCAAACATATAGGTAAACATCCACGCGCATATGTGCACACCAGTGACGCCGCGCGTGATGACACGTATGCAAGTATGAGTAAAGCCAGCAAAGAAAGACACGAGCGCAGCGCTGGGCGCGTCCTCATATCTACGACTCGCGACTTCTCGCCGAGAGAAACGTAAGTCTTTGAAGTTAGCCGCCGTTGCGGAGGACAGATATTATCATCGTCGTTGGGCCTTAACGGAGCCTTGGTGGCGGCCGCGTGGGCCCCACGGATCGCGCATGGACTCATGTCCTTTGAGTATTCTTTGCCAGGACCTTACTCGATCCTCGGAATTGGGGTACCTTTTGACAAATCTATTCGTGTGAACGCACCTTTACGATTAATCCCGGTCTTCTCTCTTATCAGATTCTTCGTGGTCCCCTTATAAATTCGTGAACGCGAGGCGATCCCGCACGAGTGTTTTCTTGAGGAACGGATAAACCACCGGGTAAAAACTCCTGCAGATCGAATTCTTTCGAGACCGGCGCCATCATGATTTATGTACTTTTTTTTTAACTATAAATTTCTACCGGAGATGTTATTATGCAGATCTTGCTGTATCAATAATATTTTTCTTATACGACATCGTGTATTTTTTATATTTTGACAATTCTTTAATTATTGTGTAGCGTTATCAAGCTTCTTGGTAGGTAAATTATAAAAGTGTTTGTACGAACAAGTTTAATTGTTTTGAAATTTGAAACATTATTTTCCTCTCTCCTTTCTCATACTTTCTCCATTTTACGTCGTAAATATAACCATTTCGTTCTTCATAATCCGCTCTTTTCTTCTCGAAGTTTTATGGTAATAGTGATAAAAGGGTGTTTCTATTTGTATACGGTGAATATAGTTGGTACTCGTGAGTAAAGAGACCAGAAGTCAAGAACGTGCGAGTCGCACGTTTAATGCGTGATAAGGGAGATCGTATCTCATCGTCAGTATCATCTATCATCCATGTAAACAACTAAGAGATGGGAACTCGATAGCACCAGAAACTTCTCATTGATAGTCCAATCGATTGACAGTAATCACCAGAAATCCAAGAAAGTAGAATAATATTTTTCACTGGCCGAAGTTAACTAAAAGGTGACAGAATAAAAGGAAACAAACCCATTACAGTTTTCACTATTTTGCTACTTGAAACACCAGAAAATTTACTGAAAAAAAAAGTATTATAACCACCAGTGCGTTACCCTATCAATCAGATAACATGCGTTAATACTACAAGTCGTGAGAAAAATAGGCCCAAAAATAATATACATACATTCACGGTCAATCTATAAATGGCAAGTAACTTACCATAGACAACGCGTGTCCCCAGGGTTGGCAGTATTTCAGGGAAGACGAATTGTAGCAAGAAGAACGGAAAAGGAAAAGTAAAAGTGTTAAGAAAACGTAAAAGGAAAAGTAAAGAGAGAAGGAGGAAGAAACGGTGGTGGTCATAGGTCGACCGGTTAGATTTCTTTCGGCGAGCAGTATTTCAGTGCAGACGTTGGGGCCTATTTGTATTGTTTTCCCAGTGGGTTTTGTCGCCGTAGGCGTTATCTCGGGATCTAGTCGGTGCCCTGGCACCGATCTACCTGCTAATTCGCCAGGGGCTCGATTGCGGTTCGTTATCTGCATAGGGTGGTGGAACGTATTGTCGACAGGACGATATACCGTAGACTATAGAAAATAGGTAGATATAGCGATGAAGATAGAAGTAGAAATAACCATAAGGATAACCATATATACTTATATACATATATAGACGGATGGGGGTTGGTTCGACGGTTTGGACGTGACAATATTTGTCGCGCGTTCTTCTTGGGGCCCCGCGATAGCTACAGTCTATTTGCCCTTGTAATATTGCCCAGGCGGCGCTGCGGTCTATTTGCCGAGGCTTTGTTTCCGCCAGTTTCCGTTTCCTGCGCTATCTTGCCGAACGGCAAACATGGCGGCACCTCTGATCGGCTCTCCGAATCCGCGCCTTAACCATCCACCACCCATCCGAGGAATGTGTCGCGACGTGAAAAACCCGACGCCGGAATGTATACGTGATACGCTCTAAGAAATTTGACGCTTTGCTATAAAATGAATTCGTCATTATTTCTATGGATCGTTACAGACTTTTGTTTTACCTTATCGTATCGAGTTCATATATCAACGATATATCTAACTTGTTGAAGATTTAACATTCAATCGGTAAATAAATCGTTGGTAGATGTCTGCTTTACCTCTTCTACGTCTTAAGGGCTGATAGCGAATTTTCGAAAAGTTTCAAAATTAAATTCAAATATTTAGTCTACTTGTCAGATCTCTCATAATTTTTATTTAGCTACTTTTTATTATCGCGGCTTTTTACGTGTACAGGGTTAATCAGGAGGATCGCATCAACTGAAGATGATTCTACGTTAAAAGTCAAATAGATGAGACTGGTGCAATGTTCTCGAATAACCCTGTATGGGGGTTATGCATTTCTGTAGTAGAGCCAATTTCAGGTGGTACTACAGGGTTCAAATTAAATGCACAGCCTCACTTCAGTTGTTACACTACCTCTGAGTAACCAGGGTTACTCGGTACAAACGTACCAGCCGAAGGTGGTCCTTTTATAGAAAGCAGATAGACCGACTAACTTCAGGGTGTGTGATTGGACCCTATATTCTGCCTTACTCTTGTACACTGTTTTAACACTCTAACCTTGATTAATTATTTTTCATAATAGATTTTATTTCGATGACCACTGCAATAGTTAAAATGCGCAACAGGTAGATAGGTTGTATTTAAATATATCTACCAAAAGCAGTGCAAGCTATGTATTTAGTACATACGTATATGTACTGCTGGTCCATAATATTCTCCTTTAAACAGTGTCACGAATTCACTACCTGATTGGTAATAATGATTATCGGGCACGAGGCGCCAGTCGGTCGATTAAAATCGTAACGATTGGACTCTCCTGTGCTACTTTATAATTCCACTAAGAGGTACGTAAATAAATCCTTAACGGACCCTTAACGCCCAGCAGGTTGCCGGCTGAACTATAAACCGTGCTAATCGCTCCACGCTCCTTTATATCCGATTAAACGACGACTACGTCAATTCGAAACGCGTATTTCATCGGCAATCGCTTTGCCGATAAGCAGAGCATCAACCGAATCGCTTTTAACGCGGAATTTTTATGCGCGATCATTATTTATTGGGAACCGGAATTTTTTCATTTTGCCTGGATCGAATCGTGTACTAATAGTTTCATTGTGCTTTGAAAAATTTACATTTTTTGCCCAATTAATTTGCTGTGCATAGATTCAAGTGTGATTGCCCAATTTCGCTTGTATTTTTAATTTTTCGATAATTAAAATTTATGACGGATCGAGCCCATTCTTCGATGTATATTTTGAGAATTTCTATTGAAAATTGGTATTTTTATTATTCTTTTTCTTTCCGTTAATGGACCTTTTAATAAGATATAGGAATTGCCGTGGATAGATTGGTGGGATCAGTTTCTCCAGGATGAATTTGGTGAACGGTGACGGGAGTAAGTAGGTGCGAGAACGTGTTACTCTTTCCAACTCGAGATAAGGGACCACCAGCCATCTTTGATTTAAGACACACTCCTCTTCTTGATTCTTCTTATTTTTTACATTTACTCCCCTGGGTACCAATACACATTAAAGACGACGTATTTTTATATGCGTATGTGCTCGGTCTTCTAATCGAAACATTTCCAGTCTCATTGGATGTCATTAGTAACGGGGATTCCGACAATCCTTCTTGTCTACGAACTGAACTTTCCAACGTAGACTTCTTGTCAACTCATTCTCAATCTTATTCGAAGATTTGACTGTAGAGAAACGGGTACAACTGAGTTACAAAGAGTTATAAAATCAGTAAGTTTGTTATCATTGTCCATTAATTATATTTTTACATTAAAAAATGGGCGATCTTTGACGCTAAGAAAAATAGTTATATGGAACCAAGAAGCGTCAATTAAAATTATTCTCGAGGTAAGTTAAAAGACGTTCCAATATTCTTAATATTTTTTACTACCCACCCTTGCCATTATTATATGTATAATGTTATCGATGGATAATATTGCCCGGACGATTGCACTGGCGATCCATGCTATAAATGATATAAACAAATTTTTAGATAAAAATATATTTTATTATTTTGGACGGCCATTTGCTCAATTCTGCGTGGAAATCAGATGTAGATTAAATATCATTAAATAGTACAGTATTTCATTGTAATTTCTAATTTTTTTGTGTGGAATATGGAAACATGTACTATCTATATAATAATATGAAATAAAAAATAAATCGTTTGATAAGGTTTAATGAAATTTTGTATTTTGTACTGGAAGAATTCTGTAAGTAGATCATTACTGTGGTCGCTCTGTACAATCCTTCAATTTAACAATCGGGTCTCTTCTGTTTCAAATTACTATTATTCTTGGTGATTTTCAGTGGAATTATAATATTTTTCTTCGTTCAAGTCAAATTCGAAATGGCTTCTATTGTCAAGAGAATGGAAGCAGAATATTCGTGAAAAATTAATATAAGCTAGTGATAATGAAACAGAGAATTGAAAATTTAACAAGCACTGTCTTATAATGTGTAAATAAATATTTTCTTGCAAAATTACAAGCGCTTATTTATTGAAATATTATAAAAATTATTTGAATATTTTTAATCGACATATTGGCAAGGATATTATCTTATACATCTAATTCTATCGCTAGCGTGTAATATTAACAATGAAAATTTTCAGTTTTCATCATTAGTTTTATTATTAGGCAGTATTGTACATTTTTATTATATTATTCATTTCATAGGAGTACTACGTACTACTGATGAATTCGCCAAGGATTTTACCGTACCAAGCAAACAGTAACAATTCGCATACTCGTAAAAACCGTATATTTTCACGTATTCAAAAAAGAACGACGCCATGTACAAGAAAAAAAGAATCAAAAAATATATCCTCAAAGAAATGCCAGACCAAAGAAACCGATCCAATGGAAAATCACGAATACCCCATGATCTCAAGAAGAACCCCATCAGCTTTATTCCCATAGGCGGAGGTTCATTACGCGAGACATCGTGGTCACGTCCGCGTGCTCTGGGGTGTTTGGGGGCGGCTCGTTCTTGCAATGGCGGATGTTCTTCGTTGCGCAACCCACGCGTCACCTCTTCCTCCTGGTCTTCGTCCTCTCGATCCTCTTCTTGAACCTCCACCATCTCCGGCATCGCCGCGATCAAGAAAACCACAACCACCACCACCACCACCATCAGCGCCACCACCACCACCACCATCATCATCATCACCATCATCATCATCATCATCATCAATATCAGCGGCCGCGGCGGCACGATTTCCAAGGTGGTGGAGGTGGCTGTCACGAAGTCCTAAGAGTGGCTTTTTCTTATTTGGAATCGGAGGAGGCTAGGGAGGTGATCATCTCGAGCAAATGAACCAATGACGCGGCCCTGCAAGATCACAAGATCACCGGAGGCGGAGTCGGACTCCTGGCGATGGTTCACAGATGCTGTGGTGGGGGCGGTGGTCCAGCCACATAGTGGGGGGTTGACAGCGACTACTGTGCATTTCCCACGTGCCCTGGGAACCCTTGCGGCGCTGCTGTGGCCCCCGACTCGTCTCTACGGCTTCTCACTCTCTGGCTTCTCTTGACGTCTCTCCCTCGTCTCTCGAACCACTCTCTCTCTCTCTCTCTCTCTCTCTCTCTCTCTCTCTCTCTCTCTCTCTTTCTCTCTCACTCACTCACTCTCTCTTTCTTTATCCTGCTACCTCTTTCTCTTTCTCTCCCTCCCCCCGTCGCATCGTCGCTATTCTGTCTCATGATGGTATTTCCTTCTCTTGTGCCTGAAGAAACTTGCCGGAGCAACGAGGACCTTGGGATCAGAGAGACGCATCTTGATAGCTTGATAGAAATGTTTAAGTGCTCCAACGATGTAAACCAATTTTTGCTTATTCCTCCTTCATATGATTTTTCAATAATTACTATTACAGTATTACAGAACGTTATTGAGTAATATAGAGTTACAGATGTTCGGATGAATTTAAAAAATTGGCCCAAGTCTCAGTGCAATATTAGTATAATTTATTCGACACTCTTAATAATGTTGTACAATCAAACGCTGGGATCTCTGTATCTGTCAAGTTATTCTGATGTACTGTATATAATTTACAGTACAGTATACATACTCGTTTTGTCCATGTTTACATTTATAGTAATTGATATTTATGGCAAATATAACTGTAGGTAAATTAGGAGTACTCTATGAAGATGCAATAAGTACCTATTTAAAAGAACTTCATAGCTTATCAAAATATTTTAAATTTATCAAGGCATCGAATTTGCGTGAAATTAACCAGTAACGATACAACTAAATTTCGATAACCATATCTACTCTTAAAATTTAACCCCTCGATTGTCAATCATACTCATGATTACCCTAATAAGAAATGTAAAAGGGGTCTCTCATCAGTTCTTAAATTCCTGATCGATACCTAAACCCCCTAAGAAGTCAAGCCAAAAGACTCCCAGTATATCCCAGAGCAAGAAGAGTCAAAGTAAAAGAGTTCAGAGAATCAAAGAGAAAGAAGCAGAAGATGAAGTAGTAAAAGAGGGAAATAAGCCCTGGTTGGCAGGACCCTTCGGTGCCGGTCCGAGTGCTACCTCCGCAGCCGGGTTCGAGTTCTCTCCCTAGCGGAATAGGCTACCGCCCCCGCGGGAGGGCAACCAACACAAGCAGAACGTGCGCGTGACGTGCTGAACAAAGACGGAGAGAAAGAGCCAATACAGTAAAAGTCACATACGAAGAGTAAGCGAGGAGGAGTGAGAGAAAGAGACAATGGACAGGAGATCCAAGAGGGAAGATCTCATTGCAAAGGGCTAGGGGGCGAAGAAGAGAGGCGCCGCTCGGTAAGGCGAGGCAAGAGACGTATGTATATGCAGGGACCTCGTGCACGAGGGCGGTCCTTCAAACGGTAGAAGGGATGGAAGCCAGCAGAGAAAGGGAAGAGGATCCGATGCCGGGAAGGGAAGCGGACCCTAAGCGGGAGCTCAAGAAGCTGCATCGCCGAAGGATTTGTGAGTAACCTCGCTGCTATTCGGCGACCCACCAGACGAGGACCGCATCACCGGATAAAAAAGCGCTACTACTACTACCAGTACGACTACTACTTATACTACTACTAGTAGTACTACTACTACTTCCTCTTCTTCATCATCATCATCATCATCATCATCCACTTCGTACTCTTCTTCTGCTTCTTCGTCTTCCTCCAGACTACCACTACCAGAGTACCATATCGTACAGACCTCGAGTTCGGTAGGGAGGTCCCGGTCCTCCAACCAGAAGAAACCTTTGCGTTACTACGACCTACCGTCTTCCGTCTACTATTCGGGCTACCAAGTTTCCACCGCACCGACCCGGCAGCCGCAGTTCAGTCGACGCCGCGCTCCCAAACGGTCCAGACCTGGTACACACCTGACAGCATCCAATACGTGATTCGTTATCGTAGACGTTTAACTGTGACTACGAATTAGATTCTGGACGTGATTCATCCTCGATAGCGACTACGACTCCGATACGCGCCATCGGCCACTGCGACCTGCGTCCTCAAGCTCAACGGGATCATTCGACGTCGGACGACCTCAGACTCGTTTTAACTGCGCGTCACGTAATCAACGTAAGTGACATTGACTTTATGGAATCTTCTGATTTATGTCGCGACGAGAGACACGAGATGCATCCTGACGATGGACCCAGTTTGGATGGCTTATGTGTTATATCGGTACTTTATACCTACTACGGACACTCTGGCCCCTTCGCATAACCGGGGATCCTGTTTTGTATGCTACTGACTTTTATGGGTTCGTTCACAGTGCGCGAACTCGTGGCTGCTTGTTATTTTTACGTTCGCCGTACGGTCTTACCTTGACGCTCAATTCGCTACTCGCCAAGTTCAAGGATCCTATCGTCAAATTTATTAATCACTTTGCATTATCATTATACGCGCGACGTACATCGAATCGATCGAGCGGAATTTGTTTGTTTTACTGGGGATTTAAAAAATGAGAAGCGCTCGTCGTGTATGTAGGTTAACGAAAGTTATACAACCGGTTGTCGCACACTTGAAACTATATTTATGCATCACTGCATACGTGATCCTGAAATTATCCTTCGTATCCACGATGCTTACCGTCGCTACATGCAAATCATCATATCGTAAACTCTAAATATCCGTCGGACGATCGTATACGCTAATTATAACAGTCTTGTCGATTAATCGTACCTTTCGAAGTCATGATAATTAGATTACGCAACAGATTCATCTTGGTTAACATAAGTATTGATAAATGTGAAAAAAAAATTTATTTTAATATGTTATTACTTAAAACATATGTGGATACCGTGAAAAACTTATCGTTCACTAGTCAGTATAATTTTCTTTGCGATTTATCGCGACAGATCGACTTTAGGCTGGATATCGATAGCAGCGACGTGTCTGATCCAAGAAAAGGAATCCTCCATTTAATCGGGCAATCAAATGGAAGGGCCTTAACGTACATTGGGCCCTTTCTCATATGTGAATAAGTTCCCTCGCGAGGGAGGGTGTGGTCCCGAGTTGGGATCTCGGGAGCGACTGGCCTAAAACCGGTAGCTCGGTCTTTTAGCGTAGGGCGGTGCACGGTAGCCGATCTTTGGTTGGCTACGAGTTGCCGCCAAAGAGCTGCTCCCTTCTTATCCGGAACGACGCACGCACGGTAGCTTCTCTTTGGTTGGCTACTGGCTTCTTATCCGTCGACGGGCGAATCAACGCTGCCACTCGGTAGCCGTTCTTTGGTTGGCGCACTTCGCGGTGCATCAGCTCGACCCCTTATTTTTTTCTAGAACTTGCTTTTACTCTCCTTAGCATATCCTGATCTGATTGCTACAGCGAAACTAATTCCCACTTGTAGTGCCGGAATAGTGTTCATCCGATATCGAATGACGATAACTATCATTAAAAATAATGTTTTTGTAAAAAAATAATAATTTCGACTTGGGTTTTCAGCTAGCTTTTGTATTCTATTTTTAAAGATTTTCTTCCAATATTGGTCGTACGACTGGTGTAACCCTGTTTTGATAAATTTTCGGAATCGTCAATGATCTCTATTGATTTGTAGCATATAAAAATGTATGTTAATGAATTTCGAAATTTTTTCGGTATAACATATTATTTCATGAGCGAATCGCATTAGTGAATAATACAAATAGTGATGTAGATAGTTATTTTTAATTTGTTAAATTATTGAATTTCGAGAAAACCGTCATATTTCCTGGGTTCGTGCTTATCAGTTTCATTATTATCCATGGTGTCTCGGCCCATCAGTCTTTTTTCGACTAGTCAATAATATTCTGAATTTAGCCTAGTATCTCTTCGCCTATTAAAAAAATGATCTCTTGAATGTCAGCGCTTGTTCACATTTGATTTTCCTTATTCACACATTGGAATACGTATAATTGCTTGGTTATAGTCTCTACCACTGCACATTAATTACAACACACCTTTTATATTTATAAACCGGTAGCTTCATTCCTTTCCTCCTCTACAAATAAGCAGATAACACCGTTGTACCGTTCTATTAAACTCATACAATTTATTGTCATTAATACCTCCCATATCGACAGTACAAAATCATACGTACATCTCCACAGCGTTATAAGACCCAGAAATCCTTGGAATGTTCACCAAAAAAATAGGCACAAATAATATTGAAAATATACTAAAAATAATTGAAAAAAAAAAATATAAAAATACTCCCTTAATACTCACGATCGACGTACAGATTGCGACAAAACTGCTCGAAAAGTTATATATCTTGTCAACTTTTCAAAAACAAGTCCGGTATCATAATCACAATGAAGTTCCATGTCTCCGTCCTACTCTGTCCCTGAAGGCGAATTTCTCCCAAGTGCACGTAATATTCTAAACGGTAGCCCATCGTTTAGCATTGGAGTAGAGAAACTTAAATGGATGAGAAGCGTGGGGGAAGTCGGTATCGGATGCTGTATAATGTATGTGTGTTACGAGGTGGGCTGCGTAACACAGAGGCCCAATTAGACCCCACCGCCGTTAGCCTTGCTAACCAAGAACCAACCGGACTACGCCCCGACACGCTTATTACTCATTCGGACACGCCACTTTATTCGAGCACGCTTCGCCACGGTAGCTGAGGCATACAATGGCCGCGATCGGCTTTTATTACGGCGGAGCTCGCCCGAATCCAAAGTGTCCACGCCTTCACACTTCATGCGCTCCTTTACTTTGTCAATATAATCTAACCTAAACCCTAACCCGACCGCACCCAACGAAAAGCGACTCATCGCGGATCTTTTGGTATTCTAGCTCGAATCGTTTATTTGCAGAGAACTGATATTAAAGAACAGTCAAGGTCTTGCTTGATACACGGGATTGGTTTGATTGTACTACAATTAGACGTGGGGACTGATTGTAAAATTCGTGGCAATTGAGAGCGTTTCTTGAATTTTCTAGGCAAAAGTCGAAGTTGAATTTTTTTTCTTCAACGTTTCACTCACGCATAGTCACTCGTATGCTTCATGAAAATAATTTTCATAATTCGTTCGGTATGTAACTGAATTTGACATATGAAGAAAATTTAATTCTGTATCGATTGAGATTAATCAATTTCTTTTCGACACGGTATTAAATCCCCCTATTCCTAAAAGTCTTTCTGGAACCGTCGAATGTTCACGTTACAGTCCAATGAGAGATTTTTATTCTACAAAACCTTTTAAAATTCATATATTCATTATCTATCATAAAAAGCTGATTTTTCACAAAGTTTATTCTTAGTCGTGTTCTAGAATCAAACGGGCGAATAGAATCGAGCGATTTTGTCTGCAGGTAGCGATCCGTCGTTTTCGAGACGAGGCAGTGATCTCACTCACGGAGGCTGGAGCCGAGGCGACAAGCAGTACGAGAGACACGTGGAGGAGGAGAACGAGAAGCACACACGAGTCACACACTCTCTCCCATGTGTGCGCATCGATATACGCATACTTAGACGGGCATATTCAGGAGGACTGAGAGTCGGAGATTGAGAGAGCTGGCGAGGTAGTAGAGAGAGAGAGAGACAGAGAGAGAGAGAGAGAGAGAGAGAGAGAGAGAGAGAGAGAATACACATTCGAGAGAACAAGAGAGGGAGCGAGAGAGCGTTAACAAGAAAGATAGAGAGAGAAAGAGAGAACGAAGAGAGGAGAGAAAGAGAATAAGAGTGGTGGGGGGAGAGAGAGCCGACGATAGACAGAGAGTATAGTCAGCGAGGGAGCGGTGGGAATTTATAAGGATGTTCGCGATAATGCCGATGGAGACAGAGGGGCACGGCAGGGAGTTCGGCCGGCGGCAGAAGATGCGCGCCAAGTGCACCGTCGAGTTCGTCTGCAAGTATTGCCAGCGACGCTTCACGAAACCCTACAACCTCATGATCCACGAGCGCAGCCACAAGGACGATGTGACCTTCACCTGCGAGGTCTGCGGAAAGTCCTTCAAGCGGCAGGACAACCTTAAGCAGCACAGGTAACGTACCTAAGAGAACTTTTTTATACCCTTCACGTTCTACGTCGTTTCCATGTAACTTCACTTCACCACGAACGCGGCTCATTGACAGAATCAGTTTTAACATCCTCGTGCCTCTTTTTTCTTCTCTCTCGTGCTCCTCTCATTTTTCTTTTTCTTATTCTTCGATTCGCATCTATGCGCGGCTTGTCATGATTATGAAGTGTCATTCTCGTTGGATTTCGATCGTGTTTGATTCGTGACTCGATCGGGTTTTCGGGACTCCATTGTCTCTTTTACGATGAACGGTTTTTAGTTGCGTGTGTTGTGCTTCTCTTTTTTTTACCGTTTTTGACAGCTCTAAAAAGGCTTGGTTCGATAGTATGAATATCGTGGGTGGTTTCAAGTGTCTGGTGAGAGTCGAGTCCAGTTTTTACGAGTTTTTTGGTGATTTGATTTTTTTTCAATTTCAATTCTTTTTTTTACTGTAATATCACGGTTTCAATTGCTTATATGGAAATAGTATTTTTTTGTTCGAGTTACTGCATTTCTTTAATTATGTGTGGTGGAGCTAATACGGTTTTGGTTTTTTTTTTCGAACTTTCAAGTATCTTGTGAGGAATTTGACTCTGTCATTTTCAAAAATTAAAAAAAAATTAAATATCGTCTAGATACTGTATACATACTATTTTTCACGTTTTGACATATATTCCTGATTGCCTTGGTACGAAATTTTTTTTCATGGAAAATAGCGGCGTGCGTTTACTTCGAGAACCGGTTGTTTGGGCGTACCTATTACTTTTTGCGGTTCTTTAAATTGAGTTTACATTTGAAAAATGACGTAACTTACCTAGCTAACCGCGGAAAAAACTAACTTTCCAAGATTTAACCAATTTTTCAATTTCTCATCGACGACAAGACTCATCGATACGCACGGACACAGAGACGTTTCTATAAGAGAAGAATGCTGAATAATTAACCTATGATCAAAGCAAAGCAGCGTTTATGAATGACCATAAAAATAAAAGTCGCGTTACAAGTTCAAATGTCGCCTACTCGGCTATCCAGTATCCATACTGGTTTTTCCCACTTAGAAATCATCACGACGAATGTCCTTCGATTTTCAACTAACCATTAAACACATTTTCATATGAAAATCGTCGCGTTTCTGTCAATGCGCTAAGGTCTCTTATAAAGTGGATATTTACCTAGTTTTTCAATGTAGGTGAAAAATCACTAAAAAAACCAGTGAAGAGAAAAAAAAGCCAATTATAAGTGACCAGGATGGAAAGACTTTGGAACAAAGTGTGGGTGTGTACGTGTGTACGACGTATACGCAACATGAAAACCGTCAAGTCTATATAGTATATAAGGATGCACTTTTGTACATATAGAAATATAGAGATTGGATGCGTGGGCGTGGAAACATCCTCTCGCCTACAGAAATTACCAACGCGGTAATGTGTCCTTAAAGGCGCGTTTCTACATGACGGGAGGCTTGAAATTCCACGTGCACGTATACGCAACGCTCTAACGCGATGCACTTGCACGAAGATTGCACAATATTAATGACCTTTTTAATGGAATATAACGGCCTCTTCTTCGGAATGATTATTTAGCATGGAGACCCAATAACACAGAATATACTCTCGGCTCTCGAGAACAAATTCTTATTATTTTTTTCGATGTTCGCGTCGCGCACGTAAATTAAAATTGATTTCACGTATCGACGCAGCATCGGCGTGAAATGGAAGTATGCTGGTTAAGTTGAAATAAAAAATAATTAAAAATATTATTGATCTGTCAAATATGTCGTACACTGTGTCATTCGCGAATATTGAAAAAAAAAATATATAATTTCGTTTCGAGAACACGTAATAAGACTGACATGCGGCCATTGTATCTTTAATATCTGATATGACGTGTGCAACGCGGGAAATTTGAAAATTGAATTCCTATTTATACCTTATTGTACAATTTTTATAGATATTTCTATGAGGTATAACTGGATGTTTTTTATTGGCCCAATAAACGTAACATTTGAATTCATTGAACGATGAAAAATATCTGAAGTTATCGAGAGCACCGTAATAACGTAGAATTCTGGGACTGAAGTGGGCCTAATGCCCAAAAACGGACGATGGATGAGTTGTGTGTAACAGCGGTGGTCTTGTTCTGTTCTGTTGTAGATGTGGGTGGCGGTGAGCGGGAGCTCCGAACCTCCTGCCTTCCCAAAACCCCATACGCCTTTATCCCGAACCCCCCACCTTATGACCCATCATAATGAAAAAAAAAAAAATTCCCAAAAACCGCTGCCTCCGCGATCCCGACTGAAAGAGGGAAAGGAAAAAAAAAAGAAAAGAAAATAGAAAAGAGTGAAAGACCGCCGCGCTACCCAGCATGCCCTTCATCTACTACTTCCATTTCGAGAACATCATCTCCTACTTCGTAGTTCTCACTTGAACTTCACCTGAAACTTTCTTATTTCCACTTCGGTGTAACTTTGCATACTAACCAAGTGACATCGGTCGATCTGTGACTCTCTGTCTCTCTCTTTATCTCTAACTTTACTTACTTTTGTCTTGTCTTACCGATCAATGACTTTTGATCGATTACCCGAAGTCTCTTTGAGCAAACGCAAGCTAGCCTCCTCACCTTCCGAATTCAACGATCTCTGTTCCAGGAGCATACACTCTGTTCCCTACAAGGGCTCCAACGGCTACTCAAACGGCTATTCAAATGGTTACTCTAGGTACTAGAAGCCATTCGCCGGATCCGCCCCCCACCCCGCCCCACCCCATCCCTATTACTATCTCCAGAGCATCCCTTATTCCCAAATTAAAGTAAAGCTTAGTTTACGTAGATCCACTTGAAAGTACCTAACATTGTATCCAACATTTTTACCAGCGCTAGCCCTGCTAAAGGGTGCTTGCTAGTCCAGCAGTCCCAATTCCCGTAGAAATACCTATACGCGATATCATCCAAACACCCACTTCTCGTACCCCATGACCGATTCATCTACGGTTCGTCTCTGCCGCCTGCCTGTTTTGACACCTACGACGATGTTCCCATCGAAGGATGTACCGATACCGTTGACCTGGTACCAGCATCGACTTCCGGCTAGCCTTGGAACTACCAGGCGGATGAAATCCGTCAGGAAGGCCTGTACCCGCTCATCAGTAAATTCAAGAAAAACTCGATCGTCTTTCGTGATTCTTTGTCAACCATTGGCCAAAGTTTATCACACCAGATTTAATGGGAGCCACTGGTACTCGTAATCGTGAGATCGGCAGGGAACCGGCAACAGATCGTTTGGGATTAACTGACGGAACACCAGGATTTCCATCAGCGGATCGCTCGGAAGTCTCGGATTTACATGAACAATCAGACCGGAGCTCGGTGGTGTGGAAATTGCCAGGATTTACATACGTCTATGATCAGGATTGTCTGACGCTTGAAGTCTCAAGGATTCGTCTTGGTGCTGGAGCGATACTTGAAGTTCATCATCGGTAACATTGATCCAGGTGGATGGATCGGGATCCAAGAGGAACGCCACTACCTATCTTTGATCTAGGGAATCGAGAATGATCCTGACAATAGGTTAGCGGCAATGCTCGAGTTTCAACTTGGAAGACCTAACGAGTTCATATTCAAGCAATTGAAGGTTAGGTCCGGTCTTGGTATACCCAACAGCAAGATTCTGCATCGGTAATCGATAGCGGACCAGTTAAGCGAAAGGATTTACATCTACCAGAGGAACAGGACTCCTCGAGGCTGATGTCCTAAATTGGACTACATAATAACGGACCGTTCACTCTGCAAGGATGCTACTGAAGTATACTAAGCTTGAGCTACCGTCGACCACGCCCAAGCCCCGGGCGACATCAGGAACCTGGACTCACCATCTGTCGACTACCGCTCCGAAGAACTCGAGGAATTCGAAGACGCTGGAGATGCTGAAGACATTTTGCTAAAAAATTCACACGGACATCTCTTCATTTACTAAAGACTTCTTCGCGCACTCATTCTTTATCTGTTTGGTTGAATAGAAGAGACGCAATATACGTCATAGATACTTTTGAGCTTTTTGAATCAAATTTTGTTATCTTACAAATCCAGTGTCTTTATCGAACCGAATTTTAAGTCATCGAATGGCCGAAATATTTAAGTTAATTAAATTTGTCAATGTGTCATCAGAAGCCTCTTCAAGTACAGAAATTTTTAATAATCCTTACCGATTTAATTTTTATATGCGAATTCGAGTTGGCAGCTTCTAAGGTAGCGAACAAAGAGTGTTATTTCTATTCAAGTGATTTTCATCGAGCTGGTGATCGTAGCGATACTATCGGAGCGGAGGTCGATCAATTGGGAATTAATTAATAAGTAATTTCACATAAGCTCGATGAAGCGTTCCGCATACAAGACGGTCTAGACGATTGCTGCATTCAACGATACCAATCGATATGGCACGTTCGAATTAGGTGTCTTTGGAGTATCGAAAAATTGAAAATAATACGGAATCCAGTAACAACTTATACGGTATTTTGAAGAAAAAAAATGGATCGTTTATATTCGCATTAGATTTCCCTTACGTAAATGAACGACTAAATAGATTAGTAATAGGTATATTTAAAGAGAGTGTCTATGAGGCAAAATCTTCTTCATTCGAATTCTTCATCGGGAAGGACAACGAGACGTTACCGTGGCTCGATAATAAAAAAAAAAATAATAATTTTGAAAAAATATATTTCTTCTTGCCCATTCGAAAATGCAGCTGCGGCGTCTCGAGACTTACCTCGAGACTTGCTTTTCAGCTTGCCTCGGTTTACTTTGAACTCGCCTAGGAATTTGGAGTTGAAAAATAGAAGAAACGAAAAACACTCGAATCACAGAATCGTAGAATGTTCAATAGAAATAAATTAAAGCGATTAATTATTGTTATCGCGACGCTTACACATGATGTATCAATAATTAATGGCGACGAATATCCGTGCTAGCAGCAAATTATAAATTACAATAAAGGCCAGGTCCTCACCGAAAATGAGACTGCAGTCGCGCTTTGTATATAGCTTATATGTAATACTGTGTTTTTAATATTATTATAAATAATACGGATTATCCTCCCGAGCATATTATTATTATTTTATAAATACTATCGGATAGACCTTAGTCATCTTAGCACGATAGGCAACCTCGATCATCGAGGCCCCCTGTTGTACCTAGTACTAGGAGTGATAATAATTTTATTAATTATTATTGTATCTATATTCTATTTTATAATCTACCGCTAGCTTTACACGAATACGACGCGCGCGTTTCTATACGGCTGTCAATGTTATTTTTTGCGTAACTTTTTTTTTTCCTTTGTCATCCCTTCAAAAATAGTCGAACGCCGACGCGCGCTTTTGGGGTATCGCAATGTATTGTGGGTAAACCCACCACCAGCCTACCAATAAATTCATCAAGTCGTAAAAAAAATGTATACAATGAATTTTTTTTCCTTTACTCTTTCCTGATTCTTTTCTTTTGGCAGCATTTCTTTTTGATACTCCAATTGGACTGATTGGAAGCATTTTTCAGCGTGTGTAAATTTGTGTTTTTGCTGTTGGTCGCATTGTTAAATTTAGGTGAATAATAATGGGATACTTATATAATATTTGCTATTGTTCAATTACTCAAATGGTAAATAAATAATTTGTCTATGCAGGAAGATGTAGGAGGATGTAAATATCGATATCAAAATAATTTTTGGCATTGCGAAAATTACGCGCGCCATTATCGTAATTCGAAAATACTGATTCAGTGCTGTTTGTATAATAGGCATTTTAATTTAATAGTTATGTATTTGTTCACTGATTCATAAACAAGCTCTTTATCAGGTATCATGATTTACTTCTATATCAGAATTTTATTTAATAAAAAAGGTAATATATTAAAAATGCAAATATAAAGTATATTACGTATAAAGGAGTGTGATAATCCTGTCTGAAAATTCAGGCTTTACAAGCTGATCCACATCTCATACTAATTTGTTGTTGCGTTCGTTTACGAGGGAGTAGACATTGTTAATTTTCAGAAACGAAAGACCTCAATCCAAAAACACGTTAGTTCCCCGATCGGTTAATTACCAGGATGTAATTAACGTATCGTTATGAAAAGCCGAGTGTGGGCGTGTTGAAAGTAAAAGTTAAAAAGAAGAAGATCGAGCGAAAGAAAAAGAACAAAAAACGAATAAAAGAAGAAACAAGAGACGCGTGCTTATCCTATTCATCGGCTCTCACCACCTCGGGCGAAATTCGTGAGCCACCTAGAAACAAGAATTCTTATATATATATTTTTTTTTCGGTCAAACTTGCATTGTTACGTAGTTGCATTATTTCTAGAATTATAGTTTTTTATTCGAATTTTTTAAATAAAATTATAAATGCTGACTATCTAACGCTTAATTGGTCTGTCTATATGTTCTTACATATTATGAGGTTTAAGTGAAACGTAAATGCCTGGAAAATAGCAAAGCTGGTAAACGAGTATCCGTTAGGTGTTTTTAGAGTGTTTGCGTGCACGGAATAGCGGGCAGAAGCTTCTCGTGGTTTCCCATAATATAAGATTATTTATCCCATGCAGACTCTCTCCTCCCCGGGCGGAAAGTGAACTTCTGCCTCACTTCTGCGTTGTCGATACATGTGCCTTCATTCAGATTGGGATCATTTTCGGGTTAAAGGGCATTGAAAAATTCTGGTGATTGCTGCTGATGGCTTTACGTGGCTTTCTATACGGAAATGGAAAGTTTTGTACATATGCACATGCGTACGGTGCATCTTGATGATGACGATTCATTGATTTGATTCGGTAGCAGTCATGAAATTATGAATTATTTTGATCAAGCATAATCGTGTGCAACGATGTAATTAATTAAGAAATAAACATAATTGATTTACTAATTGAAAAAATGTTGAATTTTACCTATTTTTTACGATTGTGGTTAAATATAATAATATTTTTAATTTGTTATATAGGACGATATAGGTTTATTTAAATAAAATTTTTTTATAATCACTGACTAATCAATTAAAAATATTTGCATCATCCTAATAAATATTATCGATCACATGTGTACGCAACTGTGAGGTGAACACGAGAATAATAATTAGTATAGATGGAAAAAATAACTGTATCAACGTGATACTAATGATAATAACGATTATATTCTCTGGAGGGAAATTCGAATAACTTCGTTCTTACGTTAGGAGCTAGTTAGATTATTTTTAACCTCAATTTTTCCTATCACCATAATTACAGTGTACCTCACACCGAGGTAATATAATATACATGACATACAAGTATTTATTTAACAATAAATTTAGCCTTAGTAATTTAAACAAATTGCACGACTGCCGGAAGATCTTCATATATAATATTTAATTATTCCCCATAAAGGCACAGCAGCAAGGAACAAGAAAAACATTAGAACGTAAAAAACAACTCCAGTCAAAAATATAGAAATTTTTCTATATCGAGTTCGGAAACGTGAATCTAGAAAGAAAAGTAACAGTAAAAAAATCCTTTGTCGAGCGTCCGTGATAAAAATGGGTAAATAACAAGAAAAAAAGGAAGGAGAAAGTTGTTTCAAAGGGGCAATAATATCGTCTTGTAAGAATTCGATATCGAATAGTAATCGTTCGTGTAGGCGTTTGTAGGATGGTAGAAGCTGCGAGAAGGCGAAGTGAAGACGCAGTAGGTACCAACCTAAAGGTTACTACCGCAGCATCATCGCCACGTCAAACTAGCAGGGAGATTAGTCCCCTTGGGCGAACACGAGGTGTGTTTTGCTCGACTGGTCTCTCAGGCACAGTTCACGATGTAGTAACTGCCATACGGCCGGAGCTAAGCGGTATATTAAATGATCCAGTCTTCGGCCTAGGAGGCGTAGGATCGCGAGACGCTCTAGGATCTACGATCTGTGGGAGCGCCTTTCACCTAATTGTTGGCACAATATGTGAAGACGGAACCTCCGCGGTTCCCATCGACTTCTGGGTTCTCGATTCTGGACTTCTGAGCTCGAGATTGGACTCACCAGTATGTTTCACTTGGAATTGCTACCAGTTCTCCATTTACAAGCTGACCTAATATTCCGTACTATTACCACATTACTTCGTGCTCTTTGTGTGCTTTAAATTACAGGTTATTGTCTTCCTGCCCCCTCTTAAAATTAGGTTAGGTTAGATCGCTGGTAACCGACCCTGTTAACAAGATTCCTTTATAACGTAAAAGAGACGATCATTCTCTTGGTAAAAACAATCGTATCTTATTAATATATACACGTAACGATACGTATCCTACAGTTCGTATACAGGGTGTTTCAGTTCGAGTATCGAATGAACTTGTAGGATTACATATGTGGATGAGGCATCTCGTTCTTTCTATAACTATATCTATATGGCAATCAATCAATCATATACTATCCTGTCTTGAACGTATACCCAGAATTTTTATCAACAGCTCCTTACTTACACTGACGTATACTGCGTTATAGTAGACAATTTTATTTTACTTCTATCGTTTCGAGGATCAGTAACCCACCGAGCATTCTAGTATCAGTAGTCGTTCCGACAACCTCAAAGTATCTACACGTCTAATACGTAATGCCTAACCTACTGATTACAGTGGAAATGACCAAAAATATATTCCCACCAGTAACACTCCGGTACACCAATTAACCGGAACCTATAATTTGTACAGTTGAAAGATGAAGTTCTAAAAACGTTATTACCCGGTCCAGATTATTCACACTGGAGTTCATCTCGATCGAAACTTACGGAGGTATACTATCCACGTGTAGACGTGTATATAATAGGTATATACAGTAGGCAGAAAGTTATCCGTCCGAACGTACCGTAGCCAAGCGAGCTAAAGCCGTAATTTACATATTACAATCTACGAAAATAGCTGCCGTATCCTCCGTAACTGGTAGAAGCGTCCAGCATCCCACAAAAACTCGTCGAGGCTCTTCCTCCCGGGCGATTTGCTCTCCGATCTATAAATTACAAGGCAAGACCGCCTCCGCCGTGAGTCACCCTGGCTCTCTGGCTTCGATAATAACGATTATTTACGCCGTTCCGCGATCGACGTTGACATTTAATGCTCGTCCGATTCTGCCGAGGACTTATCTAGCCACGAAGGTAGGTACGCGGCATGCGGCATATACGACGTATGTTAGGTTAGGTAAGTCCCTGGCCCACTACCGGCAATCACCTTGCACGATCATTTCCACGGGAGTAGCGCATCTTGGGATCCATGTCGATTCCTACCTTCCGGTTTCTATGCTAACGACCATCGCGTGCTCGCGTGAGACTAATGGTATACGTGCTAATCGCGAGAATGAAATATCGTTTCGGAAGCTCCAGAGATCTTACTTCCTTCTTCCCCCTTCTTTAGGACTTCCGTTAATCGATTATAACATTGTTATTGGGTTTATTGGCTCTTGCTAGGGTTTTACTTTGGTTGGATCTGGAAGGGACTTTATAAGGATGTATTATTGTAGCGTGTGTGACGAGGGAGAGAAACAAGGCGAATGTATTTTGTTTTTTGATATTGTTTTTTTAACAGAATAATTTTGAACGTTTATTCTATATTCATGCATTTTAAATGGTTTCATTCGATAGTTGCATATATATATTATATAATACTAATATAGAGAGTTGTACGGAACTATTGCACTAGCCGAAGATAGTTTCATCATAGGAATTGATAGGTATCATATAAGTCTGCTAATTGCAGGTGGTGCAGTAGTTCTGAATGGCCTGAATTTCGACGTAAAATAGTTCCGTCCGAAAAACCTGAGAAATTATTTCAAAACTCGATAATATAAGATCTACCTCACCACGGAGGTTGTCTTTTGATTGATCCAAAATGTTCGTTGCGGCCCATATCGAATTGTCGTTAGATGGACATGGGTCATATCGGTTACCAATGATTGGGCCTCTTTTACGTAGCAGTTCTGATTGGGCCATTTTGGTCGGTAAGGCCTCGACGGGTTGCGGTATGAAAAGGTGATTGGAGCGGATGAAGTTCGACGAAATGTCACACGTACGGCAGATAGCTTATCTGTAAGTGACGGTGGTGGAGGCGACGGTGGAGGTGAGCACAGGCCTATCTTACCTGTGAGATCTGGGCTCGTCATCGGGGAATGTGGGAGTGTTGCCAGGAGTATCGCAGTCGTAAGTCCCGGCAGGACGGCTAGGTGTCAAAGGGGCGTCTACGACCACCAGGTGTCCCCTGCCTTGTCGTAGCTTGTCGCAGGTTGTCGCTGCGTGTCACTCGGTGTCACAGCACTCGTCGTAGTCATCCTCCTCGTCATCGTCGGCAGTCGACACGAAGAGGTACGGCCCGCTTCCAGACTCCTTTTCCTTCTGCGTTCGACGACGCAGATCGCTTGGGTGGAAAGGTCGAAGAACCGGCAAGAGGAAAGGATTTCGTTCGCCTCGATCAATCCCCGTCGATCCTTTCCACGGAAATGACAATGCCTCGAAGAATTCTTTCTGGTTTTGTATATATATATATCGTTGCGAGCTTTAAAATGTCAGACGGGAGTAGAGACGGTTTTTTTTATCACCAATTCCATTCGCTGTACCGCACATCGGGTGACGTAGTAAAAACTTACGATTACAAGAAATTTTCTTTTATTACTAAATAAATTTTACTAAATGAAATTAAATTGCTTGTTCATAAACAGAATATTAGACATAATCATTTCTTTCAAGACGAACAATGCTGGGACGAGACGGAAAAGTGCTTTTATGGCAAAACATAAACTGGGTTCACTGAGCGAGGAACGAAATTAAAATTTGGTTAAAATGCAGGTATTAAGCTTTTCTGAGCGCAGTTTGAATTTTCAGGAGGAAAATAAATATGACTCAGATATTTCGGAGTAGGCCCCGTCAAGGGGGAGTTTCTTATGGGGTTCCGTGGTGAGTCTCCCGCAGGGGTACCAACCGCGTCCCATTATCCCATGCTAATTCCTGGCTACGGCTGTCATTGCCTCGAGGCGAGGACTGACAAGTAACACCTCACGACTCGTGTTCGCTTCTCCTGGTTGTAGGAGTGTCTCCTCCAGCTGCTTTTCCGTTCATCCTCTCCAGCATCGGTTTGGTGAACCACCTCCATACCATGCAGCATTGGGCATACAGCATCTAGCCTGCTGCATTCAGCCTCCGACAGCCAGCATCAGGCACCATCAGCATCTCCAGCAGTTTTAGCCTTTCGTCCTTTCCAACCGACCGAAAATCAACTCGTCATGCTCGCTTCATTTTCTCCCGACATAAAACAGTCATTTGTTACGTCGTGTCAAGCCGCGCGTCGCGGGGTGTCCTTCGACGAATGGCATCGATTGGCGATTCATCCGATGAATGCCGATAATAAACGTCCCCTGCCGTTTATTCCCGAGTCTCGAAACTGCCCTTTACGAATGATCCTTATGGACGACTTATGGTAACGCGATGCACCTCCTCTTGTATCTTCCGACCGTATACTTCGATATGTTGTCTTTTTTTCTCTTTTTTTTTCAGGTATTGGAATTTCTTTCTCGATGACCTGTTCGCTACTGAATATGACTGATGAGGGTTTGCCCAAGTCCACGATTCTTGATCGGACGGTACTCTTTTGGGAATTTTGAAAATTTTCTTTGGACCTGAGACCATAATTTTTGCATGATTCGAGATTATCAGTGGTATCAGGGTATATTTGATTTTGAAACTAAGGTTTTAAGATTTGCCTAATTTTTTTAACTTTGGTATTGGTCACGTCTCATTTTTCAAAATATTTTTCTGAACTGTCTTCAACCGTTTAGCGTTTAGGAATTTATAAAGGATCTTTTGAAGGATATTTTTCTTTAAGACAGTCATGAGGATTGAGTATCTTTTTTTTTTTTTTTTTTTGAAGAAAACCATCTTTTCTAAACCTGTTAGGCTACTGAAAGTGGTTGATGAGGGTTTAACGACTTTTAGTCAGAATTGTCGATCTGCCTCGAAACGAGAGTAATCCGAATTTAGAATTTAAGATTTTCTATTTTTCGTTAATTCCACGAATCGTTATCGTATAATCGTTAGTCCACCATAATAACAGAACGAATGTGATTAACAAGAATGATTTTATGTGTTTCCTCACATTAGTGTATACTTTCAAAGGGCAGCTGTTTTTTTTTCGAATAATCTTCTTTCCCTAAAACGGTCGTAACGTTCAAAAGTTTCCTTAAGAAACTAAACTTATAGAACCCTGCTCGGCTACTGAATATGACTGACGAGGGTTTAACGAGTTTCGATGATGATCGTTTAGGCAAGAAAAAATAAAGCGCGGGGTCCGCTTTGAATTTTAGTCTCTTAGCTGACTCGAGCTCCAACTCAATATTTCCTATAGAGAATTTTACGAGGTGTCGGAATGAAATAAGTATACCAAGTACAGGAGCCTCGCGAAAGGTCAAGAGCTTATTAGTAGTATAAGGTACATCAACGAGTCTCCGTGAGTAGCGACAAGAGCCAAGAGAGCCAATAAAATAACATGATATATTTATTACTATTAATAGTTCCCAGTGCTGTTCTATTAATTTTAAATATGAATTCACCACTTGGCTATCAAACACAAGATATACTTTACGAACACCGTATTATTAGCTTCCCGGAAAAGAATTCAAAAATTTTCTAATTATTAATTTTTATCTATTATCTCATTAGTTTCTTCGAATATTCAATTTTCCTCTTTGAAGCGTCCCAAAAGCCCAATCTGTAGTTTTCAAAGTTTCATAATCCTTTAAAAATATATGTATCGCGTACCAAATGTCTGCGTGGTAATTAAAAAAAAAATTATAATTTTTTTAAAAAATTGAAAAATCCTTCAATAATCTACAGGCTCTGTTCCCTTTATGTATATCTTCGTAGGTCAAACTACCTATTATATTTCATTGGATACTCAAAAACAGATCCATATCCCGTCTTAAGGATCCAATGGATATTGTGACATTTATTGATCCCGAAATATGGATCCTTTCTAAACGATACAAAGGGAATATTCGCTAAGGAGTATTTCACGTGGTACTCGGAACAGATCGGTGTCGCGGCGGTCTGAGCGTCGTTGCTTCGTGGACGCTCGTTATGCCGCGGCGCTGCCTCGTAAATAACTGCCTTATATTCTCTCCTCCCTTTCTCGCATAGCCTTTTCTCTTCTTCCTCCTCTTTATCGTCATCTTCCTCCTTCTGCTTCTCTCCTTTCACATGGTGCCTTATTCTTCGCCCCCTCGTCTCGTCCTTCCGCGCGTCATTTTTCTTCTTTTCCGTGCCTCGGGGTTCCTCCTTTGCAGTAACAACCCTTCGTCGTTCGAGTAACGCAACCCACGTTGCGTCATTCAAGCATACGAGTTCGATGAGACGGAAATAAGAAGAGAAAAAATTTTGAAAATTACATTTGCAAAAGTCAGTCTGCTTCCAATTCTTGACTCGGCTCATTCGTATTGAAGGACTTTTCAATGAGGAGGATATCCGGGATCGTGGCTTCAGCGGGTTTAGATCTCGGTTATTCCCTAGTGGATATCTAGTTGATATCATGCCAGAAGATCAGCCATTTTACATTTTCGAATTCATGGTCGAGTAACCGCGGCACGAGTAATACAACAAAAAAAATAAGCATGAAAGTACATATACGTACATTGTATATTACGTTTATTGAAATATTCATGATGACTGTCCTATCTTCTCTGTCTGTCCTTCGGGATTCAATTATTTCTAGTTTCAAGGTAAAAATCTACAATTCTACGTTTTTCTGTAGTATCCTTAAAAACTTTGGTCCGGCTAAAAAAAGGTCGTTAACTCATATAACACGTTTGAGCATTTTTTTTGTATCTTTACATTTCTTTTCTTCTATCAAACTTCACACTGACAATAAAGATAATTGCCAGTGAAATAATTTTCAAAATGTACGATTAGTTTTCACCGTCTACTTCGCATGAGACTGAGCTAATTTGAACGCTACTACGAGAGTGACCACATGATGGCGATACGAAATGACGCAGACCAGATCAGACCAGGGACTGCTTTGTTAACCAAAGTACTCGAAACAGAATGTGTTAGTATGCAGGGCCCCGCGCTACACACAGACTGAACCAAATTTATGTGGCACCGGGAGCCGAGGGTGTGCATTTGAATCCCAATCCCAATCCTGGATGGGATGCATTCGTTTAAAGCGCCTGGGATGCACCTTGGTCCCACGAGATTCCAGCAAAAAACCACATTTCTTAGCCTCACACGAACCTCAGCTTATTAATAATCCCGAAACATTAAGCGCGGTAAGTACATAAATTAAAGTATGGCAAAGGGTAGGACCGAATAAAAATATAATTAAATTCAATCAATGAATTGTATATCATTATACAAATTATTTAAACAATCAAAGAGACACGTATAATTAATTTCTTGATTTGTCCCCTATAAAGGATTCTATATCAAAAGACCTAGCGGTACCGACGACCACCCTATCATTTCCTTCGGACAAAAACAACGGATCCATTTAAACGTAAGAGGATATTAAGAGGATCCTTTTTATGGGTAGACACGGTACAACGTCATCATTTCGAAGAGGTTCTCGAAGAGGTATTACCCCATAAAGAAACCATTGCGCTTAGTATAGTCGCCTGACAGATAGTACTTTTTTAATCACCTTCCATCGAGGGATACACTTGTCACCGTGAATCCCATTCGACTACAAGACTAAGACAGTAGGTATAGTAGGCAAGCTCGTGGTTAAGATACGAACTCACGTGAAAGCTTTTCTTTTTACGAAGTTGGTATTCGGCCATATTCATAGACCCATACGACCTGTACTCGTGGGCGAGTAAACGAGGATGCGTTTCGTTTAAGAGAAATATTCGAAGGGAAGAATATATCAGTGGAAAAAAAAAATGTCCCTACCAGCCATAAAGGAAAGTATAAAGGATAAATAAATAAAATAATAGAAAGCATATACGTATATTTACTTCCCATAGAAATTTATTGTGTTTCCTTACTACTGGCTATGGCTGTGTAACTTGTGTTTGCTTTTCACGTTCCCAGTAATGAGGGCAGGAATCAACATAAAGATAAGTTCAATCCAGTCTTCTTACGGTGTCCCATAACCCGATCGTTATAACGAACCGGTGAATATACGCACCATGTACACCGACTAATTACTAACAGACTCGTGGAGTTTGCCGGTTTATATTTTACTGGAAATTACTGCACGATTTACCTATGTGGTTTCTTTAATTTTTATTTTTTATTTTATTCTCATCTGGCCTCGTCTGGTCAGTGTGTCACACAGGCAGCCATGGCAGTGAGCACAAGCTGAATAGAAGAAAATGCAGGTCGTATTTCAATCAGTTTATCTACTTGCCGACGCGTGTGGTCGGACCCTGTCGCAGGACGCAGGACGTTGGACGCAGAGCTCAGGACGGCTCGTAAAACAATTCGCGGCTTTCCTGCCGGAGGCGATAACAATAATACAAGAACGATAAATCCACTTTATTGCATAAGGTATGGAGAAACTTTGCAAAATTTTAATGTCATCGAATTTCATTGAATTTTTTTAAATCTTAGTGTACGTTCTCTGTATTAAACTATAATTCAAATTAGCAAATATACATTTTTTAAAATTATGATTTTTTTTTATATTTTATTGATATGCAAATAAAAGTGTTTTGATAGAAACTGTTATTGAAAAATATATATATATATACACCTTGCCTTATGACTACTGAAACATCATCCATGGGGTATGTGAACATTTTTTTCTTCACTATAAAAAACGAAATGATCAGACACGTAAGAAAAATCGATCGATAATACCTTATAGAAATTATTGATACACCGATAATCGTATGCGTATGTATCACTACTGTAGGAAGCGTCGAAAAGCAGAAAGATTTTAAACGCCCGTGATAACATTAAGGAGACTCCATAGAGCGCGACGTCAGCGATCCATAATTTACCGTCCGCGACGCATGCGCAGCAGTTTACTTCTAATTTATGTGTTTTTAAAGACAAGCTTCGCTCGTCCGGATTCAATTTTCGAGCGAGAATCCCGACAACGAGTCCTTCGGGCGCATTTACAACCGACTACCACCACTGCCGTACGTAGCTTAACTGCCATAATCCACTGTCGCGATTGCCATTGCTATTGCCATTTCCATCGGTATTGCTATAGCCGATACTTCTTCTCGTATTCTATTACGAATAAAAACACCGTAGAATCCCACCGCTGCAGTTTCTGCAGTTGCAGCTGCATTTGCATCTGGCCACTCGACCAATGGACTTTCCGATGCGCCGTGCAATTCCGAGCGATAGAGAAAACCAGTTTTCAATGGACGAATACGAGTAATCGCGAGGAAGCTGTGCACACTGCCATTACTTTTTCCTTTACGACGCCAGTCGTCGGCGTCGCTCGCACGTCGCGAGCAAAGTGCAGTCGGAGAGAGACAAACAAAAAAATTCACATATGAAAACAATTGATACTCGTGCTCGTATATACGTGTGCTTACGTACCGAAGCGCATAATAATAAACGCAAATGGGGATCGTGCCGACATTGTCCCCTGGGGTAATTTTCAATATTGTTTTCTTTTATTTTTACTCCCTGACATTTATGAGGCGACTCACCAAAGCAGAATCGTACTTCACGACGTGAAGCTCAGAAATCATCTTGAAAGCAGGGTACTGTCGTAATTTTCTGTTATTTAGTAGCCGTGTTGGTACTTCGAAGACGATGAGAATATCCGGCGGCTTTGTTTCCAGTAAAGTAGCAGCTATGGGTTGATTAAATGAAATTGCTTCTTAAAAGCAATTTCTTTCACAGTTTTGTACAACAGATGCGTATTACTGTTGTATTTCAAACTGTTATAAGTTCGATTTCGATTTAGTAAAAGTTTGATGAATAATAAAGGCAGCCGAAGAAATATACGAAGATTCTTGACTGTTTCAGAAGTACGAAAATCAGAAGCTTATAATAATGGCCAATAGCGACAAAGGCGTACGGTTATAAAGGTATCTCGATCAGAAGCATAAATCATAAAAATATTCTTACGGAGGCGGTAATGCATAGCGGAAACTCGAAGAGCCCAGTCGAACTGCTTTAAATAGACATAAATTACAGGAGGAACATTACCATAGCACAACCGGCCGCGAACAACATCCGAGACACCTGGCGCATTCTGGCGGCGCCCGTCAAAACAACACGTGTCCGACGCGGAATTAATTCGCCGTATTTCAATGGAAACGGTACTTAATATATTACTAGAGTGACCCAAAGCCATCCGTACCTCACAAAGAGTTGCAATGTATAATAATGAAAATTGTATAACATACGAAAAAGCATAGAAAATGCATATCTAGCTATATAAAGGAAAATTAGGAGCAGTCAAAATCGTTTAAAGTTGAAAAGAGTATCTGGTCGACCCCGGTCGGTAATTTGACGGAGCAAGGGATGCCTTTTTTTCGTTTGGTTAAACGAAGTCAGGCAGCACGCGTTCCAATTACGTTGAAAATGTCGGTCGTTGATGGCGCGAGCTGGGCACGTCTATTAAAAGTTAATTTTCTTAATACCGCGGTAATATTCGTTGTCCGTTGCAGGCTAATTAAGGCCCAAGGAAACGGTGGGCCCCTGCCACCAAGAATTTTCTCTCGGTTAAACGGGGGTCTCGAAGGGGCGGTAAGAGGGAGAAGGATCCTAGCTTAAGCGGTATTTAATAACGTAACAATTATATGGTAGGCACTGGCTGCTAAGGGTTCTCGGCTTTCAGGCAATTGGGAAAACTCCGACAGAGAGAATCTGGGCCGCGGGGCCCAATTTCGGGAATCGCAGGCTCTTGACGCGTAGATATAATTGGTACCAGGGCCTGATATTCCACCTACTACGAGGGGCACCAATATTTCTGGGATCGCCACCATCATCCACCACGAACCCCATGAACCCCAAGAGATCCGCCATTCTTCCAGGTCCCGTCGTAAACGCGTTCTGGTCCAGGTCCTCGTTCCTCACGAAATTTCGTCCAACTTCCAGCAAACAGTTTACAACGCGGAGCAACGCAACACAATATAACTCCTAACAACCGGGGCCCGACTTTCGAGTAGCCAATTAAAAGTGGGAACGTCCAATTACTTGGGGGTTACGACTCCCTGAAAAGTTCCCGGCTTTCTGTGCCGCAATAAGGCCCATTTATGCCTCCCTCGTGGAGGACGCGCGTTCACCATTCTCATGAGTTGACCTCTAGACCTCCTAAGGTCTAGTTTCCCAGAATAAGGTCCTCGATGTTTTTGACAAAAAGAAAATTCTTATTCACCGATAGTTATTACGCGTGGCCTGTAGCTGCTGCCACGCGGCTACCTTAAGACCCACGTCGTATACGGAACTTCTACGGCGATTCCTATTCGTTACCTCTGGGGCCCATCGCTTACGGCCCTGGTTTTACTGTGTTATTGGTCTAGGCACCATGGGAAGGTAAACTATGGTTAAAGCGACTGTTGCGCGTACCTGCTTTTTAGAGATCTGCTCCCGTCGGGTCGTAAACACAGGGCGCCGGTTATGACCAGTGGGTCATTTTCAAGATCGGTCCATCACAGAAGCTGGGCCCTATATATTTCACCACTACAAATACACTCTTGACATCTTCGCTTTTGTCCGTCCTTTTTAATTTTTTACCTTTTTGTCAATTTTTCAGTCTGCAACTACCAGTCACCATATTACTGAATTATATATATAATGTTATACCTGTATTGTATTTTTAAGAAATTCGAATTTTTCTGTTTCAGTATATTATATTATATAAATATTATAGTGAAATTAATGGTTTCTTAATTATTATTTATGTCTGAATCCCGAAATACCGTTTTATATGCATATACGCGCGATTATAAAAATTTCATTAAACCTACAAAAACCTCTCGTATATTCGTTTTTCAATTAATTGACTTTTATGAATCTTTGAACAATTTTTTTTCTTCTTATGCTTCTCGTAAAACGATTCAATATATTTCTTATATCGTAATGGACCCAGGTAGGTCATAATAAATAATATTTTTTTTGCGTGTCAGTTAAAAGTTAAATATGTACTACGGTATATTAGAAGGAGGAACGGCTTGTTGTGATTCAGTTGTTTTATACGGATTTACACAAAGAATTATGTTGTTCCTGTTGATTCAACATTTTCGAAGTGCATACTGAAATTCTTATGGTAATTTTAACGTAGGTACAGGTTGTCTTGCATAATATGTATATTGAATTTGATATATGCCCTTTATGTAAGTTTACACTATAGTATACTATAGCACGTGGTCATTCGGTACCGTCATAAATGATTCGAAATTTTTTTTTGACATTTTCGAAAGCATCGAGATCTTGCATTAAAATAATATATTTATATATTATATTATGAGTTCGTCATAGAGCTGTACTACATAATAAAAAAAATAACAATATTATATAAAATCATGTAAATTGATAGATAAATCAGTGCTGCCAAAAAATGATAATTATTTCACAAAATCTGATATTACATACTGTCGCTGCTTGAGAATGACAAAAACAAAATTGTATAAATCGATTTTCCATCATTTTAATCTGACAGAGATCATAAGTAATTAGTCGATTTAGCGAAAGATAAATTTATAAAATAACACAAATTATTCTCTACAGATTTGAGTAATGTCTTTCTTTCAACTATCTGACTAATGTCTTACGTTGAAAATTAAAATTTATAATTATCTGAAGACCGTAAAAAAATGGTGTATCTCAAAAAATCAGAAAAGAGCAAAAATGCACGCATCGCATACATACAATATAATTAGGAGTATATTGAATACGAAAAGAAAAGAAAAAAAAATTAAATGATATCCATAACGGAATAAAAAGAATATCGAAGGTTCGAATTCACGAAATATATAAACGCCCCGAACTCGGATTTCTTCGAAGCATCGGCAGAAGAGCGTAACTGCCCATAAATCCCACGTAATCCTATGGGGTAACGTCGAATTCCAATCCTTCGAAAATTGCCTTCAATTTAGCAATTAAAAGGAAGAAGTGGAAGACGAGGAAGGGATGTTCGAAGGAAGTGAAATAAGTAGAGAAGAATAAAGGGGGCTAATAGGAGGGTAGCTAGACAGCGGGAAGTGAGTGACAGCTCTGACCTCTCCCACAAACCTGGCTGCTCCTTAAATCGTTACCTCCTGTGAGTAAATGGGGTCCCTTAATCGCAAAGTGGTAAGGCCCCGAGCATTATAAAGGGCCCGACGATACTCGCTGGTTACCCTACAAATTTCTTTTTTCACGCCCCACGCGTACGGTATAGACGCTGCTACTCGATCGAACGACAAAATAAGTACAATATACTGTATACCGAGGGAGCAGGACAATAGAAAGAAGGATCAGGATGACATTGAATGTTCTTTTTTTTCTTTTTTTTTTCCTCCGTGTCCTTTATAGAGATAAATCTGAAGAAGTATCATGGTGGTCTTCCATACTCGAAAACCGTGAAGGCTACCGTGCGGTTATCCCTAGGGGTCCCTCTTATCCCCATTCTTCCTATTCTTGTGAGATTTTCTTCCTACTTCGTACCAAGTGCCAGCACGAGCCGACTGGAAGAAAACGATCCCTTGAACTTGAACGAGATTAGACAAAGGATACCGGCGTGGCAAGGACCCGTGTCGAATTTCGGAAGTCCTTCGCTCTTTTCTACATAAGGGATGCGACATTCCTTGGCTTCCTAAATATTGGACTTTGTCGCGGTCACTTTAGATCCTTGGATAAACTCCAGCATCCTCCCCTGTCTCTTACGGTTACAGTCTATGGATTTTTGCTTTCCGTAATCTTTTGTCTACCTTTGACCTACCTCGACATCTCTCCCAATTAGGTTTTCTCGTTGTTCTTCGCTTTATCTTTGATACAAATCAGAAACTCTGGCATTCACTCTCGAAGCTGTCATAGACATTACGTATAGTTGAATTTTTGGAAATACATTGGTCAGCTAATTTATAAGACAAAGTTTTACGATCAAGTGACGTATTGGAAATATTTAAAACGTAGTTATACAATGTCAAATAAATTTTTCTATACCTTTCAGTATAAAAAGGTATTTACTATGTTTTTCCCTATATTGACTTTCGTCTTGTCGAATGTTCCTCAAAAATATCAGGCAACTTGACAAATTTTTGGTTATGAGCAACGAAGAAAAACGTGAACCCAAAGGAAGAAGGGAGAGCGAGTAAAAGGTTCTTAAGAATAATGAGAGCGAGAAAGAACATAGCCAGCAGGTCCTGGGCATCTTGGACGCCATAACAGGCGGCGTCTTTATGATTAGCATTGTGAGTTTCTCGATGAATGTGATTGTTATACGGGGCGTGGTGGAGTAGAGGGGAGATGGGGGCCCACAAGTCCAGTCTTCTTCGTTGGGACCACTCGCGGTCTCGTGCTGGGACCACAATGCACGGAGCTATGCGAAGCACGCGTCCCTTGTACGTGCGCCCGTACATGCCTATATTTATAATACATTATTAACAACTATAAGGATCCCTTGGGTCAGTCGGCATTGTGTTCAGACGTATCCTATGGACCCCACGTGCCCGATTTGGCACGCTGCCCCGCCATCTTAGAACGTTACATATCCCGTGGCAGTTGGACGATTTCCCTTGGGCGCGATTATCCCGAATTTCTCAACTTCCAACTGCACAACTTCTGAATGCCTTGCTAATTGAGACACGCGAGATGTGATCCATCGATTTCGAAGATCTCTCTTTTGGGTCCGATCCGATCTCCCTTGAGAAAAAAAAAGGTCCCAGCCGGTCCGAGAGAACGTTTTACCTGACTGTGGTATGTCTGGTCTAATTAATACTTCAGTAATTCATTTCCTAATAAGGATATATGGTTAGTACCATCGTTAGTAGCAGTTGGTTATTTAGCCTGTGATCTATTAATCGTAATAATTGGTTACGATCTTTAATAAGATACGCCGAGTTTACAATGACGTAAAAAAGCATAGTTTTGAATTAAATACTAAAACTTTGAAAACAATTTTTATATATTTTTTTTTAAATTGCTTTTTTTGCGTATGTTTCATAGATTCCAAAACCAGCACTACTGTCTGATCCACAGCGGTGTTAGTTAAATCTTAGATTCTAATGTTAATTTTTACAAGAAAAAATCCTTTGCAATGCGTGGACACTCGCGGGGACGACGACGACGACTGTAGACACTGCAAAAAAGAATTAACAAGGAAATCGATTCTCCGGGGAACATATCGTTTCCAAGCTATCGAAGACAGCCGATAAAAGAGAAGAGTATATAAAAGAAATAAGAAGAAAACGAAACGATGTGGAAGTAAAGTAAATAGAATGAAAAAGAAGAAAACGGGGACATTTTACGGTTAATTGTCGCCACGTTGCTGGCAGGAGGCAGCCAAAAGGCCGAGGCTTCGGAGTGGGTGGCCGCCGGCTCAGATCCTAATCTGTTGCTTTACGAGGTCTTGTCCTTTCTTCCTCAGGCGACCTCTTACACGCATCCCTGTACGAACCCCGTGCCGAGCAACCCTCCAGGAACTCAACGAAAATTCATGCCGAGTTGTATGAAAGTAGTGAACGTTATGGCATATATATGTACTGTACTATATACGTATATAGTCGTTGCGTACATTGTATAGTATTCATATTGGTTGGTTATGGCAAGAGTGGGGGAGGTGAGCGAGTGAGTCGTGGTAGTTTCAGGGGTTGCGATCCTCCAGAGGAGGTCGTTACGTGCGTCGAGTGCCGAAAGAGAGGAAAAAGAGAAGCTCAGGAATATTTGCGCCGAAAGCAGCATGAGCAGCAGATTGACGCGGGACCACCCGTGTCCCAGAATTTTGCGTGGTCTTCTTTGCCTCGCGACAACTGCCCTTGACGCATTTGCTTAAACTTCTTTTCCTTTTGCATTTCTCTTTTTTATTTTCGTACTTTTATTTTTTTTTTTCTTTGTCAGTGTCCGTTTACGATCTTATTGCCGTTTCGAATGACGAGTTTCTTTATATTTGGACTATATGTACTCTTTAGAGTAGCAACGCGGGTAGTTTTTGTAAAGTTATTGGGGTGTGTGATGGTATTTTTTGATTTCATAATTAAAATATTTAATTGGTAAATACTGTAAAATGAATGCATTTTAAAAACTCATTTCTATGGTCTTTTGGGTTTTAGTACAAAATTGGCATTGAGTGATAAAATGGAATTTTTAGATCTTCTTTTTCACCTAACAAAGTGAAGAGTAATCTTCTCCCTAATGAACTGCTTTGGACCTCATGGATCTAATTTTATTCTTCAATCGCTGATCTAGGCCTAGTCGTTCGATGAAGAGGTCCCGATGAGTCGGATCTTGTTGTTTGAGCCCGGATCTAGGTCCATTTGTTGCGAATTCCGGGCCGAAACAGAACTTTGAAATCCTTTTTTTTCGCACTACCGAGAAGAACGAAAAAGTATAAAAACAGGATTTATTTTTTGATTCGGGATGCTAAACTGAAAAGATTTGAATTTATATAAATAATTCAGACTTGAATATCGATAATGTAATAATATTTGCAAAATTCAATGTTTTTTATCAAAAGCTAACAACATTGCGAATAAAAAAGTAATATTTCCAGTAGTTTGTATCACATTTTTTCAAATTTTATTTTTTCACAGTGTTTAGCGCAGAATTTTTATTTTTGGCAGAAATCATTTATTTGGATATACCAATCGTACGGCAATGCAAATTATGAAAGATACCCATATTCGTGTGAAGCAATTACACATCACATAATACACATTCTATTTTTGCACTGATATGTGGATACAGCCATAGACAACGTGCACAACGGCAAACGTGCCTGCTCATATTTTTTTATTTAAAAATATTTTATGCGTTCGGCAGAGATCCACCTCCTTCATGCTAATGCGATAATGAGATGATTATCGAACTGACTATAATTACATGGAGATTGTATTTTAAATAGAGAACATTAGATGAACCGCTCTCATACATTATTCTATTTTGTTAAACACAGTTATTATAATTATAACAATATCCTCATTATTAAAGGCGAGCAAAATTTATTTCGTACTCGAAACCAAATTCTTTTTAGAAATAACTTATCTTAGAAAAATGACATCACCGTCTATAATTACAAAAAATCTTATTTGAAAGTCCGTCAATAAACTTTTGATCACCCACAAATTTTTGATGTTATACAACAAGCTTTTTTCAATTTTCAATCTGATTTTCTTTTCTAGTCTTAATAATAGTCAAACCTTTCGATTTCTTCAGAAGTGCAAAAGTATGTGTTTCAACGAAATTTTCACTAAGCAAAGCCGACAGTCTGCATAGAAATAAATAATAGGAAGTAAAGTCCAGGGAAGTGAAGCGGAGCGAATCGAAGTGGATTGAAGTCTGGGGAAAATCCACGAAGCAAGCGTGAGCCAGACGAAGCTGAAGAAGTCTGGACACGCGGCGACCACCGCGACGACCGCGGCGTCATTAACGTTTTATTGTTATCCGGTCGATCGGGCCGAAAATTTGACGAACTGGTTCCCTCCTCTCTGACCTGTTCCCGGCTGGTTCCACGTTTCATGTTTCCTTTCTTCGTCATCTCCTCATCTTCATCCTCTTACCTCATCATCTTCATCTTATCGTCCTTCCTGTTATCCACAATTATTTTATCGTAATAGCGAATATTTTTCTATTGACTGATCTTCCAAAATATTTTTTAGTACATGTACTATATATATATATATATATATATATATATATATATATATACATAAAACTGGGTTAAAAATGGCGACAACCTTACAAAATATTTTTTTGTTGAGAGTACAGATTTAACCATACCCGTCGGACGGACGAGGATACTTGGGATTCACGACTTTACACCTTTTTTCAATTGAGATTTGATCCGTACTTTTCTTTTTACGATTTCTAAGAACCCGACCATAAAATAAAAAATGATCTGCAGTTGCGAAATAAATACGATGGAATTTTTTTGTCGATTCGTCTGGTGAATAATTAATTAGAGCACTCGATCGGAATTAATTTTCATATTACTACGTACATTAACGGCTTGTTCCGTTATTGCCTTTTTTTTTGAGAATGATAATTTTGGGTTTGGTAAGAGGCAGCAATTTTAAGAAGTCTTATACAATCTGCTGGAATTTTTATTACGGTGTAATTTCGGGTGAGACAGAAATTCTGAGCTAGAGCCAGTTCTGAATGTTGCAATATAATTACAATTTATTTATGTAACAATAATTTTTATTTACGGTATCAAAAATTACACATAATAAGAAAGTAAAATTTATAAGAATTGCAGAAAATTAAAAAAATTACTCAACAGTTATGCAATGAAGTCTTCATTAATCCCTTACTTCACTATAGTCAATTGATAAATACAAACTTATAAAGTAATTTTTAAAAATTAATAACGCTACTTAAAGAATATATACTTAACACTGCATTTACATTGTAAAATAACATTTAATTAAAAGTTATATAATTTTCCAAATTTCACTACACGCGTTCTTAATTTTTGTTACATATTAAAAACCCTGATCTCCCCTCGAATGACCTCTCGAACCAGTTACATAATGGTACAATCAATATTTAAAAATTCAAGGTGTCTAAACCATAATAACATCACCCCTAGCATTTCCAAGAAATAGGATCTGACAAAAATTCCAGACAAAATTTCATCTCGACCCGAATCATCCAAAAAAGGAGAAAACTCTATGACCAGATTGAAATCTCCACCAGAGGGTAACGCGTGTCTATAAATAAACAATTCAAAAGCTGGTATCAAAGGGATATTCGCGAGGAGGATCGGGAACCAGAGAATAGTCAAGATTCCGAAAGGAATTCCGGGCAAAGTCATTATCGCGATCTCGATCAGGCTGACAACCTGACGAACCACCCAGTTCCGTCGATGGCGAAGGGTGACACGGTGGGAACGCAACGTTCTTCTCTATCCGTGCCGAACTGATCGGCACCGATCCATGGTGGTACCATGGGTACCATCATGGTAGAGGTCCGGACGTCGCTCTTCTACACGGGGGTTTATGGTGGAGAGTGGGTGAAGGGATCGACTGCTTCAGAGGATTACAGGTTTGCGGAGAGATCGAGATCTGAGCCTCTGGTGCTGATCGGACATCGGGCGGACGGATGGACCGACGACCGAACCGAACGACGGTTCCCACACGCGGCTAATTGATCGATTCGAAAATCTCAGTGATCGCCTCGGGATCTGCTCGAGCATTTAGGTACCAAGCGTCTTCTCTCTTCTTATGCCGCTTAGTTTCGACTTTGGCCAAAGAACCATAATCTGCCTGGGCTTCTTTCTTCCCGATGAAGAAACGAGGTAAAGGATGACGGGAATAAACGAGTGATCGTTATTATTATTATTGATACGTGAAACTTGAAATTTTAATATCGAAGCGGTCGATATTTTCGAACGAAAGTGGTCCATTAGAAAGAAGGCATTAATTAACATTTTTTTTTAATACAGTTGCAATCTTTTTTATTACATAGATTTTGTGGGACGCAAAATAAACGCTCAGGCACCGATATTTTTGTTCGGTAAATATTCCTTGGTTGATGTGACAAGAAGTTCGTACAAGGAAATAAAGAGAGATGTTGGCACGAAGTGAAAGGTGGGGTAGAGCCGAATATTTCTTAAGATTATGACGTCAGGCTGCCAGTTAGTCCCGGCTTACCGATGTAATCCCTCGTAATGCTCCCCAACCCTCCGCCTCCCTTTTGAATACCCGAACAGTGAATACCTTGAATACACCAGCGCTTAACCGTGAATCCCTTAACGTTCCTATTATTGTCCTACAGACTTCACACTCGCTATATCAACCAATGTCTCTATTAACCACCCTTTAGAAACGGCTTAATCCTTATTGGTCACTACTAACATTTACGAGACGTAACTCCAGCGTTCCTCTGGCAGTCTATCATAAAGTATGAAAATATGTAAAAAAAAATTATTTAAAAAAAAGTTCAAAATATCTATCATTTTATCTGTACATGCCCAACAGAGCGTAATCCTTGATATCATGGCGCAATATAAAATAATTTAATCAGCATGTCGACATCCTAGAGAATTTCTGTGCACACAGGAATTTTCCAAGAAGATACGAGCCACGGTAGAATCCGGCGTGTCTACTCCAGGAGTTTTCAACGGGGCGATAAATAAGGTAGGAAGAGGAAGATGCGGGTGACAACAGCCTCGCCACTGTCAGCTTATATATGTAAATGCATGTATACGTAGGTAGAAATGTATAGGTATACTACAGCCAAGTATAAACGTGACAGTGAATCCAAGGTATAGAGCGAATAGAATAAGAGAAGCTGGTATAGCGGAGTCCCCGGTGATAAATAGAAGGTGGCAGGAAGGAGGAGAAGATACGGATGACGAGGGAGTCATAGACCCAGCAGAAGGAGTGGTGTTTTGCGTCGGCGGCAGTCTTTAGAATTTTCGGTAATTTGATCTCAGTGCCCGGACGCTGCTTCTTTCATCTGGGGTCACGCTACTCATAAACCTGCGGCAAGTCTCTCAAGGTACCACCTTCGAGGTACGTACCTACCTTCTCTAGCAGCTTAACCGACCACCTCCAGTACCGGCTCCAGAGGCATTGCTATATAGTTACGTGCATAGCTGCTATCTGTACCAACCCACCTCCAATCCAGTCGTACCACCTCTTCCTCCTTGCAACTCTCAACTTTTATTTGAGCTAACTCCACCCTCTTCTGTCGTTTTTTCTCTTTTTCTTTTTCTTCTTCTCCTCGGGATACCTAATTGTAAGTGTGCACGTTTCGATACGTGTTTTTCACCTAACCCCTTCCGAATACATACTTCGTTCGCTACGCACTCTACGCGTGGACTACCATGGATACGCGTGTAAAGGCTAACAGTCAGTAGTCTTGGACAGGTGAGATGACCACGGGAGGTCGGACTTCACGGCTTACGATTCTCGCGCCGCGTGCGCGCAGCATCCGAGCATGAGATCTTCTTGTCTTTCTGCAGCGGGTTCGGTCTTCTTGGAAATTTTCAAGGAAGTTATCAAGGAAGTATTTATGTGATGGGATATTGTTGGTCGGCTTGATGGAAATATTTTTTTTTTGTGTTTTTTAATGAATTTTCCATTTTTACGCGAGAGGCTACTCCGGAAGTATTTTTTTTTATTTTCAAAAATTTTTTGGTTTCTTAGTGAAATAATATTTCTCGTGGAAGTGTGTATTTATGGATTGTTCAGGATGTTGGAAACTACTACTTCTAGTCAGTAGCTCCAATTAGGCTTGATGAGCACATCAAGAAGCTGAATTTCACGCTTTACGTGTATCTTGTATAATGATAGTTTAGCTTGAAAAGATTCTCTTTCGTGAGGAATAAGCAATGAGGCTTTGAAATTGAAAGGCGAATTGTATATAGAGGCTCGTGCGTGCTACTCGCGCAATTGACATGATCTTGCGTGTAAAACGTGATTACCAGTCAGCAGGCTGTAATAGGTGAGCCGACCACTGGAGATCAAATCTGATCTCGTAATTCATGTATTAAAATGACGTAAAAAAGGTTCGTATTGACACGAGAGAAAGTTGGCTAATGGAAGAAATGGAAATGGAATTTAATAGACTGCAAAATAAGTATACTTTACTGAACAGTGTAGGAATGCCTGTACGTAACTGTATACATATGTCGTATGCACAGTATTTACTTCGTACGATTAAATCGACCATTTGCTATACAATAATTCGAAAGCAGGATTTAGCTTAATTCTTTATTTTATTTTTTTTTGTAAATTCACATTAACACTATATTTGGAAATATTGTAGCTTTTGACTGGGCTACAAAATTTCTATCCTGATGCGCGTCATCAATTGTATAATATAATTGGCGTAAGTCATTTTGCACGATATTAAACTTCTAATAACATGTTTATTGTAAGAACATAGCGCTCTTAGAAAGTACAATACGAACAAAAAGAAAGTATTGTTTTTCAAAAAATGTTTGATAACGAAATTCTCTAAGAGATATTAAATAAGAAAGAAGTAAATATTAATTATAATATCATACATAATTGCGTGATTAGTAAATTATTACATTTCACAAAATATTCGTAAGTCCCAAAGTCTTGAAAAATTTCATTTTTATCAATCTAAAACACGTCAAAATCGTAATCCCGTCCAAGTGAAAAATGAGCAAGAGAATTTTTCAAAATATTGCACATATATAGAAAAGGTGCAGTTGCCCAGAATTGCAGAAAAAAGAGAGGAAGGAGAGGTAGGAGTAGAAGAAAGACGAAGAAGAAGCAGAAGATTTTCGCGTGGGTGTCGCTTGGTGGGCGTCGCGTCTGCCTCGTCGAGTACGGGTGACCCCTGACCTCTTCCAGCTCCTCTGCCTCTTCCTTCTCGGGCACCAGCATCACCTCCACCACCACCATGAACGTTGTTCTCCTCCCGAGCTCTCACGCAGATGCGAACGAGTGTACACACACGCGAGAGTAAGAATCGCGCGTGCAATTATCCTACGCGTGCGTGGGCGATTCCATCCCACCTCCACGACTTCCTCCTTCACCTTCCTTACCATCTTCTTCGCCACCACCACGAGGTCCTGTCCTCGTCCGAGGGCCCTTATCTTCCGCGCCCTTTCCTTCTCCCTGTAGGTACGTACCTTTGCAAAAATCTCGCTTCTACTCAGCCAGGGATGGTTATGTAATTCTGATTTTCCAAAGATTGGGCCCACGCGATTGAACGGGGCCTTATATCCTGCGAAGCTCAAAAAAGCCATATTACACCGAGCAAAGTAATTGATCGTTAGATTAAAAATATCTTTTCAAATTTTCCTTAACAATCTAACGTCCCAAGGTCAGAGATACGTTCATAAGGCAGGCGTAAAAATTAAAAGAAAAATTAAGGAAACATCTTGAGATGAACTTTTTTCAAATTGCATTATATTTTGTCAGGTACTTTAAAGAATTCGATTAACAAATGCCGTAATACGACTTTTGTCTCTTCTTGGTAAAGGAATTCAAATTGCGCGGCAAGTGTCTTTGACGCGTTATGGGCTGAGAATATTCATGCAGAAGGATAGCCAAATCGCTCACGCATTGGTCCCGAAGAGTAATGGCGGAAGGCGAATTTGCGTTGGCTTTTGGGTCGTTCGGTTAAGTGCGACCCTGGCTCTTTTGCAGCCTCTGCCCTGTCTCTCTTTTTCGGTATGTTGGTAATAGTGGAGTCCTCTCTCCTCATAAGCTCCGACACCCATAAGGCACACCGCAACGTACATAATAATGGAGGCCCAGAGGCACGGGGCCTTCGTCGCGACACTACGACAAACTCGTGCCACGGTAGGCGGTACTGGGGTTCTTCTTAGTCGTGGACGGCCCTGCCTTTCCCCCCATAATTAATAGCAACCCGTCTGCCTGTCTGTCTGCTTATCCATCTGCCTGTCTATACCAAGTTCACTCTTTCCACCCTTTTGCTCATTCTGAAATTTTTTTCCTAAATATAGGTTAGGCATTACATAGTATTTGTATAAGGACAATAAAGAAAACAGTCTGGCAGGTACTGAAAAACGGTAAATTTTGAGGATCATTTTCAAAGACGATAATTAGGGAAAAACAAGAATAAAAAAGGTAAATCGGGATACACCGTTTTGAAACTAGGAATGGGAGGATCTTGCCGAGGAAGACAAGATACAGGGTATCGCCATTCGAGAGGTCGGTCAATTAACTAAGCCATGGAAATATATTAGTCCTTGGTGCCAGCCAACCCTTATTTACGAGGGGTTGTCAACCACCGACTCTTGACACTCGAAAATCTCGAAATATCTATGGGGTATCCGGAAGCTGTCCGTCTCTCCGTAAAGGGGCCCCTTAAGAGGGACCACTTGTCACCAGGGTCCACTGGTCAAACACTCTATGGGGGTGCGAAATCCTTGGAACATCTACCCTCTATTATATCATTCGATCTTTATACCTGTTCGCAACTTTTTTATCATTACACCGCTAAATTAAATGTACATTATCTATAGAACTTACATGAGATATTAATAATTTGTAACATAGTATATATATATTTCTAATTACAAAAAATTAAATACCATATATGCAATCAAATCCACCAATTATTTATCCACTTAGGTTTTAATCGATGCTTTCCAAACGTGCAAGGACCGTCGTTAGTTATTTCAATATAGGTATATGTACATGTATATGTATACACTGTACCTATCATTAATGATCACGGCACCTACGTCGGTATCAATTTGCCATGAAGATCGGTCATCGAGAATTCGAAAGGAAAGATAGGTCCCACGTGGTACCATCACGTCAATCAATAGATCTAATTGGTCACTTCCGTTTTGGTAACCAATCCAGGGAGAAAGGAGTCTCGCTGGACCAGACGGACATGACAGTATGGTTCCGTCAGCACTTAAGAAGGGTGAGAAGTGTCACCAGGTTGGCGAGGGTGTGTAGACCGGCTGGCGGGGTTTACCGAAAAGGCCTCTACGAAGAGATCTGTGAATGGAGATAGCGGAGCCCGAGCCGAGGGACATTTTGGCTTGGGGGTTAGGGGGAGTAATTTGTCGTGCGACCACCTCGGGGAATGTTTAAATGAAATGCTCGGGGGGGCCTTAGGACCCCCGTCTCATCTCGCCCCATCCCATTTCTACATGGCTGATGGGTACGACGAGATGCAGCAGGAGAGGAAGGGATTTTATCGGCGCGACATCTTGTACGGGAATGCGGGCCCAACAGAAATAAGACCCAAACCAGAAGAAGGACTCGAGATCTCTCTCGCAGGGTAGGGAACAAGAAGACGAAGAAGAAGAGGAAGAGGAAAGAGACTTACCTCCCAGTTGGTTTATTGCTCAATCCGCGCTCTTGCCTAATGGATTCGTCTCCGAAGAGTACAGCATCGACCCGTTTGGGCCCCGTGTCTCTATCTATGGGGCCCCATATCGACAGTGACGGCTAGCGTCTCCACCGGGTGCGCAAGCTTCGACCTCTAAGAATTTCACTGAAATTCTTCTCTTATTTATTGGACACCGTCCCGTTCCAGCGGATACTTCGCGGAACTGGTATTTACTTTACGAGTCATCCTGTCACGCGTTCCTAATATCTTTATACCAGGTGTCAAGAATGTAATGTGCTAATGAACCAATTTAATTAGGAGAGTGCACACTGTTACGTAATACGTGTACCACCCAGTATAGTAGTGCATTCGGTCCGTTATACGCGTGACATTGATGATATTCTAACGCATAGTATCGCATACGTGACAATTAATTGTTTACTTTTGAAAAAGGGAGGTGGTATTGATCGAGCTAAGGAGTGGGTACCAGTCCTGGTACGATACGGTCCTGGGACACTGGGGCCACCCTGGGGCCACCCTGGTCACTCTTGCTAAGGTTGCTTCCATCGAGAGGCAAAGCAGCCATGTATACCTAAGGAAGGTGTCGCGTTATCTGGTACGGGGCAGCTCTTATGGGGGTTTGTTTAAATGTCACAGATCATCGATGTGATAAGATGGCCGCCCGCGTCGCATCCCTTACCGGCACTAAACTTTATCTACACCACCTTACCTCAGACTCCTACCTGCTCGCGTGTGTGTTTACGCAGCTAACACCATGGACCACACCTTCTATGGTGAAGTCTAAGCCTAAGTAAACGGCCAATGCTTTACCTAATTTTATGGTAAACCCAGCATGGATGTTGTCCTGCCTAACGAGACCTCAGAGGCAAATTACTTCGAATTTCCTATATTTCCACTTAAACTTCCTACTATCGTCATACTTACGTTCGGCTTATGTATAATTTTCCATTAAACATTACACGCTTCCAGTTGGACGTGGTTAATACGTTTGAAAATCAATGAACACCAACTATGATCTTGAACGAAGAAATTACCTGGTCCGAATTCGTTGAAAAAGCAATGATCATCATTAGCATTCGTAAACGGACCATTGGCGACTTTAAATACCCATAAGAATCATAGTATTTTTTTGTGCGTGAATATTTTCATATTTAAAAAACACCTGCCCAATTTCAAGGTTGAAGTTATTTGAAATTTGGAGTTCCGCGAAATATTGAAAATTTCCTGAAAGACTCTTAGTTCAGTAACGGGACAATTGACAATCGAAAAGCGATAGGATGAGTTAGCAAAGATCGGAAGGAAGGACCCTTAATGGGTAGGTAGGTAGAGGTAACGTATGACAGCTGGCTGACTAGTCATCCCTTCCACATGAAAGAAGAAGAATAAGAGCCGAAGAAGAAGAAGAAGAAGAGGCAAAGAAGAAGAAAAGTGTCCGTGCCGGTGGAATCCTATGGTTATGTCTGGATGGTCGGCATGGGCCATGGGGGTGTGCCGCGTGCCAGACCCGAGGCCCCGTAGCTTCACAGGGGGCCCGATGGGCCTCACCATAAGATAAGGCCTCCTGGTGCGAGCCGACGACGCGCGACCGACAACCATGTCACATTATTACCATATAGGTACGCCTCGCATCGTCACAACACGAGCATCGAACATACCACCGGGGATCGGACAAAAAACCCCCACCTACACGAGTCCTACAGACTATTCCGGTTATTAGCGGGTACTCCGTGATAGCAGCCTTTTCCTTCTTTGGCACTGTCGCCATGTACCTCCGTTTCATTGGGACGTCGATACCCACCCGGTACATGGATACTGTCGACATACTCACACCTTGTTAGAATAGGGGCAGTTTAAGCAAATCGCAAGATGCACTTCTCGAAGGACTTGCATCAATTAAGGTACAAGGGATTAAAGATATTTTATAATTGAATCGAGGAATTTCAAAGTAATTTTTGAATATTGCAAACGAGGAAAATTTAGGGGATGAAATCTAAGTCGGAAAAATATATGGAACGAGGATTGTTTGTCTGGTGTTTCCTGAGTGAAGCATGGGTCAAAGATGCTGTGTTATATTTATGAGCTTGTGATGAAAGGGAGTATTTATGAATTCAAGGGATTTATTAATGGGGTTAAAGCGTAGACCGCCTGTAAATTCTTGGATTACGTATTTTACAGCTCTCGCACGTGAAGTATCGAGTATAATTACTATAAACAGCAGTCTAGTGCATTATTAAAATTTTCAACATAAAAGCGACAGATACACACCGTGATGTGAGTCATAATTCTGAAAGTCCGGAGTAAGTACAATATAATTCACAAGAAAGTGCGTTCCGTTGGTTAGATATAGCATAGTAAAAAAAAATACCAGTTTCAAATAAAACGATTCACTGTAATTTCTAGGCGTATAACAATCTCGTTCTTTGCTAATGAAAAAAAAAAGAAAAACAATACCAAATCCCACGTAATACCGTCTGTCTCAAATAAATCCCAAAATGATACCTCGAGAGGATTTCTACGTACCCGCGTGCAAAAGTGCACCACGCATAAAGTATAGTAGTACTTGCACGATTTGCACGAAGCAGAGAATAAGTTATGAAAATTAGGTGTCTATCGTAGAATTTATCCGTTTGCGCTCTAATCGTTAATAACCAATGGCAGAGTATGCCGTATGTGCCATATAGCCAATAGGAGGTGTGAGCTGAGGATAGTTAAGGGTGCAGTGTGAAAGGTGTAACGTGGAAGGTGGAAGGTGAAAGAGCCTGTAGCCAACGAGTTTGGTACGGGTGTACGTACATGCATTCTAATAACGAGAGCCTTCGCGTAGCGTAGGAATGGTGTAGGAGAATTTATTCAACAGGTTTACGAAGTGATGACGCGGTGAAACATCTATAATGTGGCTCGTGTCTGGGTTCACGTCCGACGGAGCCACTCGGCTTCGAGAGACGATTACAATATAAATAGGAATTTATTTGCCCCTCGAAAGCATTAGGTTAAAAGGTTTACGTTTATTAATTTCGCTAATCCACCTCAAAGTCGACATAAAAATTCTGAGCCAGAATGGCGACCCCTCGATAACTTCCTCTGTGTACCCGTGTACACGTATAAATGCAGAGATACGGACAGTGTGGATGGTCGATAATGACACTTTTAGAAAAATATATGACATTTCAAAATGCTTATCCTATATCATGTATACTTTATTATAATAATATCACTTTAATATAATCGTTCGAGGATAATGGGGGGGAAAAAATGTAAAAAATCTTGAAAACATTTCAATTTCTGTATTTTCCTGTCTCGCGTACAGTCACAAATAGGACAGGTTGTACAATTAATAAAAATAATAATCTGGTAATAAACGTTCGGACTGAGGTGTTACCGTGTGATGTTGATAGATATATTTGATTTTGTTATTCAAATCTTCGCGCCTTTTCACGTTCCAGTTGTTTCGGTATATCTATAGTTATAGGATAGGACAGGCAGGCCTGGACGGTTCGGTAAATTAAAACTGTGCACGAGGTGTTTAATTAATCTGGAAATTCCAACGCGATAGAACATGAATCACCGTGTAAATTATCGGCCGGCGTTATCTCGTCGTTATTGAGCGCAGGTACTCTTCCACGCCTTGAGCATTCACACGTAAGATTGCGTTATCTTCCCCATTCCCCCATGGCAGGTAGGTTAGAGTACCTGCACCTCTATAGTCTCGCTTATGCTTGGTCCCGTAAAGAGTGATCGAGACAACAGGACCAGCTAGAGACACTTTCGACGAAAAGTTCTTTGTTTCTTCTATATAGACACTGCGCTGCTTACCTGCTCCTGAAATCACTGTGCATTCCAAAAGAGTGTCCTTGCGAGGAAAATTTCACTATACTTTTAGCATGTACCAAAAGCAGGTTCAAGGATCAATATTTTTTATATATTAAAAAATGAGTAAATTTATCAAAAGTATGTAATTAGATAGAACAAATTTTATAACATTATTGGACGTGTCTTGGAGTGATAAGTGATTTATGTTTTGAGGTTATGATAAGATCGATAGAGAATTTTGAGGTTAGAAGTGAAATAGAAAAATACTGTATGAATGTGAAGGAAGAAACGTTATTCGAGTATGCAGTTCTGCAGTGATAAGACGTGCCAGGCGGTAAGAGACCGTTTATGGATGACTTATGGTAAACCGCAGTCATGCTTTTGTCCCGGGTACAGGGGTTAGGTATGTCAGCCGGGTACGACCGGTACGAGAATAGCCAGGGCCGTGAATGAAAGAAAATAAAATGGCATAGCGCATCTTGGGGCCTCATCCGTAAAGCTTCGCGTTGCCCGGCATTCCCCCATTAATATAGTTGTTCCCTTACCGTTTCTCTCTTGTGCGCGAGCTGAGAAGACCCGAGTGAACTCCTCGTCAAGTCGTCATTGTCGACCGAACGACAAAGAGCGTGCAAGAGAAATAAAAAAAGAAAATTTAAAAAACAGGACCTTAAACGCAAAAGCATGACCACTCACTCCGTATGGTGGCAGGAAATAAAATGAACATTTGCATATATGCGACAGAAGGCTATTTCGGCATTCGCTCGGTCGGCTAATATAATAAGATAACAAAATTTTTCGAAAAGTGTAAAGAAATATAAAAAAATTCTTGCATTATATTTTGTCAAAAAAAGATTCCTACAATCCATACGGATAAATAGGTGTTTTTCAAGTATGTAAAGGTAAAGGTAACCGAGTAATTTTATTGATAATAATTTTTCTTATTGCTCGTAGATACGTACTTTGACAAAGGCGAGCATTAATTAATGGCTGCTGGATAATCCAGATGCTCATGGAATTTCTATAAAATGACTCAAAGAATTGTAGTGGATAACTTGGTCAAAGTAACCCGAGAATCTTGTCAGCCCCAAAACACGAGTTGGATGTACTGTAAATCTTTTGCAGTCCTATAACTGAATATAAGAGGATCGAAACTCCAAAATCTTGGACCACGGTCCGGTTTGCCGGTTCGCCGGTTTGCGGACGGAATCGGCGAATATACGCGCTTGCTCGAATGTCCTGACAAAACACGAGAAGGCAGATAGAAGAACGAGACGACCACAGGTTGTAACATATTACAGGATATCGTTTATGGCCGACCATGATCCTCTTGTTCCTTCGGCTGTGGTTCTCTTTGTTTGCTATTTCATATCCCTACTGCCGTGATATACATACAGGGTGTTCGGATCTAACCACATGTGGATAGGAAAATTTAATTTGTTGATGAAAAACAAAAAGACACTTGCTCAAGCATTTTTTAATTATTAGATCTAAATTTAGGGATAATCAATATTCAAGCTTGAGATTATCATGACTTATCAGCGTTCAGTCGGATGGGCTCACTGACACAATGCCCATCCTTGCCCAAATTTATTTTATTGGTTATGTTAACCGTTGCAACTAGTTCATGTATTTATAATTTTTTTTAATTTTTAATATTCATAAAATCAACTTCTCTGGGAGAAATCTCAAAATTTTTTTGAATCATATATGTATTTGTATAAGGCACTTGATCTTTAGTTAAATTTTTAATAATCTCGATTCAACTGATTTATTTTATTTATTACTATAATAATTTATACGAAATGCGACCTTGCCTCTTTATTAATAATTTTATTAATGTGGCATCATTATAAAGTACTGTTAACTTCTCTTGCACAAATCAGTAACGCATAAAGTACTCAGTGAATAAATAAAATAAATGCTTAGAAGCCTCACAGTCAGAGTCTATTGCCGTTAAGAATATTTTTAAAAAATGTAAAATTATGTAAACGAAGCAATGGCTAAACCGGCAAAATAACCCTCAGTATTTTATTTGTGAACCTTTCCTCCTTACCACTGACAGACTAGTAATCTCAAACTGCAATATTAACATCAAAATTTAAATCTAATAATCAAACGCGTCTCTGTATTTTTCTTTCTTACAAAAAATCAACCACGTCACTCAGTGTTGTTACACGTGAACACCCTGTATATAATGTATACAATGCAGAGCTGTATTTTTTATTTTCATATTAGTCCATTCAGTATGGCATCGATTTAGTACGTGCCGCATTACTTAATGACGAGACTTACACGCTTTATTGTTTCCCTTTATTTACCTCTGGACAATGCAGACCAGTTTTATGCACTGCCAGACTTATTTTATGCACAATAAGAACCATTAATGCGTTATATGCGGTTACGTATGGTAGAAGGCTTATTTAAACGACGTTAAAAAGAGCGTTAAATTTTATGAAACGCTATTTTTATGAAAGAAATTCTGATGTAATTTTATGAAATACTATAAAGTTGTAATAATACACATGATTATTATGCACGATTATAATATTTGCGTTTACTAATTGGATTTTTTAATTGATAGGCTATAAATATTTACTTGTTACATCATATGTATACCATACGAAAAATGTTAAAAATCATTTATTATAATTACTTCAAGATACACGATACCTATTATATTAAAAATTACAAGAAATATTTTTATAACGATTGACTATCAAAATTATAAAGACTGATAAATTCTTTGCCATAACCACATAGGTAGATACTATTATAAAGAACCATTGGAGTACAGCTGAGAGAGAAGAAGATTCGCCAAGTGCATTTTATATGCAGTTAGTATGCACTGGGTTGAGATTTTAGGACTGCCTGGTCGGCCGCAAGAAGAGCGGCGGAGGGCCCTATAAATAAAATCTCGGGACCTTTCGCGGCAGACCGCCGATATTTTAGCGGCTTGCCACCATATAGCCACCATAGTGAACGTTGCGTACGGTATGTATCTATGTATGTAGGTAGGTATATCTACTCTTTTTCTGATGTTACGATGGTCTTACGGTGCGCTGCGAGCAGTGACGGCGATGGTGCTTGTGATTGTGATGGTGATGGCGAAGGCTGAGGAGAACTAAGTTCAAATGCGTGGGCGAGTGTGTTAGTTTGTGTCGCACGCGAGTCACCACTTGGTTGCCCAGGGCGTCCTGCCGTCCGTCATCCTGTCCGCCCGTTCGTATTTCGTAGGCACACCGTGTACATCGCAAAGACCTCGCCAATCAGGACCGGACCTCCTTCAGGACTTCGTGTATCCTGAACGGGCCCGAAGGACCTTTGCCATTCTCTCGTTACGTGTCTCTTATCCTTTGCTGGCGGAATGGCTCTGATGTCCTTAAGTGTAAGAAGTAATTTCTTGCTTTTTAATTTTTTTTTGTCTTTGAAATCAGGTGGCGGTTCGGATCTTGTGATTGATGTGAATGATTAATATTTTTTTTGTAATTTTTTGTTAATACTTTTTATCAATCATTCGAAGAACATTGGCGGAGGCTTGTTCTATGGGGAAAACCTGTTTTTTGTATGTAATTGATTAAAGTAGCCCGATTCGTATGGCGTGGGTAAAGATAGCCTTTGGAAAAAGATTTCAACTGTTCACGATACGTGGGAGCACGGGTTTTTGCGAGTTACGAAAAGTTCCGTATTGATCGTAAATTCTGGTGCGAATTGTTAAGTGGCACGTAATAGCTTTTGCGGGTGGGCTCTTTACGTTTTGCAAGAAGAAAAATTGAATAGGTTCAATATCCATGGTTCGATTGATATGTTATTCCTTGTGTGGTAATCCAAGTCATAGTTTTAATTTTGGCTACCTGAGAGGATGCCAATGCATAACAAAAAAAATGTTAAAAAATCATAATTCGTAGATTTTTTTTCATTTTTGTCAACATCATCGATGCACAAGAGAAAAATGTTTCGGAAGGCATCGGGAATAACACGGGAAAATGTATGCCGTCTCAGTCCCTGGATTAAGGGCGGTTAAATTATACATTTCAATAGGCCCAATATGAAATATAATTAAAAATTAAAAATTGCCACTTGCAATCTGAACACTAGGTGAGTTCCAATTTCGATATTTTTTTCGGAGACTCAATTGATAAAATTTTTTTTCTAGAAATCAAACAATATGATAATAGAAATTTTTCGTTAAACATACATGTTAACATCTTATGGCACTAATTTTTTTTCTCAACAAGATATCAAAAAGTTACGTAGCCCGTGGGCAGAACTGTAAATGGCGGGTAAGGTTTTAAAATCGAGCACGTGGGTGCACAGGTTCGCGAGTTACGAAAAGTCTCATATCGCTCGTAAATTCCACTGGCAGTCGTTAAGCGATACATGGTGAGTATTGCGGGTGGCCCCCTTCCGCATGAGGAGCCCCGATCGTATATCGGCAAGTACAACTTCGTTTACTCGTATGGAGACGTTACGTGTAGTGTGTGCGCGGGGCCCAAGTACAGGAACGTGTACGATCTTATGTGGTCGCACGGCAATCGAGAGTGTAACACACATGAAAGTACCATTGACGATTTAAACCCCTTTTTTATCGTATAAAAAAAAATGGTTCTTAAGTTACTTCCCAGTACTGTATAATTTTCTCATATTAAATTGAGCATAAAACTTTTTTTTAATAAAACAAGAAAACATGCAACGCGTGTGATAATATTACCCGATAAGGTCTGATAAGATGCACGAGGTGTTATAAGCACGTCGTAAATTCCCTGTACAATAAAAAAATTTATAGCCTTGACCAATTTCAAAAATTTATCTACTTTCCACCAATATGGATTTTCCTTAATATGACTATGTATACAGATACTTATCAATTAGATATAACACGTCATACTCCGTTCACGGGACCACTTGACAGAAACTTCTTTATACGGCGATAAGGGAGAGTTCTTTCGACTGTCATATAAATTACTCAACCGTCTTTGCACAGCTAATGATATTTGATTAAGTGGATCCTACCGAGAATCAAAATATAAAAAAATGTCATCCAAATGCATTTCAATCCACAGTACGTCAAATCATCATAACGCAATTTACCCAAGCACAGCTCAATTTTTCCTTACGATACAGAGCTGACTGACAATGGTACAAAGAGCAAGCTTTACCTAGACAAAGTTTCAACTGCGGAATATTACACAGCCACGCCAAACCTCCCGGAGTACTAAGCAGATAGTCCCGATGAAAAGGAAGAGAGTGAAAAAAAAGGTTATAGGGAAAAAAATAGAAAAGAAAGAGAAAGGGGAAGCGTCCGTGGCTTTTTTAGTGATGAAGGAGGACATGCGCATGCAGATCACGTCGGTTGTAGCGAGTGATAGCGTATCTGTGGGCGGCGCGTGCGTGTGGTCTTCGGTGTCCCCTTCTAGTTCCCCACCTCACGGTATGGTTAACCCCCATACCGAAGAAATCCCCACTACCTTAGGGCCCCATAACGTGCCTTGCCTTTTCCACTAGGATAGGGGCCCCTACGTGGAGCCCGGATCCCCCATCCTCTTTCTGTGACCTCCTGATCGGACCCACCTCTCTAACCTAACCTAACTACTCGTGTCTCAGCCTGGCTCGCCTCACAATCTTATTCTTGCGTGACTTTACTGTCTACCTTTTACCCACCACGCACGGACGATACGTATCCATGGGTCTACCACCACCGACCGCCAAGAATGTTCCTTTTAATGTGAGCGTGTCCACACCTCGGGCTGCCTGGACATCTCCACCTCGTATCCATGTCCACACATGAACGCCCGCGGCGGGCATAGCGGCACGAATTTCCACCGTGTCGGCAGCCATGTTCGGCCCGTTGGACCTGCTTGGGCCCTTTCGGACTTTACCATGCTCGTGGGGACCTACGACACGTGGGCCACTATCCTTCGTTCACTGGTACTTTGCCACTTTTTTTTTTTTCCTTAGGCAATAAACACGTCCGGGATTGTCCCTTTTGTTCACTTTTTAAGCGTTAATGTATATCGGGGGACTATTCGCAAACTTTGAGAAAGAAAAAATTTTTTACCATTTATTTTTATTGTAAACTTGATTACATAAACTGTAGTAAAGTACTCTATTCAATTGCAATTTATGGTATAAAAACATTTTTACATTTGTATCAATTTTCAGAATTCAATGTGACTGAGCATACGTAGGGGTACGTACAAACATATACGTAAATACAACAGTAGACATATTGTACTTCAAAGGTATATCATCGTACGATCAATATTTGTGGAATGACTAAAAGCAAATATTCAAGTTGACCCGTAAACAGATTTAAGTCACATGGTGGAGGTATTGTACACTTAAAAAAAGAACGGACATTTTTTTACCCGTTTAACGAATATACACAAACCACTTCCTGTTCGACTCGAACTCACTAGTCAAACGATTTACTTACGCGTCACTTCCTGTGCTGCGTTCCGTTCATAGAATGGATAATGGTGGAAGTAATAGAGAAGATTCTTCGGACTTTCTCGTAGAGCACCAACCACCTCCACCTTCGTTTCCCGGCTGTAATGTCGTCGTAAGTCACGGTAAGCATCGGAACGTACCAGCATTATGAAACTATAAATGAAGGTGATGGAGGGGGGGGGGGGTCGTTACACCGGTGGGTGTTCAGAGTGTTGTGTGTGTTAACGATGTTCTTGGTGTTCAGGATATTCATTGGGGCCCCGATACGAATAGGCTGCACGCGTCGACTTATCGGTCCCCAATAGGTAGATGCCTGCCTGGTTGAAAAGACTCTAGCAGCATTAGGCCCCTATTCGGCGGGACCCACTCGAAAAAGAAACGTAACCCTAGACGTATCGCGGTGTCATGTCTTGCGCACCTGGCGGCCTGTCTTTGTAACACGATACTGAACTTTTTGTTCCTTTATTTATAACTGCGAGCACGGATAGAAAACCGCCTAATTAATTAGCTCGACGTCGTATGACGCGCAAAGGGCCCCAATCCCATCGTCTGGCCCCCGTATACATCCTCCAAGAAGATTGGGCTAGAAATCAGGGAGGAATGAAATTGTCGAGTTCATCGTGATCGCCTGATAAATTTCGTGGAAGCGGAGGTAAGAAGAGGAAGGAAGAGACGTGGGACCTCGAGAAATGACTCGATGAACTAGACCTTTATGAAAATCTTTAGAAGATTGGGCCCTGCTTGATTACATGATCATCGTGAGTATGTCAATCGAGAAATCAACGGGCCCAAAAGCGTATAGGAGCCACAGTCATGGACGAACCAGAGTGTAGCTGATGTTTACTGAGATTATGACACGTTGCTAACAATGGAAGGATCACTTATTAAAAAATAATAATAAAAATTTATTTTACACATACGGTCGAACACAGGCACATACACAGGTATTCACTTAACAAACGTAATCATCTGTGTTATTGACATAATTACAGATCTAGTGAGCACGAACCTATCTTAATGGACGATAATAATTAGACGCTAACGTGTTCTAGAGTCCTTTTAACGGCGGGTACGAATTCGCAGGGGCTGTCAGATATTACGGTCTTCGAAGATTTTAAGGGCTAGGAAGTTTCCTGGAGGACGGCGGTACTCGTTCCAGGTACAGGAATTCCTGAGGATGGCGGTGGCGGCGATGATGCTACCCCCAGGTTATGGGTCAACGAGTGCCTTCTGAGATCACAGTTCCTGCGGAAGACCTTCCCGCAGGAGGCGCAATGGTACGGCTTTATATCCGTGTGCGTTAAGAGATGTGTCTTTAAATTGCTGCGCTGATTAAAACTTCTCGCGCAGACGGGACACTTGTGCGGCGACTCCTCCATGTGAAGTATTTTGTGGACCGCCAGGGTTCTACTCTGGCAGAATCCTTTACCGCATTCAGCACATTTGAAGGGTTTTTCCTTGCTGTGAATGTACCTGAAAGTATTTTATAAAACGCTTACGTTAGGTGACGATAATAGACATACTGTACTCTTATCAGGGTGTCGATTGAGCATGATAAGATCGAGGATTGGGATTGGTTGTTTCGAGAACGCTGTTATGCGTACAATATGAGGTTTGGAGCTGGCCGGTTTTTGGTTTCTAATCTAGTTTCTGGTCGGAGTGATTCAGGCTGTGAGCTAACGGAACGACAGCTGGTAAATGGAGACTGATTGATTTTATGAGGTGAATCTTTATCAAGTGACATTTTGTATCTTTGATGAGACAGGGAGCACAATGAGGAATTGAGGTAAGATAAGTTTGTTATGATTTTCTTACCTGTGATCTCGGAGATGATCCTGACGACGGAATGCTTTTCCACATATGTCGCAGGAATAAGGTCTCTCATCGGTATGAGTCCTTTCGTGTATCAGAAGATTGTAGCTCTTTGTGAATTGACGATTGCAAAACTTGCAGATAAATTGTTTCTTAGGCCTAGACGCTCTGCACGGCCTGACAATTCCAGTATCCGTTGTGGACGAGCTGGCTGGCACGGAAGTTGTCACAACGGACACCGGTGCCGTCGGCGCGGCACTGACATTTCCTGGACTCCCTTCGGTTATCCTTTGAAAGAGAACATCCTGATTCGTCGAGGTCGAACTTGAACTTTCCCGTAGCATAGCATCCTCTTCTTCCAGAAGTGCTAGATCCTCCTCGGGATCCGTAACGAAGTCTAAATGCGAAGCGTCATCCTCATCGAGCGATGTCGGCAGTACCTCCACGAGGTGATCAGTCTTTAAGGTGGAGGAACTCGAGTTGCTCGGTAACGAGGTAGACCTCGGACTCGCTGGATTATTATTCGCGGAGGTGGTCGGCGATGTGGGAGTCGTGGAACTGGCATGAAGCCTATGAAGTGTCAAGTACGTCTCTAGGGCTTGAAGATTGAGGGCCGCGGCAGCAGCATGACCGGGTGGTAGCAACGCGGCCCTCTGTAGGGCTGCCAGTAATGCACCCTGAAGTCCCAAAGCGACACTCTGAAGTGTGAGATTCGGTAAAGTCCCGATCGGTCCCAGATCCAACGCACTCGTGTCCGAGGCTTCGACATCCTGAAGATCCGTCGGCTCCTGCTGCTCTTGCTGCTGCATGATCCAGTAGGCCCTGGCTTCTTGCTTCCGGTCTAGATCCCGAAGGTCCTCAAGAGTATCCTTAGGACACGTCCTCGGAGATCACATGTGGCCGCGATATTATCTCGTCACTTTTTCAAAGATACTCAAACGATCCTACTTAGGCCGTTACGATCTCTCACAAAAGGCCGCCGATACTTGGAGCGTTTGCATTCTCCTGCCGGTTTTAAGAATACAAACAAACGCGAGGTGCTCACGATACGGAGGCGCCCGGACGACTGATCGGGCATCGTGCGCTTGGACGCTGCTGGTGGAGCCACCTGGCGGCCGGTATCTCACCTCTAGACGAGACTCGGTACGTCCCCATGAGCCCCTCGTTCGTAGTCAGTCCCGGCTCGGCCAGCTGTGTTTCACGGCGTTTCACGTACCGTTTCATGGCGTTTCACGGCCAGGCACACGCCTGTACTTACCTGCGCTGTCCCTTCCTCCGTCTCTTCTTTTCATCTCTCCTTCCTTCCTATCCTCTCCTCTCCTTCACATTTCTTGAGGATCCTAGCTACCCAGATCCACAACTTCCCTACTACCACACTCGCGTCATCCTAAGCCGGACCCAAACCCCTGGTTCAGGTAGACTGACACGCGTATTAATACCAACTGATTCTCGTTGCTGGTTTATGTTGTCCTTTCTAAGGGGACAATTAACCTATTCGCGCGCAACAACCTATGCAACTGTCAGATCCCATAATACCAGGGTAGTCTTATGGTTCCTTTCTTTGCCTCTCTTTATGACACTGCATTCAGAAAACTAACGACATTCTTCGGGAACACATTGGGCACGTGTAACTGGATATACAGAGTGTATCGGAAGGTATACTCAATATTTTATGAGGTTAGTAGAGCACTCTGTTTATAGTGAAGAATAACTATAACCCATGTCGGACTTGTAACTGTTATCATGTTGCACCGTGGCAAAGTTTACGATCTCGGAATTCCTTCATTGTTGTACAGTCAACGTAAACTTCTCTAATATACCACCATCTCGATAACTCGATGCCAATAAGCTTATTCGATATTCTACTGATGCAGCTACAGGATAACTCGCTGACCTATACAGTGTGTCTATGCTTCATTTCAGAGTACTTACCAGCATTAGAGTTTTATATTTTTTTGTTTACAAATTCAACGGTTCCTTATATGCATTTGTATACCACATCTTTTTTATTTACTTCAATGGCTATGGAACTAATTTTTTATACTTCAAATAATTACATGATTTTCTCGTGATAACACTCGAAGTACCAGACGCACGGTAGAAAGAAGGGAAAATTATTGTTCGTGATGGAACTAGAACTAAAAGAAATAAAAAGAGAAAATAATCCCTCTGTATAATACGTTAACAAAGACGACCCTCGAACGATGTTATCGGTTCATAACCTATCGCACGAACTCTGACAACATAGTTATAGTTACCACACGTATCGTCCAGCTTATTCTCATTGCAGAGATAGACGATGCTAACGAGGTTAACGATCCTAATCAATAAACGGTCTTTATTACTGTGTTTAGCACGGTTGAGCATCCGGTGTAAAAGCATTTAACGGTTAAACCTTTCTGTAATTAAGTATCCGCGTTAAAATATCACTAGAACAAATATAATTATTTACAAAGAAAACTGCTCGGCAATGATATAATACTGTACAATGCACTCACTATCGATAAGAAATGACATGCTACGTCCAAGTATACATATATATATGAACTTGTCAAAGGGTAGTTACGAGGACGTGTGGCACTCACAACGGCAAGCCAATTTTTTTTTTTTTTAAACAACCTTGAGACTTGAACATTGGAGTTCTCACCTAATCTAACCTAACGAAACCATTTCTTAGCCCATCAAAACTCCGAGTGTCCAGCATGAAAGATTTTTTGGAAAATTCGGTGTGAGTGCCGCTTTATGGTGTTGACAAGTGTACCTTACGTATCAAGATGCTATCAGGCCCGTCCTAACAAACACCCAGTGTCCTCATAACTGCCAATACTCAAGACAAAAAGTCCTCAGAACTAGTCTGCTTAAAAAATATATGCATATATAAATCTTGTGTAATTATACATACCGATCTTTATGATGAAACAGAAATTGAATCAAAAATTTAAACGATGTCCGGTTGACGAGCTCTGATCGTTATTAATGAATGATTAAAAGGCATCTTCCAGGACAGAGAACCCGTGGCATAACGTGCCGTTGCATTTTCGAGCGGGTCCCGCAAAGCCGCAACAATTTACGACGGCAATTAATGCACGAGAGTAAACCGTGTATAGCGCCTATAGTTGGCTCCATAGAGAAGCCAGGGGCGGCTATTGGTTGGGGTACATGGAGGCCCCAGTGGGGCCCATCACGGCGGCTGTGGTTGACCGGTAATGGGGGAGGAGAGTGCGCTGAGTCGAACCGAGCGGGGCATCATAAGAAGAGACTGAGAAAGAGAGAAAGCGGGAGCAAAAGAAGGGCAGAGAAAGAGAGAAAATGAGAAGGACAGAAGGATAGAGAGTAAAAGAGAGAAGCAAGCACGGGCAGACTAAATAATATTATAGTTGGTGTTCTCACGGTCTCAGGACGCCCGCGGGCCACTTGAACCCTTCCCGCGACTCGCCCACGCCACGATGCGAGTGCGACCAGGCTCAAGACCACGGGGCTCGCTTGGGCCCCATGAGCACGGGCCCCGACAGAGACGACGCTCGCCTGGGTCAGAGGTCAGCTCGCGCTCGCTGACCGTCACCGCGGATATTTCCTTCTCTCTTTCTCGCACGCGAGATTTCTCTCTTGGTTTAGCTTCATCTCTTTTTTTATCGTTACCGTTGTTGCTTCGGTGAGCTTCTCTTCGTAAGAGTACTTAATTGTTCTACAGATTTTTCGCTACCTGAATCAATGATCGCGATACTTCGTTCTATTATCTATTTACATTTCATTAAAGACGTTGACAAAAAATTTTTTCAAAATTTTTTATATCAATTCTTTGTTTATATTCTAAAAAGCAATTTTGTATGTGCCTATTGTTTCATTTGCTTTTTCTGATCCAGTATCACCCAGTTGCCCTAATCGCACTGATGACTGTGAAATATCACGGATGAACCTTCAAATCCTTTGGGCAACCTCGGGGCCTCTACTGGTTCCACTCAGGGCTCTTTGCTGCTCTGTTTCTCCGATAGCACCAGGGGAGGCCGCACTTCCCGCCGCGTAGATAATTAGATCGCTACTAACCTCCATTTTGACGCATCTTCACCTCCGCAGTGCGTATCCTGGTGAACGCAGCACTCCTTTACGCGCTGCAAGATGTATGGCATGTAAACGCCACAAAAGGAGAACGCGCCCGAATGCCAGTAACCCCTCACTCTACGATCATGAGATTGATTTGTCCAATTACGTTAAACAATCCCTAAGGTAATTCAAACTTTGTAGAACGTACCACCATTTTTTTGCCATATTTAAATGCCATTAATATTTTTATCCATTTCGCGTGTCTTAGATCTTTTACAATTTTTTTTAAATTGTTTCAATTACAACATTTGTCATCCATTAGTTTTGTCGTTAATTAATTGCGCGATTGTTAGATTTACGATCTCACCCTCGAGCTATTACGTGCAAGGTAGGTGCAAGCCCTGGTGGAAAACAGCAACAAGTGTTTAAATATTTATTTAATTTATTAATATATCAATCTATAAATATAGCGTGTGCTCACGTTACGCGTAACCTGTGTTCCATATGTGTACCATGTCTCGTGTGGATGGAGGTAAGCTATTACACGAGCCGGGTGTATCTCTAGGCGTTAACTGCGCGCTAGTACCTGGGTCTACGATCAACACGGGTTGCGTGCGTGTTCTTTTTCAAGAGAAAGAGAAGAAGAAAAAAGATAAGAAAACCTCTGGCCCTCCTGCGGATTCTCGCATCAAATCAGACAATTTGTTTCAAGAGTGATGCATGATATTCCGTTCGATTTATAACTCTTCCGATCGGTGGGTGGAGACTGAAACTTCTCCGATCTAAAGAACGATCGAGACTCCACGAGCAAAATTAGTTTAAACTGAAATAAAAAAAATTTTTATTGTCCCGAAGACGTTTTATCTGTACTTTTGGTTTTAACATTGTGTGCAACATGAATAAAGTATGATGTAAAAGTTATGCGCTTTTTAAATTAAATTAAATTTGTTGGGGAAAAATATTTATTAGAATGCAAAAAAAATCGAAATCGAAACTTTCCTGTTTTTGTGAGCTTATAATTTAGATACGAAAAAATTTTCATTGCGATTCGTTGAATCATTTAACTGTTTATGTTTACTTTATAAATGTTTCTCGTCGAATCTTAATCATTTTTACCAAATATACTCATGACAAATTAATTACTTATTTATTATTTTCGTGTTAGTTACCCAAAAAAAAAGGATGAAGATATCAGTGGTTATAATTTTTATAAATTCCTCGAGATTGTATAATCGATAATCAAACATCTTCTGATTATTTGTATATCAGTAAATGTTAAATGTTTTGTTGTTAAAAAAGAATACTGACAGCTGCCGCCATCTTGGCAGTTTTCGAGATGACTCTTTGTCTCGTAATATATATTAGGGCTTTTTCGTCCGACGCCGCTCCCACTGTTTCTCAGGCGGCTAGATAAAGTGCCCGATGTCTTACACCCGGTTACGCTCCTGGAAATAAATGTGATACTTTCAGCACTGCCGGCAGTGCCGGCACCGTGGCGCACAGCGTCTCGCATAAATAATGCATGGCACCCGCGGACGACGATGACGGTGCCTGGGCCTTTGCCCGAACCTCTGCTAGGAAAAGGTCCTTTGGTCGAGAGGACCTTTCGTTATAGTCCTGGGGAAAAACGTATCAACAGGAGGCTTGGCGTGATTCCATTAGTCAGGACCTCACCACCGATTTCGACAGGCTAAAGTCCGGTTTACGGTGACGGTAAGATTAATTTGAAAATTATTATTCAGTTCAAGATGATTCAGTGTTAACCATTTCTGAAAGAGATTTCTTTCTTTCACTATAAATTGAGATATTAATTGTAATTATTTTTATTAAGATTACAACGCCACGTGGAATATTACAGACCGCTGTCTTTGGAATTTTTTTAAATTGGAGGTGGCCGATTAAAAAAATTTTTTGATGATTTTGATCATTCCATGACAATAGAGTTGCTAACTAATTTCATGAAATAATTCTTTTAAAAAATTAAGACTATTTTCGAACTAGTTCATATAAATAGTATCAAATTGATTGTTGATCTTTACCAAAAGACATTGTCTATACGGTGTCCAATTAAATCTGTCAGAAATGCTAGACGTCATTTTTGTCTTTAATTAAAAAAAAAAGTGATAAATCATAATAACCTAGACACAGTTCCAAATTCAATAACGATTAGCTACCTTGTAATTACTAACATACAGAATACAAAAAATAAACTCAAAAAAGTATTCTCTTGGAATAAGCCTGAAGCATCCCCTCTAATTAGACGTTAATTTACAAATAATTTTATGAATAAATATTTGTATAGCGAGCATAAAGAGTATACCAAAAATCATACACTGTACCATGCAACTAACAATACTATGGAATAAATAAAAAAAAAGAAACACCAATCAAAGAAAACAATGATAACTCTTTCTAAGGGACGTATGCCACAAGCATAAAAAATTAATCGACACAGACACCAATAATTATATAATAAAATCACATCGAGATATGAAGATTGCATTAGAGATAAGAAACATTTGCCTACTCATTAGCAAAGAATTGCCAATGGGATACCATTAGCTTATCATAGCGTTCAATCCTATCTTATCTCTTACCGCACAAGCAATTCCATTAGCAACTGTAAATATCGAACAAGAGACAAAGTACACGTTAAGTCAATCCGCTATAGGACTAGCAGTAGATTCAGGCGTGAATCTCGGCTGATGAGTAGAACACGTATAAACCGTGCCTAAGGAACTCGGGTACTCCGAAACTCCTGGCAGGGGGTCTCCACCGGCTTCTCCTTCCTCTTTTTAAAGTAAGGATGCCTGTCACCGATAGTGATTTGTTGAGTGTATTTGCATTTTAGATTTAGGCTGCCGCGCCTGGCGGCGGCGGCGGCGCACGGCGTCTCTCTCTCTCTCGCTAACTGCTCGCATCCCACTCTAACTTTTTCCCACACCCCTCTGTCCGTCCCTCTCGAGCATTCGCTCCTTCAATTTCTCGTTTCTGGTTTCCGAGGAGGCAGGCACTGGACCCACTCGGAGGCTGGGGAAGGCTGGCCACGGGGGCCTAAAAATACGTGCCCGGAGACGGGGGCGGTTCTGGAATGACATTAGTCATATACCATCCCCAAGCTGGCTCGGGGACTTGTTTATGCACGTTTAAAGAATGATTAGGCGGCGGCGTCGCGACGGGGGGCGTCTCTCCCCCTTACCCACCTCACCTCGCCTCCCGTCCCTCCGTTTCTTCTCTGCTTCTCTACTTCTCCTCTCCTATTTTACTTCCTTCTCCGACTGTCTCTTTCATTCGCCGGGTCTGTCCTCTTCTCTTTCTCTTTCCTCGCCATGCCTTCTTTTTACGAGGATTCTTCCTGTTTATCCCTTATTTTACTTTGTCCATCCCATCGTTCTACCTCTCTTTGTCTGTCTTTAGAATTAGCTCATTGCTCTTTCACTCTCTCGCTTGCCCTTTACGACTCTCTCACGTTCCTTCTCGCGGTTCGGATGCTGCGACTCTCTTGGCCCCCGGTGAATCCAGTTAGCAGCGCCTTTTACTTCGTTACATTATTATTATTATTATTATTAATTTTAGGCTTTTTGCGGGTACCGGTAGTTACTCGACGGTTTACTGCTGTGAGAAAGCTCGCCGGAGTACGACAGTGCTGCAGAGCCTGTGCTGCATTCTCTCTGTTCGAATAAAAATCTACAGGGAATAGCGTCATCCGGTACCAGTGCCGATTTAAATACCAATCGAGTAACTGATACAACTCGGTAAATTTATTTGCTGCTGTACCGCGACTTCTGAAAATGCTAACTGCAGTATACGGAAAATTATTTAGCTCTTAATATTATTCCTGATATATCTACTGAATGATAAGGTTCGATACACGGTATAAGGGTTAGAGATTGGAGGCGTAGTCGCAAAAGAAGAAGAAGAAGAAGAAGAAGAAGAAAGGAGGGAGGAGTTGAAGAATAAGAATAAGGAGATGATGGTGGTGGAGAAGGAAGAGGGAGGACGTCGATTCGTCGTGCATTCCGACGGCGGACCCGTTGAATGACAGATCGATAATTGATCATTATTATTGTATGACTGGGGTCCATTGTTGGGGGCCAGAGTCCTCCCCGTGCTCTTCGTCCTGGAAGCGAAGCCCCTTGAAAACTTACAGGGCCGCACCCTGTCGCGGGAGTACCTCGGGTCAGGGGTCACAAGCTACGTGGACACCCGCTGCGAGTGTCGCGCAGCATTCTCGTCCGAATGGCTCGTGTCCAACCGATCTGTCCTCCCAGATCCTTTTCTTCATCCTATTCATCCTCTTTATACTCTTTATCCTTTACTCTCTTCGTACACTTCATTCTGCAGTACACGCACGGGTACTGGCTCGTTCTCTTGGTACTCCAGAGTCTCCTGCCCCAACCGCATCACCTTTGGGAACTTCACTCGTCTGACACGGAAGAGTCTGGGCACTTGCTTTGGTATCACTGACAATGCATAAAAATAGTCACTGCAGTCGTTATTGGCTCAAGTTGTATTTACGACGTCGAAAACTGTTGATAAGAAAAATAGTGACAACGGTAATCGCACGTTGATTTCGGGCAGAGAGAGCTCTAGCGAAATTAACGATGCTATTGGAGGTAAATAGAGTCAAATGATCGTGAGTGTTGAAGTAAACCAATTGCGATGGAGCTTCAAGGGAATATAAGTATATTGAAGTATCCGGTACAGTGGCTGAGGTCGTAAAGTCGATTGTAAATTCCAAGTAAAAGTATAATATAGCTACTAAGAACTAAACACGGTTGGTATGGGCTACGAAGCATTGAAAAAGAAATTCATGGGGTAAAGTATATCTAATTCCTGTTATTTCAATGTGAAACCAGAGAATACAAATCAGATATAATATTAAATAGCCATGTAAAAATTTTTAATCTGAGAAATAATAAATTTATATTCCCTAGCGCTTATAGATGATTGTTCCTTTTTTTTAATAGTTTAACTCAAACACAGAGAACAACGCAAATCGTTTTAGGGAGGTTCGAAAAATCAAAAACATTCAATCCGGCACACAAAGATCCTGTCGAAGATCCAAGGATCTGTCCAGGATCCACGTTTCTTTTTGGTGGGTTCGTTCGACGTTCTATTGCCAGGACGTCGATCTTGACCGCGTGTACGGGAAATTGGCGAGAGGCCGACAGTACAAGCCAGTTGTAAAGTTGCGTCGGGCTACGAGTTGGAGGATGTTGAGGTGAGGGTCTAAGGAGATGTACCGAGAGAAGGATGAGGAAGACGAGGAAGAGATGGAGGATGCGGGGTAAGAGGGTCCAAGAGGAGGAGTACCAACACGAGGTGGTTAAAGAGGAGGAGGCGAAGGAGGGGAGCTGGAGACTTCCCGGAATGCTCGGCCCGTGTAAAGCGGACTTTACCTCGGATCCAGCCTGGAGCCTGGCTCCTCTTGGAACATCGAAACGCAGGACGTATTGCTCTGTCACCCAGGACTCGCCGATCTATTAGTTATGAATATGTTGCCCACGGCGATACATGCTCGGCGCTTCCCCACCCCGAAAATATGTCTGCTGAGATCGCCATGGCTATATTCATTTCGAAATGTCACGAAAAGCGCACCTCGTCCTAGCTGCGCGCTAAACTATCGTCTCCTGCTCCACCGTTCGGACGAGATGATCCGCTTTGATAGGAAGGACGTGTGCTGGTACTGAAATTCACTGAGATCATCAACTCGGATGTTACGAAGAAGGAAAATTCAAGGACTGGGTTGAGGTCGTGTCACAAGGTCCATTAGGATTTGGTGTATTTCAAGGCTGCTGAATTTTGAGTCAGCTTAACTCTGAAAGTTCCAATTTGATATTTCGAACCGGTGGATACCATAGGGATTATTAGCTGTACCTATATCTATCACAAAATGACGGTGGCTATATAACCAGTAACGATGATGAAGTGTAGCAGGACTCCTGATGGTAGCTCGGTGTATTGCTGAAGTCGAATGCCGGTGTCAGGGACGTCACTGAGGTTGCTTCGGATCGAAGTTCGACCGATGACGAAGTGGCCGACGTTGGATAGCATTATCGAAAGAGGAGGCGGGTGTGGTATCCGAAAAAAGAAAAGCCAAAGAAGTTTGAGGCGAAGGTGGATGTGGAGGATATGTGGAGTATAAGGACGTGGAGGTGAGAGCGGTGGGAGCGGGTCGCCATTAAGCGGACCCCCTGCCGCGTGGCCCGCGGCAACCCTTCACAAAAAACTGTAATTGGAAATACTTTTCCTCCTTTTTTCCTAAAATAATTTATGAATCTCCACCGGTCCACGGGTCCTAGCCAGGGCTCCTCCGCGCGTAAGTCCCTCTTGCGTAGGGGCCTCTCCGTGGTCCTGGTTAGGACCGAGGTAACGAACGGAGCAACCTTTAACCGGGAGGACGCTTCTTATTTCGTGGCCCGACGACCCCTGCTGCGATTCGGGTGGAGGTGAACCTTCTTAAGGTCCACGTGAGGCACCGTCAGGGAGACACGCCGGCAGCCCGAAGACGCCGTTATCAATTTGCGTGATTCTCAGGATTTATAATGAAGACGCAATGAGTGGACCAGCATCGGCGCCTTGTACCGATCCCTCGTTTCGAGCAACCACCTCCCGCAATAATTACCCACTAGCCACCATCCGGTTACCATCAGCGACCTCATCGACCGCCATCAGCCACCAATAGCCACCATCGGACCCCACGCATTCCGCCCATACGTATCAATCGGCGCCCGATTTCGCGCGTCATGTAAACGATCAGCTGCCACTACAGTCATTATAGCCACTATAGAGGCTTTATTAACGAGCCATCCCACTTACACGTCCACCTTCGAACGTCAATTATCCTACAGATCTTCTGCCACGAATAAACGCGGTCAGAGCTCAATAGGTTACCTTACGGTGACCAGCATTTCTCATTCAAACAATTACCCACATCCCACTCTATGTGGTAAACGACAGTAATCACAAGACAGGTACATAAGTACCGTTATACCTGCAAAGTCTCTGGCAATGCACAAAATCAAATTGATAGACTTGCTTGGCATTTAACGAAGTCCGTATCCATATACCGCAGCAGAATAGTTAAAAGAAAAAAATTTTGCGTCCTGCTAAAAAAGATATTCCGTTATTTGCTGACCATCATAAATCATCAGGATTCATTGACATTCGCATGTCATTATTCGACGACCTCAGCAATACTCTTGTAACTTATTCGCAAACCATATTTAAAACGTACAAAGTTCGTATGCTAAAATATTTAAGTACAAAAGGACTACCTACGATATATTATGTCTTCGTAATCTATTATATCAAACTATTGCTATTGTTCCTTCTATCTAACCCAGCCGTGTTTCTATCAGTATCTTTTTAATTAAACAATTTTACCTGTTACCTTAATGACCGGGGACTACCGTCAGAAACTGATGAGCCATCAGAGTTCAATATCCGACACCAAGCCGACCGACTCTTCTCTCTTGCCGGTCAATATCGGTTTCTCGTCGAGGCGACATGACAGGTCGTATAACCTCTGCGACGACCTCTATGCATCTAAATTGGGCGGACTCCCATGACCGCGATACTCGCAATCGCTCGCGCTTCGTGGGAAGCGACCCGCACTCGACCTGTCCCGTAACCATATTTTGCCTTCGAGAGACAGCAATAATCACAAACGTCTGTTGGAGGGAACGTCTTTCTCGCTGGGCATTCCTCACGAGCTTGCTTCTGGACTGGTTCGGATCCTTCGAATGGTTCAACGTACCACGTTGTAAATGGATGGTTATAAATACACTGGTATAAATATAATATGTACATATGATATACATGCGTTCCATAGTTCCAGTTGGCTTCGCGCGTGCTACGTGTCATTTTTTTTTTAGTACAGTATGTCATTAATCAAACGGATTACCATTGGCGTTAAAATATTAAAATTATGTAATCCATGCAAGATATGGAGCTAAATGCGTATTTACTATTAAAGATTGTGATAGCCCAGGATATAGTATATATTTCTTTTAATATGTTGAGACGCCGTTCATGCATTCTTTGGCTTTAATTCAAAGGCAGACAAAGATAATATATTTAATGCTTGTCTAGGAGAATGACTAACAGCAGAAGCATACGCAAGACGAAAGACAATAATTTATAGTTAAAACTTTGGTACTGTGAAAGTTCCTAATAGACTGATACACAGTATTTAAAAACTGCTATAAATTTAGTACGTAGCTTAGATGTTATTTTAATATAAAATTTTTCTTTGACTGATAACCTTGATCTTCGTGAAATAAAGCCAGTGTCACTATGTCGAATTTTCTTACTACATGTAAAAGGTATATAAAATCGTCGGAATCGATGGCCTCGAAATTTGAATTCTTGAATTTTTCAAATTAATTTCAATAAAAGCTTTACTTATAGATTCCACTAAACATAAGATATTACAGAAGGTATATCGAGTAAGGGAAAAAAGAAGCAATGGGTGAAAATAGAGGCGTTTTTAGAGTGAGAAAAAAACAGCGATCTGACTGCGATCAAGTGGAGAGAAAGAGAGCGAAGATTAAAAAAAATGTGTCGGAGAGTGTAAAAGAGAGAGAAAGAGAGCAGCGAGTAAAAGCGGCACGAAAATCTCAAGGCGCCTTTCCACGCGGCTATTAAGCTATTGTAAGTCGCGCAAAGGCGAACCCGACACAAAGGTATAAAACCTTTTGAAGATGTCACTTATTAATTCCCCCATTCTCTCGAGGCGGCCTAAAATGAATAGGGAGTTCCCGAAGGAATTCGGTGAGACAGAAGGAAGGATGGACGTACGGACGTACAGACGGATCATGGACAGCCGGTAGAGGTCAAAGGATCTCGCTACCTGACCACTTCCAGTCCTCTCCTGGAGCGGCGCGTCTTGCCATGTCCTAGCCCTTTCCATCCTGGGACGATTAATAATTCCTGGTCCAGCTACACCAGGACTTCGGACGGCCTCTCGCTCCTAGAAAACCACAAATTTTAGCTCCTGACCCAGGATCGGTCATCAAATTCGATACAGAATGAACCCGACTCGGTCCCCCAGGACCTCCTGCTGATACCGAGGATCCTGATGGAGGCGGAGCACCACGGACGCATCCTTTACGTCTATGAAATGCACCCGATGCACATTCTGCTGCAGAACAATCTTACCAACAATCTTATATTAAATAATATCAAGTTTTCATAGTGAAAAAAAAAAATTTTAATTCAAACCCTTATAATATATATCAACATGAGAGTTTGTATTTGAACAAAAAAATTATTCTTATCGAACAAAACTATTTGACGTAGAATTGTTCTTGATATTTTTTATTGATTATTAAAAGTATTGCATACATTTTATTACATGCAACACCGATGACGCGTCGGCGTACAAAAGGGCCTTGGTACTTTTAAAATACTTCATATCGAACCTATAGGTAGATCAGTAGGATCAATGATTCATAATAAGGTGGCATCGAACCTCAGAGTGTTTATTAAGTAACGTTTGATTTATTCTAGATTAAATAAGTCACCTGTCCAGGACACCCTTTCGCTACCTACTGACTTCCACTCGTACACAATCAACTCCCATATAGCTTCGTACCATTCTCTTTACATTGTATTAACAGATTATAACGATCTATGATTTATAACCGAAGTTACAACCAAATACAGAGGATATTTACTCAGTCACCTATGCCTAGTACCCTTTTGCCACTGATTCATGCTCATACATAATCATTCACTCTTTTATCCCACCACATCTAGATCCTATACAAAGATTATAATGATCAATGGTTCACAAACGAAGTTAGTATTCAATGTAAGGATTATACCAGTAGTTAGCCTTGTTGTCAAGCGCAATAAATGTATTTTTAATTATATTTAGTTTGATTCATTAGGGCCGTTGATGTGACCCCCCCCCCCCCCGCCCCACCCACGGCCCTATAAAAAAAGGTTCTTGTGTCAATAAGAGGACAAAAGCAATAACAACATTGTACAATAGCATTTGTGAGTCTCGGATAATTTTCTTTCAATATTTTTTTTTGACTCAATAAGCTAGAGACCTTTCTCACCCTTTTTTTGCTCTCGGCCAAGGAGATTGTTAGCGTTGCTCTTGTTCTTGTTTTTAGGGGGGGTCTGAATAGGGGGTTGAAGCTCAACCGAGTAATATGGGTTCCTTGAGATGAGGGTGTCGCGATTCCCTGCTGTGCGTTGATGGCCCCATCTAGGGCTAGGGCCGAATTCGGTAATTAGCTTTTTCGTTTGGTGCCAATTACCTTCCCGATTTACATAACGGCCTCCGGTTGGCCGGGCCGGTCTTAATGGATCCCGACGCGGTGACGGATGCCGGGGCTGTCAATTTTAAAAAAGTGCCCCGAAGCCACCGAGCAACCCCATGGCTCCCTGCTGCGTAAAATTGTCTTTTGCCTCCGCTGACCGCAACGCGAGACCCACCGTGTAATTATTACCTTGGCCATAACTTTGGGCCTTCTACACGAACTTCGAATCTCGAACCTACGATCTGACATTTCATCCATAAATCTGATAACTACCGAAACGATTTCGCGCCCTTCTCGGTATTAGTGAAAATTGCCGATTCCATTGTGGTTAACGAATCTCTGTCTTATGTTAGGTAAGTGGGACGCGATTAAAATTTTGTGTATTTGTTTTTTGAATTGATTCAAATAAATTTTGCTAATTTATATCAGGACGTGTTTAATTAATGGCAGTTTCGCAGATACGATCCGAGAGGGCAGTTGCAAGAATTTAATAATTTTAAAAAAATTTTTTTAGTTTAGTGTCATTTAATTCAATCTGAGGAATTCTAAGGATTGTCGAAAAAATCCGTTCGTAAATCGGTAGACTACCGAAGGTAATTTGTGACTTGAAAAAAAGGAGATAGAGAGGAAAAAAAATAAGAAACTGAACAGCGGCTCTAATTATCAAAGGACTCTAGGCTAGATGAGGCCATCAAGTCTCAGCGGGGAATCGCGACACCCCCCGGCCCTGGACCCACATTACTCATCTACATTTCACTCGAGCTCATCCTCGTTCCAACGCCGTCACGCTCTTTACAGCACCCACATAAAATTCGGATTCCTATCCAACGAAGAAAATCATGGTTGGGCGTTAATTATATCGGCATGACGCCGTACTGAGATATCGCTCGTATCTCACTGGCCTAGTACATTCATCAGGACTTTTGCTGGACCCAAATTAGAGGCCCGTGTTCATGGTGCGCGTAGCTAATGCTCCACCCACGTTTTTACATAATTCCTGTCAATATAGAACTGAGTATACTGATTCCGATAAAAAATCATCGAAATCGAAACTTAAACAAAAAAATCCTTAACACATAATATTACATATATAAAATCCAGTAATTACTAAAAAGGTATGAACTAATCTGTAATCCATACATGTTATGAAAGTTCTTCATACTTGGAGTACATGTACCGTATAGGTAAATAAATATTTAAAAAATAAGATTTATTCATCCCGATAGACTTAAAGCGACCAAGAGATTAGGAATTTCAAGAACCCATGAAAGTCATGTAGTTTAAGAAAATAAAAATGTGCCAGTCTCAGTCCTTTTCTAAATTAATGTAAATTTCGAGATGCTCCATTTATTTGAACATCAAGAATATCCGCAGGTAATAATTAAATAAGAAAAATGTATATGACGTACCAATAATGAAGATACAAGTCAAATAAAAGAAAGTCCAATTGCCATGTATGGCTGCCCATGAGATAGCATGGTAGGCAAAAGGACTAAAAAAGGGAGAATAAAACGGTAACGTCGATGAGGGCGGGAGACGATAGATGCTAGTATAAGGTTGAGAATGGGAAGGAGGTGGAGAAGAAGAGGTTCGCGTCTGTTGTACCGCGGAGGTCATCGGGCTTCAAAGAGACAATTAATGTGCCGCGGACACAATGGCGGACCAATGGTCCATTGTCAGGGCTACAAGCGAGTGTCCCTGCAGTGTCTCTCCCTCTATGCCTGAACAGCGGCCGTGCATAAAGCGCATAGAGGGCCGAGTATCTATTGGTAGGCGACCATTGGACGTCCGTCGACCCATGGGGGGCGGAGTGGAATGCATATCGTTAACTTTTGGGCCCCATCGTGCGGCCCGAACGGACTGGCTCAAAGACAACGCGGAATCACCGTCACGCGTACCCAATACCTGCCCGTAAGTCACTCATGAAAAATCGTTAGACTTTGCCACAGAAAAGCGACAAACGATTAAGTCATTGTTTAAATAAAAAAATTCACAGACGCGGATATGCAGAATTGAATGGAATATAAAATTGAAAAATATCTATATATAACTAATACGTAATATATCTTCGGAGTTTTGAGCAATATGTCTGCTGACAGTACGAAGAGACCAGGTCAAGGGTCATGGCTTTAAAAAAAAAGATGGTGTTAAATCATCGAAATATTTCATCTTTTTTTGTTATAAACTCTTTTCGAGCCTCTACGAAATTCTCCGAGCTATCAGACGCTTGGCTATTGATATTATCGAGTTACGGTTGTCCGGCATCAGGAATAAAAGAAAGAATAATAATAAGCGCGTGTCTCCGTGACGGGGTAATTCGTTTCGTTCCATTTTAAAAGGCAACAGGCAGGTTTAACGTCCCGGGAAGAATGGTGTTTCGTAATGGTTCCTTGCAGTTCTATTTTGCGCGATGTCCTTTGTGTTTCGGCGTACCCGGGGGCCTAGTCCAGGTCTCTTGGGTCCGTAGTCGCATCTAATAATTGGCTTCGTTGAAAACCGCACTCCGCGACGAATCCTTCGACTTCTCTCTCTCTCTCTCTCTCTTTCTCTCTCTCATTCACTCGTTACGCTCTGTCTCCTTCCTTCCTTCGCGCGCCTCTCCTCCCTCATTCTTATTCTCTTACCTGACCCCCGTTCACTCCTCCCGATCACTGGACTCCTTTGGCATCTCTCACGAGTCGCTCGTCTCGCGAGGTTGAGCAGCCGTGCGATCCTTCTACGTTCTACGGTGCCCCATTCCATTGAGCGACCACGTGGGAACTCGAGGGTATTTTTACGTTTCGCCATTCATGTGGACCATTATAACAGATTGTTTCTCGGAACGAGAGAACCAGGAGTAGGACTGCGTCGTCGTCCCGTGCCGTGGCGATCCAGGATCACGCCTAATAATGCCTAGAGAGCGTGAAGAATACCCATAAAAAGTCCGTAAGTGGTTCGTTTTGTCTCCGCGCTGTCTTCTTTGGAAGGACAACGAAGATGACGACGCCGACGATGTGGACAGGAACGAGTGAGGTCGGTTGGGTCATCCAAGTTAACTGAATGCCGAAGAATTAATAGATCTTGTCTGACCTTGTTGGCTGCCATTGACGTATTATAGGTTAGGGCTGGCAAAATTAAGATAGGAAAATTGTATGTTGCAGGGGTTATGCGATATTTTGTGGTAAAATTTTTTCTAAGGTACGGACGGGGGCAACTTTACGAAATTGGGCCATACCGACGAGACGAGAACAGGAGAATCCGTGCCAAAGACCGGGTTGCGGGCGTGGACGGGACTGACAAAAATAATGATTGATTGAGCAATTAAATTCCGTTGTCATGCGGCGGCGGCCTGCTTGAATCGTTCGGAACACCGCGGGGAGTCGGTCCCCACAATTGCTGGTAATGAGCCAACTTCAGCCTTCTGACAGAACTCTTACGCATCTTCGCCACCAAATTTGCATGCTCACCTCGCTCTGATAGGTCCAGTGACAACCGTGACACGCCTTTTGACGAAAGTGGAGATGATCGGTACTAAATGTACGCGATACACCGCGTCCAAGATCAGATAACAAAGTTTGTAATCGATCAACAACCGATAGACCTCATTTACCTTTTTTTTCACATTTTGTAAATACATATCATCCAATTTCGTTATCAATTTATGGATCAGCGAACATTATACTACCCAAAGGATACGGTTACTAAGGTTAATAAATTCACACTGTTCGCCTACATTATACAAATTTTTTATTGATCTCTCTCTCCTCTCTCCTTTAGGAGAAACAATGTTTTTCAGAAGTGCAACTGATTTTTATTTGCAACACAGTGTAAATCGTGTTGCACGTTGATATACAATCAAGCGAATTATCGAGGTGATCTGTGCTGTTGCGTCGGACATTTTTGTACACGTGTCGCCATCTGGTGGCAAGTCGATAACTTGGAAAAGCGGAGTGAGAAAAGAGTCGACGGCGATTTTCATCACGTGCCGGCAAGCAAGCCTAGACCAGCACGACACTTTATATTCTGATATATCGGCGCTCGCAGCGTGCGGCGAATATATCGGTAAGATTAATCGAGTCAAAAGCCGCGTTGTTACAAAGTGCGCCGCCCGCCGCGACACAAACCCATGCATTACCGGAGGGCCGGCCGTGTTCTAGCCCGGCTTGTCTCCAGGATACACCCACGCCAGGTATCCAGCTCGAGATTGCTTTATTGCGACTCCGTCGCAGAAACCCGGCCCGCGAGTCCCGAACTACCAATCCCCGCGATAAACGAGATTTAGGGTTGGCCCTGAGGTTACGGGGTCCTCGAAGAGGAAACAAAAATTGCAAGATCCTTGCAGATAGGAACGACGCCAGGATTCATTCAGGATAAACTAAATTATCATTATGCTCGATTAATTTTTAGTCATTCGCATTACAACAATCTTTCGTGACTTCATCGGGTATCTTGCAGCAAGATTTAAAAAGTCACCACTCATTTCCTTTCATTTATAAATTTATATCCGTCGTCCCGCTTGTATACCAGAATTCTTGTTCGATTCAAAAGATTGGCAAGCAACGCTTGAGTTATGCTTCATGAAAATTCTCATTTTACAAGCGACGAAGAGAGACTTGAAAAATGTGCTTCAATTATTTAGCTTCGTTCCCTTATTAGGCACTAACGTTTCATTACGTTGTAGGTGTCAGGTCGATCGTTTTGGAAATGAGCCTGTGCCGGCTTGAATAATCGCGATAAAGAGAGTATCTAAAGTGCAGAAAGAATGGAAAATAAAAGGAAACGTAAGTAAGGAAAAATATTGGATGGGTTCCAAGGGTGAGTCTTCTTTCTTGGTTCTTGGGTCTTCGCAATGTTCGGTGCGTCGATTCCCTTTATTAATGCCCACCTCTTACGGTAATCTAATATTGGTTGATATATGGGGTAAGGCAATGGGGAGCCGATGGCTCGCAAAGGTCGTAACACCGGGGGTCGCGATGGATATTTACAATTTTAATCATCGTCTCTGCGTGGGACTTGGGGCCCAGATACGGCAGGGCCCTCACCTCGAAACACTCCCAACCACCCGAACCACCCTCCACCCGCCGCATCAACGCATTTCTTTTCCATGGTAGTGGGCTTCTTTATCGCGGCGCGATCTCGCCCTGTTCGATGAGCCGAATAATATTTAAGGCTGTTCTTCTGAGGCGACGGCCGGCTGGGTTTGATGAAGCGAACCAGCGCCGCGACGCGACAAGAAGTTTCTTCTCTTTCCTTCTTCTACTATCTTCCTGTTCTCTTTTTTTTTTTGAAATATCGTTACCAATGCTCCACCTCGACTATGAGGCACCAAGGGGCCGTCTTCTTTTCTCTTGGACCCTTCCTTGGACCCTTTATAGGTACGCATTGACCGACACGCCCCTTCGTTATTCGGTGACAAAGGGCAACTGGGCACCGCGGTAGCTTTGACCACCTGTCGCTACTTCGGCACATAATGCCACCATAGCATCACCATGAGACCAAGACACTACTTGCTGGGCCCGGTGTGACTTCGTAATGCTCGGAACAGAAGTGGGTCCCATTGTCGCGAACCTCACGAAATTCCTTGCTAAAATGTATTATGGGAAAATACACTCGAAAACGAACCCCTATAGCTCTTTATTCACAAGCATTTTCAATTCATTCCTTAATGTACTATTATAATTTCTTTTTCTTTATTTTCCTATTACCTACAAATATATTCCCATTCTTGGACATTTATTTGCACTCATGAATTCACCCATCACGTACTGCCCTCTCTACTCCCTTCTCTCCTTCTCGTGTCATGCACGATATATTACTGCTATGGATTAAGTAGCTGGCAATCGTATACATAATTAAACGTGGTTTACACGGGACGCCGATAACACTACGGGTTAATTATCTTGGCCTTACAAGATGTGCGCCATCTGCTTTTACACCTTTTACATTTTATACACAGTCGCTTGCTGTTTCCTTTTTCTATGAATAAAAAATTATACATTTTTATTTAAAAATTCACTTTTCTCCCATACACTCGTCTGGTGCTGGTTATCTATTCGAAGTAATAAATAATTTTACAAAGATACTACACCGATCTCGCAACTCTATAATTTCAATGGTACAATTTTGTCATGCGGTTAATTTAAAAGAAAGTAAATAGTCCGTTATTGGTGGATAATGGAAAAATATGAAAATTCCCACGACAGGGACGCATTCCAACGCGAGATATTTTTAGCCGGTAAATTCATGAGAACCTCTCTGGATAGTGACAAGTCGGCGAAGCTTGCAATTCCTCTAAGAATTGATTGGGATAATTGCATTCTCGCGTGTGAGCGCAGGGAATCGACATGGAACTGGTTTCGAGTCGTCGCAACGTCTCAATCCTGACGTGTTACGAAAGGCGTAACGCAACGCTTGAGACTAGGTACCTTCTTTACCTTCTTACCCACTTGGAACAAAACCAAGGTGAATGAAGAGCGCTCGCTTCTTTATTTTATGGGATACCATTCCATTCTATGGGTACAATGCCACAACTCCACAAGCTGACGGCCGAGTGGCGCTGCTCTGGCCAGAGGCGCGTTTTCAACGTAATCGCGCCGCGGCTATGTGGCTTAATTAGCCACTGCTAGCAGCCGAGTTAACTACGATGGAATAGGAGAGCTTCGAGCCTTACAAAATCTCCAGGGTCACGGTCCCTTGACAAAGCACCGATTGGCTCTTGGAGAATGTCTTCCCTTTATTTGAAATTTTTCTTTTTCGTAATTTGCATCGGAAAGTATTAAGTTTCTTCAGTTCACATGTTTACAGCTGCGATTAAGGGAATCGAAAATCCGTTTAAACTTTTAAGATTCTCACGGTCTATTTATTTTGAAATTTTTCAATATTTTCTGTAAGTAGACATTTGTTTTGCAATTGTAGTATAAGATTCGACTATGGTAATTGACATGGGTTTTTTGTATTATTTTTTTTCTTTCAAATAATAATTAGTACGGAGTTGATCCCGAGCCCAGTGGTTTTAGTTCGGAATGAATGATATTTTTGTTTAATTTAATATTTTTTAACGTTCAATTACTTTCAATATACTAATTGTTGAACTATTTATGAATTAGACGTGTACTCGAATACTATCCTCGATACGGTAAGACATTTATGAAATGAATAACTGTTTAATCTCTTACTAAGGTATCCTCCATTAATCCGCTCAAGCGAACCTGCCACTTATACGTGTGTATCGAGTGTTTTACGCGTAAACCCAACATTACATTGATAAATATGCACTACCCTGATAATGCGATATAAAAAAATACAGGACTGCTCATCAATCCAATTATTTAACGCCCCCTAGTACTCCTAAGCATCAGCCTGTTAACTTGGTCAAAAATAAAGCACAGTAACCCTTTCTCCAAGATCGTTCAAAATAATCAATCCTGTGCAGAGAACTTGATGACTCTTCATATTAAAAAAAAAAAGAAAGAGCAAAGCAAGGTAACTTCTACATTTCAGCAAGACTCAGATGGTCCTTCCGGAACCCTTTAGAGACCCCCCTCGGTGGTGCCTTACTTCGGTCCTGGAACCTACGTAGCGATAGCTTCATAAAATCTCGTTTTTAGAAGGGGGAGCGAGGAGGGAGTCAGTGGCGGCGCCTGGGGGCCCTCCCATGAGGAGGAGTGACCTTAGTTAGCTTTGCTCTTGGGAATGAACGCCGCGATCTTTCGCTCGGTGGCCGCGAGGGGGCCCCCCCAGGGTCGCTCACTCGGTCTGGGCCCAACGCCAAGAAAGCAGTGGCGGCGAATAGTGGAGGTTACGGGGTTGGCAGAGGAGAAGAAGACCTAAGACGCGCTTTGAAATACTTTGGGTCTTCCAGAGTACGTGGGGGGCAGTGAGTCTTACCATCCGCTGCTGGGGAAGCTCTGCCTACCCCCAACTATGGGAAGACACCTACCACCACCACCAGCACCACCAAGGAACAGGCTGCTCGCTGGCAGCTCCTTCTGCACGACTAGCCATCATCCGGAGCTCAAAGAATTGTGGGCCCACGAGATGAGGAAGAGGAAAGAGGAGAGGAAGAAGTTGCGTCGTTACCGAGTAATCTTTCGCCGCCGCCATCCTGGCATTTAACGACCCGAGGCTCCCTCGGGCCGCTGAACTTGACCCGGCAACGATTCGACGATACCGAAAATTCGGACGCGACTTGCAGTCATCCCCCCTACCCACCTTTCGGACCCACCTATTCCCTTGCTGATTAAGGGAGATTCCGTTACCACCATATTGAAGTCCATCGCCCACATACTTAACGAGAGGACACGATGATAAGGAGTTCCATCCTCCCACTACCATCCATCTATTCTCTCTCCCACCATCTTCAGCGTATTTCGTGACGAGCTACACACGCACGTTAATTGATTCGTTCGAATAAACACGTGACTGGCACGATACATCGCTCGTCCACTGAGCAGAGCAGCTCCATTTTTCTGATATCACAGTTAATACATATATACATATACGGCCCACCATGCGTCTCTTCAGCACTTCAAAGACCTATTCCAAAAGTCACGTAGTAGAACTCCGCGTATTCCTGGCTGTGAATCAGGTATATGATAAAGGACACCAGGATTCGTTTGAGAAGCTGTCCTGCGAATTAATTGGCTGTCAACGGGCCCAAGTGAGTCATGGCTCCGTTGCACGGCCCTGAGTCGCACGCCGTCCGTCCGTCCATCGGGGTCCGGTGATTCCTCCGTGCGTCCGTCAGGGTTGGTCTCCAGACTTCGCGACGTGTAAAAGGCAACGAAGACCTAGGAGGAGGATAAGGAGATGCAGAAGAAGGTAAGAAGTACCCCGAGGGCGCGAGCCAAGACTTACCCTGCGCACACGCCTGCTGCTCGAGTGCTCACTCCTTCCACGTGTAGAACAGAGTGGGTACCACTGAGACCGTGTGCTACGTCAGTGGTGTACTTGATTCGATGCCGTTCGGATGTGTGGGCGCGTCTATATAGGCAGTTACGTCCGTAGGAGTCGGCGTCAGTCGAGTCCCGGTACCGGGTAATGGGGGGTCAGAGGTCAGCGAGCCGCCAACGCTAGAGGAAGGAGTGTATACGTTATATATCGGGGGGTGGGAGGAGGAGAGACCATAGAGACCAACGGGGGGACGATATGCCTCGAAACCGTGGGAACGCGCGTGGACCCACGCGCCTAACTAACCCCTTCTTCTGCTTCTTCCTCTTCGTCTTCATCTTCCTCTTCTATACTTCTTTGCCTTTTTCTTCCTTCCGTTATTCCCTGCTGGCTCTTTCTTTTCCTCTTTTTTCTTAGCGCCGCAAAGACTCCATCTTTCTGGTAGTTCCTTCGACGGACTTACCACCATCTTTTTTTTCATGGTCCCACCTCGTTCGGCCCACCGCATCACGTTCTCCACTATGGTGGTATTTTCATAGAAATCGATCCTCCGATTACACCCTATTTATGGGTTTAACATTCTTTACGTGCTTTTGATGACCTGCTGACCTTGAATCCTCGTGGTTACCTTCTGCTTTGGATTTCTTCCTCATCTGGATTTTACTTCAGTTTACGTGGTGGTTTCGACCCTCTTATTAGACTGGATTCTTAGCGCGAGCAGACCAATCGATACACCCCCGCTTAACGCGCTAACGTATTTATTAATATACTCACTGGCTCGGGACCTTCAGCTTTAACCTGCTTTTTCTTTTTATATTAGTCTTTACGTTTTTTGATAACTTTTTATCTATCCCCCTTTCCTCCTCGTAAACTTCCTTTCCCGGAAGCTTTTTATTCTCTTGAAGCGAAACAATTTGAAGAAAATTCGTTCTCGTCGCTGTGAGTACTTTGTCATTTTTTTTTTCGTTGGATGTTTTACAGCACGGCTTCTTTCGTTAAGGTAGCATTTTAGCCGATAATGATATCCTTCGAGATACTTTCTTGGATTTGAGTATACCTGATAATAATATTAATTTGGCTTTGTTAGTTTGCGCGCAGGGATAACTATTATTTTTTTTAAACATTTTTGCGAGTAATAAATGCCTTGAATTTTTTATAAAAAATGTTGATTCCTTTCGTTCGCGTCTGATTTTCCTTTTTGTCAAAAATTTATTCTTATCCGATGGGCTGCTAAGTCCACAGGCTCTGATGAAATATGGAGTATGAATGCAACATTTTAACGCATGAGTGTGTCCCGAGGAGAAAAAAATGTCTGCTGGAAGATGAACGGATCCCCCGCAGCTAGTGAGCACGTGCCCCGGGGCATCCGTGGGCTTCTAAGGTGGGAGGCCTTAGGGTAAATTTACACGGAAACTCATCAGACTACCGCCCAAAAGATTCTCACGTATTCTGGCTAAATCACTAATTAGCAAGTAGCTCATTCTTGTTGCCCATCCTATGCAACAGCTGTATTCATATACATATTTCTTTGCTAACGATGATTCATAGCTAATCAAATTTTTAATTTGAGTTTGGAAATTCAAAATCTTGTGAATAAACACCATAGCGTGTATGTCAAGCAGTCCTTTTTAATAATTAATAAATACAGCACCATGACTATATCATTAAAAAATATTATCCCTCTCTGGCAATTAATATTTAATTAATTTACCTTTTAAATTTATATTTAAACAGAAATATAAGCGCGAACGAAATTAGCAAGAAGAACATTATGTCATTATTCGGCCACGTCGTTATCAATCCTCCTCGCAAGATCTGATTGAATTCGCTCACATGTCAATTTCAAACCAGAAGTTCCAATTATTTACAGCTCTTACTGTCTTATCCATATCCATTTCGAGTTTGATTATTTTTTTAAGCTGCAGTCTAATTGGTTGGTTGGTTCGTTAAAAATAGTTGTATGATGAAACACGGATGAATAGAGATTCGCGCATGCGCAGTTGCAGAACCAAAACTACTGAATATATGCAAATGCTGCCGCTTCTCCTAGACCTAAAGATTGAATTTTCTTATAAATTTCATTTTGATTTGTTCAACAATTTATCTGAAATTTAGTATAAAGATGTACGTGCTTGCACGTGCACATGAACTTTGTTCGCATACGTTCCAATTTTTCAATAGCGTGTTGCACAAGTATTCCAAACTGCTTCATGCGGTGGTATCTGGAAAAAATAAAAATATTTTTTATTCATTCAAAAAGAATTTGTAATACAGTCTCTCTAATATAGAATTTGTAATAATATAGACAATACATACACAGGTGTACGAACAAATGAAATTGAATGGATAAAATAAAAATGAAGTCTTAGCTGCCTGCATAATCATACGTACAAGATATTGTTCTTTATTGAATATTTTTATTATAATCTAAATACCGAATCGTCGGCTCGATCAATAATCCAATCCGAAGGACACGCGCTTTCCGAGGCAATTACCGTCGTTGCCGATGCGGATGATCGGCCGGCTTGAAATTGATTATTGCCCAGTGATAATGATCCATTACGACTGGATAATATTACACCGTGGATAAATCAGCCGACTGACAATCACTGTCTCGCAACACGTGAGTTACGAGCCCGTAATCCGCGGGTACCTTCGACCAACGGGACGCTTTTATCGTTGGATAATCGCCTCAAATCGCCTCATGGAAATCTAAACCGAATCCCAGTTCACATCCGTAATTTTGACGAGGAATTAAAAAAAAAAAATGATTAACACTCCCGTGTTTCAATGTCTATGAAAGTTAATGGGAATTAAAAGAAAATGTTTTGATTTATGATCCTAATCCCAGACCAAATATAGTTCATTGACTTTATATCGAATACCATACACTGCGTTACCTGTATTTGGAACTATCAAAATGTATTTTGACAATTATATGTTGTATACAAATTACAAGTGATTTCCTATTAAAAATGTTTATGTTTTTGATTGCGGAATCAAACGTCAATTAATATCTATATATTCGAAGCTACAGTAACAATTGTTTTTCAACATTTTTAATTTCTCGTCTGAGTGCAGCATTCACTAATTTATTACGCATGAACAAGAATTACTTGCAACTATGCAACTACGCACGCTAACACAATTTGATCGTTGTGATAGAAAAATGTTTTAATCAGAGACTTACCAGACTTCGCCGCATCTCTGATGCAACAATTTAAGTCAGTGAAAAATATTAGTATCCCTTCGTTGCACCCGCTGTAAACAAAGCGCAGTTCCGTAATTGATAAAGAGAACGCATCACTCATACAAAACCGAGGCACGCTTTTAAAACGGCAATTAATAAATCATACACGAAGTATCCCAATAAAAAGGTACAAATTATTAGCAGCTTGAGAACGAGCAGGAAGCCAATCAGTAGGCAAATTGATTGGCGATCAAGACGAGTTAATGAGCTTCGGTAAAAGTCTGAGACAGGTTATAATCGACGCCGGTAGATGGCAGCATGTGGTGGATGTCCCGGTTCGAGTTCGAAGCATATTCTAGTAAGGTGACACGGGCGACATCGGGTCGACCGTGGGAAACTGTCCTGCGCGACACTCGGTCGGTAATTCAGAGGTTTTTCGACTGTTGCCTGACCCCCCGCAACGGTCGCCACCATTAGCACGGCCTTTACTCCGCGGAAAAGAATTGCGTCCACACGAACCACGGCGCCAAGGCTCCCGGTTTAACCGCGAATTAGTGGCGTTTAAAGGCGAGTCAAGTTTGCTCGTCTATACTACTAACTAATAGCAGCCCTAGAACGTGTCTACAATGTGAACACAGCCAGCAGACGTTTACCTAATTACCGGTCACAAAAAATATCCAGCCGCCCTAACCACAGGCCATGAGCCGCAGGCACCGAACCCCCCTCAAGCCATAACACCGCGTTTTACCAAGATCCTATCTGCACTTGCGTTTCTCTCTATCGCTATTTGAGTACGCGAATTTGAAGACTGTCCGAAAATTGATGTATTTTTATTGTGAATAACAGCGAAATTTGTGGTAAGTTCAATGAGAATATTGAAGCTTTATATTGTTCATTAATAAACCCATTTTTCTCGTTGGATATACTTAAATATTAGATTTGAGATCGTGCTAGAAGTTTTCCCTTTGGCAAGAAGTTAAAAATAACCGTAAGTTTCAATCAGAGGTTCTCACGTAACATTCGCGAGATCTGTACTTGGTACCAACATGACAGTCTTTCTTTTTGATAATTTAAGTATTTAATAGTACGGAGATTAAAGGAGTTTACGACAAATTCTTATCTCTGGGAAGTGTCATTAAAGTTTGTGATGTATTCGGAGAATTCGCAAGTAATTAAAATTTATAATACTAATTATATTGAAATTAAAGAGGTGACTTTATTTTAAATTATTATTTTGATTATGACATCCTTTGGATCTCATTTAAGCTGTAGTTTTTCAATCGTCATCAATTTAATCGTGTATGTTTGGTTTTCAAAGTTCATTTACTTGTGTATCGATCTTGAGTGAATAACAAGGATTTATAAAGAATTAATATTATTGTTAAGCTTTCGATTATTTTAGAATAACCTTGAGTTTGCTACCTATTCAACTTGCTTTTGTTAATTACCTTATAGTCTGTGTATTATACGTGTTACATTTGAAGGAAATGTCCATTATACAGAGTTTTACGCAATCTACGAAATGTAGCACATTCAGTGTTATCATTTTAGTTTAATTGCAAAGATTAAAAAGGAAGCACAATTAGTTTGCGAAGAGATCATAATCGAGCAGCCTAACTATAACTAGGTACATGTATTAATAAAGAGTCCTCCCAATGACGACACGACCAATATGGCGGCGACATCCGGGTCGCTGTTAAATATCGAATGCCTTAAGAACTAATAATTATTTAAAAATTATTTTTCCACGTTAATCATCGTGACAGGTAAAAATTAAGTTGAAAATATAAATATAAGTAGAATTTTGACTTTCAACAAATTTTGATATTTACAGCTTACAAGCTTTATCACAAAAATAATAGCGACGGTAGTAACGTATACCATTAGAATATATGAAATTTGAAAAAACGATAAAAGTTCTTAAATCAAATATTCTTTGAAAAGAAAACGTTTTACCATCAATAATCACTTTTTTCTAAGGCACGATGAAACGATAAGAATGCAAAGTTTGGATACCATGAATTTGATAACTTGGATTAAAGCGAACAACAAGAGGACTGGCCCCGTTTGATATGAGGCCCTTGCAAACTTAGTACGGTGCGGAAGAAGGACGAAGGGACCGAATTTGATGGGCACGAACTCCTGGAATTCGACTGTGGGACTTGGGTCCGAGGTCGCATGGGCCCGGTGACCCTTAGATAAGGCTCACGCCCTAATAAGAGGGTAGACCCGCCGAGTTTCTAGTCGACTACAACCCAACCATAACCTAACCCGTCTAACCCATACGCTCTCTGTGGTTAGCCGAGTTAGCCTTTTGCTGAGCAGTGAAGGCCCAAAAGCCGAGTTCACGACATTCCTACGAAAGGCTCCCACACCGCAGTAAGGTTCAACGCAATAAAGCCACGAAATCGTCCGAATTTCATTCTCCGATCCTCGGGTCCCATCCTGTTATTAGAAACCGGGTTACATCCTCCCTTTTAAACGCAGCCTCTTACCGATCGATCTTCCTCTGTTCTTCCTTCTTGCAGCTCTTTGTTTTTTTTCATGCCCACTACTTTTCTTTTTCTTCTCACTTTTTTCTATTCTCCCACCAATTATTAGACCACTTTGTACACGCTTTAGGTATAACCGCGACAGCTTGTACTGTGCTACGCTTGACTTAAAAAACTGTTACACACGTTCATCCAAACGATATCAAAAGATTCAGGGACGTACCAATTTTTTTCCTACCCTTGCAGATCACTAGCAATTATTTTATCGTTACGATAACGTCAGACCTCGTGGCCTCCACTTGAAATTTTATTCGATTAAAATACTCCGTAATTGTATAGCCTATAAGCTTAGAAAATAGGTAGTCAGACTCTTTCTCGAATATAGTACAAGTCTATTTACACGACTCTGTATTTTAGCAATGTCCATCGTTGATTTAGGAAGCGATTACCTCAAGTTTGAGACAAGTCATCAAGGATACTAGGAAGGTGCGTTCTGATTATTGTAATTAAATCGTTTCCAAGGGATCCACTAAAAGGGTGGAACAGCTCCTCTTCGGCTACCTGGTTTCAACTGTGTATGGCACGGCTCCACCCTTTCATTTGATCCTCACCAAAACAGCATCTCGTGTACTAATAATTATCCAGAACCCGAAAATAATAGTACAAAGAAGACTTCCCAAATTCGTCCAAACTGAACGGCAAGCTCTTGAAATATATATCTTATCCTTTGGGAGTCTCAATTAACGGTTTGCTACTCGGGATGTTTTACGATCTGACGCCTCGAGTGCACAGAACGATATTCCCAGGGAATTGGTGCCAGCGGCCATTGACTTTTCGCGATAGAACCGTATCCGAAAATCCGTTAGAAAAACCCCTGGAACAGGGGATGACAGTGGGGGCAGTTCAAGGGTTTACGGAACAATAAAACCGACTAAATGGCGCGCGTCGATGTTTGCTCGCCTTTTTCATTATCTTTTATACTCCGGGGGTGAGAATTAATTAAAGTTAAACATTGCTAACTGGACGGCAAGCGTGTTACAGGGCGGCCATTGTGTCTGAGATTGCACCTGCTGCGCCACTGGTTAAAAAGTCTCGAGTAAGAATTTAATGCCATGTATAATGTATATACATATAGTATAATGTTATGTAGCAAATTTAATCCCTTATCATTCTCTGAAAAATTTCTAATTAAAATAAAATACTCAAATTTTAAATTTGGACAATTTTGGATAAGGAACATGTACTATTGAGTTAAATGAAATTTCTGGGATATTTTATACTGACATTTTTTTAAGTATATTCTTTAATTGTTACTCTTTTTATATTATTTATATTATTATAACAGCCTATCGATTCTTTCCTTATTATAGAGAAATACGTGTCAGACGAAGTTAAATTTCTTTAATTAAATTATTCTTAAAAGACCCAAAAAGTAATGTTGCGAACAAGATGCGAGACTATCAAGAAAATATATCATTCATCATGTCGCTTCGCTTTACGTCACATATGGAACCGAAGAGAAGGTAAGCAGGTAAAGTACAACATCTAGTCAGCCCTAATAACCAGATTTCCTATTTGTGCATAATGACAAAAAACGATTATCACCTGTCGACATCTTCAGACCAATAAAAGGAACTTTTCATAAAAAAAAAAAATTTCAAAAACGTTAAATAAAATGTTTACAAACTCCAAAATACCTTAACATACGTACTATGGATCTTGTATAGTGATACGAACACGTACGTTTTCATTGCTCCAAGAACGATACGATACGCCAGACGAACTTGAATGATAACAACACGTTGAAAAATGACGATGAGACAGTTAACGATTATGACTTATTGATATAACAACGAAAATGACATAACTCGTCGTCTACAATTTCGGACAATAAGAAACATATCTTTAATACAGTCGACTAGGAAGAAAATGACTTCTCTGAATGTCTTTCTTTCTTTCGTTTTAATTATTATTCTTTTTTTTTGTCTTTTTGGTATATCCATACGGTAACGACGAAGTTCTTAATGCCTGGCAGCTTACATGCAGCTTATGGGGCTAGGTACTTAATGATTCAGATAAGGTGACGATGACGACACGTTTCAAGACGATTTACACCTAGGAAAGACGACGCGTCACACGATACTACGTATATGTATGTGTGTGTGTATGTATATATATATATGTTATGTACACCGATCTTAAATTAGTGGTAACATCGAAAGGGACACGACGGGATGCGCATAAAATGAGGGGCTTCACGCACAAAAACGGAGTCCTCTTTCGACTATGTTGTACTATGTACAAGACGTGCGCGTGGGTGGTCCCCATGGGTCTGCTTGGGCCTGCAGGACTCGACGCGGACCCAACCGGGTACCTATTGGGGCCTTGAAAAATCCTATTTACAGTATGCGAGCCACGAACGGGATCCCTATCTTTTTCTAACATTTATGTCCTTTTGAAACGACTACGCCTTCGCTATGAGAGATTAGGATTTTTCTCGTTTATCAAAGATCCACGCCGGATCATTATTCAAGGAGACACTTTGCACCCTTGATTCGTTGTACTTAAACCTAGAAATAGAATTGGTTGAAAGTTCCTGTTTTTTCTACTAAAATATTGTAATCAATCGTTTAAGTCAAAATTCGATCCAACTGGATGCTCTTTACATTAACATTGAAACAGCTAATTATCGGTTCGTTGCCAATATGTTTTTCTCATCTACAGCTAGTAATTATTTTGAAAAGTGACACAAGAAACGGTACCTGCTTTAAATTTGAAAAATTAATTTTGATGTAAATTCAAAACTTTCACGCTACAACAAAATTGCACGGAATTGCTATCAATGTCGATTTTATGTCTTAACTGTATTCTATGAGTTCGTTCTATGTGTTTGACGATCAAAATTAAATAATTGGCCGTTGCGCAACAAGCTACACTGGAATGATCTTTTAACAAGAAAGATGCACGGATGATTATTTACAATGGTATTGACTATATATATACGCGAGATACAATAGATACGAGATCTAACGTCGCATTATCTCTTCTATACTGAAACCCAATTTTGGGGTTGTAGTCGTTTTCTGTGGTGCATGAAGTCCGCCGATTCTCTCTGTAATCTGCCGAATCGTCGTTGACGCTATCATTCCGGTTTCCATAGGCGCCGGCACGTCCACTCTGAGATCCTGTGGTGCTTCCGTGTGCGTTAACAGATGTGTCTTCAGATTGCTACGCTGATTGAAACTTCTCGCGCAGACTGGACACTTGTGCGGGGATTCCTCCATGTGTACAATCTTGTGAACTGCCAAGGTTCTGCTCTGGCAGAATCCTTTGCCACATTCGCCGCATTTGAAAGGCTTCTCTTTGCTGTGTATGTATCTGTAATTCAATGTGAAAAAGAGACTTTAGAGTTATTATAGTGACACTAAAATTATTAAAAAAAAAAAATTCATTAAAGCTCCATAATCTATTGGAATTAGAATAATTAATAACCAACATGACGTATTTGATGTACATGTTACAAATTTTTATGATTTTGATTCTACTCTTTATAATTTGTTTATTATGACAATTAAAAAATCTGCCAAGTGTATTGCCATGTGGTAAATCGGTCAGTATCAGTGTGCAGTACAGAGAAACGTCATTGAGTCGATGGTAATGTATCTAGAAAGATTTCATAAAACCACAAATATCGTATCAAGATAACGCGTGTCTGAAATAAAAATTATACAATTTGATACGAAATCGTGAAACTGTGAAGTTCCAAAGTCAGACTAGACGGAAAGATAATGTACAAGTCAAACAACGCATTTGCCACGAGCCACACATGTATTTGTATATATAATTATATACTTAAAGTTCCCCATGTGAAACGTCATTAAGTCATCGTACTAACTAGTCATCCTATATTACCGCTGATACGACACCTGCCTAACGCTATTCCAAGTCATAATCATGCCATCCATCGAGGGGTGGTTCTACCAGATGGGACCGGACCCATTTAAAAGTGATTGAAGTATGACAAGCCAAAAACGGCACAGAATAGATCACAGGCACATAGAACCTCGTAAACCGATCATTAATTATTTTCATAATATGATTTGTATTATGAAAAGTTACAGGCTGTGTTATATTATTACCGCATGATTCAGTCAAATAATTCAACTCTGACCTAGGTAACCAAAATATATGTCACCTGCGCTCTTAACGGTCCTATCCTGGAATAGTGCTAAGTCCCACAAAAAAAAAAGTGAAGCAAGTGTCAAACTGAATTACCTGTGATCCCGAAGATGATCTTGTCTCCTAAAGGCCTTGCCGCAGATGTCACACGAGTAAGGTCTCTCGTCAGTGTGAGTTCTTTCGTGTATAAGAAGATTGTAGCTCTTGGTGAACTGTCTGTTACAAAATTTGCAGATGAACTGTTTCTTGGGTCGCTGACCAGGCACTCGTCGGGTGAGGAAGGAGGCCGGCGGTGGTACTTGCATCCCTGGATGGATCAACGGATGCTGTGGTCCGTGATGGTGCGGTGACGTTTGCGGACAGCAACCCCTAACGGCCAAGAGAGCAGCACCCCGTAACCAGTGATCAAGAAAGGTTGCGTGATAACCAGCCGGATGTGCCTGATGATGTTGCTGATGCGGTACGTGAAGCTGGGAGCGAATCCATCGGGGTGGTGACGTTCTATGGGGATGGACCAGCTCGCCGGAGGGAGGCGTATGGGGTGGCGTTAGAGGCTCCATCTTGGTTTCCATTATCTGACAAGCCTGTTTATCCCTTGGCGAGTATTCGCGATGTGTGCTTTTGAAATTTGTCTTTTCAGGTTGGTAACAATTTTATATAATTATTTCACCATTCACATTCACTTCACTGCTCCCTGCCTTAACGTCCCATGTACTTATGAGCACCTTGGTTCCTTCTCTGCAGGGTGTTCCCTTCTACTTTGGAACAAGTATCGAAAAGTGCGTGCCTGATGTATTGGTGGGAACGTGAGGTCAAAAAAAAGAACAAGAAGCTCTCTACTCGAGGGTTCGAGCGATACTGAAGTGTGCAACGAGTCCTTCGGGTTTACCTGACACAGGAGGTGGCGGCTCCTCCCGTTCGGGAAGTTTGGACTCCCGGTTGGCGGCGACTTCCACAGGGGCGTGGCTTCCGGGACGGCGCCTCAGGGCGTCGCGACGCTACCCCTGCTTGTCCTAGCTCCGTTCTACCATACGGAACCTTTACTCGTTCTTATACGCTTTTACGACCAATACCAACACTCTACCAAACTATCGCTGCCAATAGCACGACACTCTACCACCACCATTCACGGTTATATGTTAAAAGCGGAATTTATTATTACGTCAGAGTTGTCTTTTTTTTTTATCAATACTGATAACACTCTCGTCGCTCGTATGCATCTGCACAATCCTGTCTATAAGCGTTGCATTCGATCAAGCAGCATCCCTGCAAATTTTTTAAAACACTTTTGCTATAGAATCTTATCAACTTTTTTATTAATTTTTGCATCCACAAGTATAGCCGGCTCAGGAAACTTGTGGGCAGAAATAATTTGCAATATCTTATCGCTAATCCATACTTGCTACTAATAACAATGAAATCATTGCTCAAGTAGAAAGTTGGCTTTTGCAGCAGATCTTTTGTAGTATTAAACAAAAATTGTAACGTCATTCTAACGGTATTTGGAACCACATAAGATATTAATGATAATATAGATATTAGAGGTAGAAATGAACATACGCTTAATAGGTTTGACTCGTACGGTAGATAAAGGCCTAACGTAACACTTTTACTTTAATCTCAATCGGTACTAATAAACTCGTTACAATCGCCTGGTACCGACTCACCGATCGATATCGAAAGATTGACTCCTCTCTTTCAACATTTCATTCCCGATTTACTCCTAGGCGGAGTTCTGCTGATTAAATCTTCGATAGCTGATAAATTTCCTAATTAACTAATTGCTGCCAACCGGTAGCCGATGCAGCTGACCGATACTCTGATGAATGACGCTGATTATAAAGACTTCTATTTACTTCTTATACGCTTTTTCTTTTAAAATAATTCTAAACATAGTCCGTACTTTGAATTAAAATCTCGAACTATAGATTAAAAAATTATTGAACGAGCTGTGTTAATTAAAACGTAGACGTATATAAGTTTGTTTTCAAATAACGTAGTAGGTACAGTCTGGTGGGTGCGTTTCAATAATATTCTTGATAATACCAGCAGAGTCTGTAATTTAGATTATTCAAATAGCTATCTAAAAAATTATAAGAGGGAGCAGCCATACCTCGGCATGCTCCAGATCTTTTTGGTACTTTTTTTTTATATAATGCTTTTAGACACTTTTATCCTCCCTTGTAAATAAGGAAGTCTGACAGTGGGCCTGTTCAGGTGATAGTGTCAAGGGCGGTCTGTTAGTAATATTTCTAATCATCAATCACTACTTCATATTTAATTATTATATGCCTATGGTGTATTTGTAATTTTTTAAAAAATATTTCTACAACTATCAGAATCACTTAACTCTGCTTAAGTTCAGTAGTTACTTTATTTTCTTATGTCGGGATCTTATACACATTTTTTTAATGTTTCTGTAGCTTTAAGGACAAAGGAGGAATGGACTCGAATAAAGTAATGAGGGAGTTCGAATAAAATATTATAGTATAAAATTGTATAATGAAAAACACCAGTGAACAATGAATTGCGAATGCTTATGCTTACATTGTAAAAAATACCTGAAGAAATTTTAATAAATAATAAATTCTCGACGTATGCCAAGTTTTAATTTTTTAATCGCCACCCTTGAAAAATACTGCTAGATGTACAAAGGTATTCTTCCACTATATCGCAATAGTCGAATAGCAGATTAATTGTATTTTTAATTAAATAATTCCATGATATCGAAGCGTAGAACTTTAATTATCAATCAACCGTACCCCATTGACCCACAACTACTCTGGATATCGTCGAATGGAACAAAGGATCAGCGTGTGATAAAATATGGTTGGGTTATAAAAAATCAGAATTATCTATTGAAAATCAGAATAAGGATTTGCAGATAAAAAAGTATCCATAAAAAAGTATATAATTCATTAAAATGACTTTTTCCCTAACCAATATTTCATTCCTCACATATAACTCATTCAACTCTCTTGCATTATTATAATCAGATATGTACAAACCCCCCCCCCCTCCTCCCCCCTCTCCGCCGAAAACACAGATCGTCCATTTTTTTCACATATTTTTTATGCACATTTTTTTTCTCGCTACCTCTCAAAGCCCAACCCGTTACTGACATATTGATAATATCAAGTGCGGCCTGTTAGTAGCTCTATAATCTACCCCTTTCTCGCTGTGCGAGTAACATCTGGTTACCCGGTATATTTATCGCGAGATTATGTCAAAGAACAGGTATGTTTCCTGAGGAGCTTACCATACTCGTAGAAGACCCTGTGTATACGCATGGAATTTGAAAATAATAAATAAAATAAAAAATAATAACCTCTAAGCCGATACATAGTTATACGGCAATGTAGCAGATTGTAGATTAATACGCTTTTCAAAATAGCTATAGATAAGTTCAGTGTGCGACGATTATCTCTTCACCGGTATTTATCATTGACGTCAAGGCCACAAAACGCAATCGTTTACTCCTTTTAAAGAAAAAAACATTTAACAGCTGGAAAAAAAAGTCATCCTGTCTTATATTCTGATTCGTTATCAACGTTAAGGTATAGGTACTGCACGTTAAGATTCTGCAATGATAGGAACAAATCGCCAAGCAGTGACGTGGATACCAAGAGAAATTGGATTGGGATCGATAAACGAGCTTCTCGGACTCCCTGGGAGTCTCGGCTCTGTATCTCCGAGACTCACTCGAAACATAGATTATACTATGTAGATCATTAATTGGAACACGCTCTTTTTTTTTCGGCAACAAGTTTTTTCGACTCCCGCTGACGCCGGATCGGTAATCTTATTATGCGCTAACGATGTTACCCAGCGTGATATTACCAGGGCTACCAACGTGCTTTCTTCGTGAACTCGCGCCGTTACGAGGGCTACCGGATCTTTCATTTCGACATTCAAATTCCCCGCGCAATTGCTTACCTATTCGATAACACTTGTCCATTATGTTAGTGACGAATGCACCGATAATAGTATTGCTAATCTACTGTATCAAACCTCAAACAATAGATGGGACACACCTCAGTATGTGCTGAGCGATAGCGAACGATTACGTTTGGCGGAACATTCTTTGAATTCTGAATTTTTTTTTTTACGTCTTTCGGGTGACGAATGAGTTTGTGCTGAACATTTTTGTTGTTTAATGTGTTACGGGTTTTATGTTACTTTGAAAAAATTTTTTTTATTGAATCCATAGTGCATACTTCGATATATAGTAACGTTATCGATAGCGGCACACGCAGTTAAACGTTCTTATCCATTTATGGCGGAGCAGACAGCGCGTCACTGCGATAGAATCACTCGAGCCACTCGGGAGACATCAACGAGCCTTTTCATGACATATTCTTGTTATTATCTATGTTATGTAACGATATATGGAAATTTGAGCTAATTTATGTTTTTTTTGCGAATTTTCACAATTCATGTGTCATTCTTAATTATCGATAACAATGCATGGAATGTATTCACGAAAATTGATTAGGGAAACGGTATCGGACATTTTTGAAAATTATCTCGGACTATAATTGATTTTTGTGTATCCGATTGTATATCGGTATGCGTCATGACGCGTAGACATCATGCGTATCATGGATTTCGAAGAAATTTTTTGGAGGGCGATAACAGTCATTTGATAAAGTAGCAGATAATGGGACATTGGTTTGTTTATTAAGAAGTGTTAAAAAAGTAAAAAAATTTGAAGATTTTTTTCGAATAAAAAATGAATTCCGTTGCATTAAATGAATTCGATATTAGTAGAAATATCTAGGTGATAGATTGATTGAAGTAGTACACAATTATGAATTTTTGGATGAAGTTTTGGATTTCTTATTCTGGTTCATTTTATATAGAAAATCTGTCATCGAGACACAATCAGTCCACTACGGAGTAAGCATAGGTACATGTAAAGACATTTATAAGGGATGATGGTGGTGGTAGGTGGTTGGGGGTTGCGGAGGGGGGTGTCTGCCTGATGGAGCTAGAAACTGAATTAACCACCCACGCCCGGGGCCGACGATCTTCAACGCGCAATCTCATCTCAACATCCATTATATCTGTCTTTGTATGCTAAACATTTTGCGAAATTATACAGACTCTCTTGTTCGCCTCGCCAGAATAAAGGCGTTCTTGAAAATATGTGCTTTGACTGAAACTACAAGATATTTTGGAGCAAAACGTGAAAATAGAATATTAAACAAAAAATTAAATCGGGGTACTGTAATGAAGCATGTATATATTTTTTATCATTACGTGCACAGAATATTTGTACTTTACAAAAATTAAATCACCAGACTGAAAACATTTCCATTATTTTGTGCAACACGATTGATATAAGTTTCGAATGATTTTAAAAAAATATGAAAATTAAAATTTTTCATAGTTTGACTCTAACATGGAGTATCATTAGAATTTTAGTCTCCAAAATTTAATAATTTTAATAATTCTTGACTGATATTTATTCAAATGTGCCAAACATTTGTCAAAGATATATTGACATCTTTATATTTAAGATGTAACTCATAAAATACAAAAAGTTCATCTATACTTTTTTTTACCTAAAAATATTGAACTTTTCATTCGAAATTTCAATATCAAGTCTATGAAAAAAAAAATAATTTGATTTCTCACGTCTGTTTTTACATGAAATGCCGACAGCATTGGTCTAAGAGAGTATATAAGTGAGTGGTAAATTCTTAACGCTTATATATACACTTCATGATATATGTATAACTGTGAACATTCGGGTGTGAAAGGTTCGTGAAGAAGAGAAAAGCAGACAGCGTGGCCTTAGCCGTGCACGTTGCGCACTGGGCTGCTCAAGTAGGATGCACCAAGATGCACCAGAATGCATTCAGGAGGTCCATCTGCGTTATAACTTCTGAAACTAATCACCGTCTTCACAGGAACGTGAAAACGTTATCGGGTCGTATCTAAACGATTAGAAGGGCCCACTCGAACTACTCGAGAATAGGGCCCATCCCTAGCACTGCTGCAGTCTTTGAAGGATCCTTTCTACAGCTTTCCACGTGACATTTCTCTCTTCGTCGTTTTCCAATGTATATGTTTACAGCAGTATTGAATTACGATAAACTGTCAAAAATATGTCTCAGCAGCTTAACTTTTTTTTAAAAAAATAGTTAAATTTCTTTTAAAAACTGGAACCAATCACTCGCAAATTACATTTCAAAAGTCCAATGTCAAGAAAATTTTTATCTGGATTGTAGTATTTCAAATTACAGTCTTATTGCTTTAACTAGTGTTTATACTTGTTGGAAATAACGACTGTTGTACTCGAACAATAATGGGAACAATTTGATCTTTATATTTATTAGGTATTACCCATAGGTCATAATATTTGACAAGTTGACGTTCGTTTCAAAAACAAAAGTATAAATATTGAACAACGTGTTAATCCTGGTTTATATTTATTGTTTGATATACTTTTGAATATATCTGGAAAATTATTTTGTTCAATGTAGCCATGGATTATACAGGTTTCTTAGTTCCCTTTCATTCAAGTCTAATAAATACACGAAATACGTATTTGCTGTCATACAATCATCCACGTGGATAATTTTAATAAACGTCATAGCTAAGGTACCTACTGCGCTGCACATTAGTCGAATGAGGGCTAATTTTTTTTTGTGAATTTTAAAAAGTTAATGGTATTAACTGACAGTTATAGTAAACGTTTATGTATAGCAATGTATTTGCTGAAGCATTGAGCAATCAATGCTAACTTTCATAAAGGTACATTTTCGTTGAGTGTTTTCGAAGAATAAACCGTAATTTCCTATCGATTTCAATGCCCCGTAGTTCATTCCGTCTCTCTAAAGTTGCTCGACGCATTCACCAAATGGATTTTTTTGGCAGTGTTGACCGTTTAAAACTTACAACCTACCGTTAAATCGGTGAATTCGTGGAGCAACTTTAGAGAGACGGAATGAACTACGGCGCATTGAAATCGGTAGAAATTTATTAAAATAATTCAAGTAAACGCGCCTGGTACGCCACGTAAAATTGATGTATTAAAGGAATTTATAATTCAATTAATTTGAACTTTTAGAATTTCATTTCAAAAGCTCCTTATAATGTGTAATATACTATATATAGGAATTATTGCGAAAATTTGAAAAAAAAAATGGGATTCAGGGGGAACTCCTTAACCGCGTACCTACAGTCCACTTGTGCATACAGCTCACGAGTATTTGCTGGAAAAATATTGAATATTTGCGTTTGTGCAAACCTCTGAGGATTTCGTGGTACTTTCTGGCATTCGCGCGAAATTCAAATTTACCCAGTATGCCCCGGAAATCCTGACAAGCCTCCGCGGCTTTTCTCTATATTTTTTTTCTTGCCGCATCTGTTTTCACTTCTTCTTGCTTTACCTGCGTTGGTCTATTTCCATTAGCTTCATCGACTGACTAAGAAAATGCCACGAGTCTTTAGTTCTGCTCAAATCTACGTCGACAACACAATTTTAGTATTTCTTTATTACCAGCCTCTCCTTCCCCTTTGCTTCTTAAGTAGAGGGAACAAAAAATTTTAACCCAGTATCTACTACTGAGTCTCTAGGTCTTTTGTATAATTTGTTTTACTGTTCCAACAACGTCATAAGATCTAAAGACATACCGGCAGGAAGTACTGCTGGGGTATAACACGTTACGTTAATAAAAATCAAAAACATTAATAGATCTGAAAAAATTGGTTTAAGCCTATACATACGTCAAGAATGAAACAGAGTATTTGCTTCAACGGTATATGCAATTTATATTATATTTTTGATTGGTCAAAAAATTTCTCAAACTTTTCGGTCCTTTTGGCTAGCAGCCAGTTTCGAAAGTGAGAACGGAAAAATGACCGATATTAAAATCAGCCAGAGAAAAGAGGCCTGTTCCGCTACTGCACAGCGGCCAGTCGTAAAAATAATAAACATAAAAGCATAAACCATTGTTCATGAATTACAGAGTAAAAACCCGTCCCTCCTAACACCCTCTGGTCTTTAGGTCTACTTCAAGTCCAAATATTGCTTTAGCATGTCTATTTACGTTATTATACCAGCCTTAGAAAATAAGGGTTGCTTCATAAACAACGGCTTTAAAATTCAAACTGCGTTTTCCAACATCGATTCAACTAAATATATTCACCATGTAAGCTATCCTCGTCGGTAGCACTTTATCACTGACCTTTTACAAAAATTACTGTTTTTTTACCTCTTTCGAAAAATTTACAATAGCATCATTTTAATTTAAAAATAATCTTTTTATGGACACTAACAGCCTTAGTTGACTTCTACCAATTTTTTATAAAGGGACACTCCAATTTTTACCATACTTTGCGTATACCTTTACTTGTGCTTTTACCGTTTTTCAAAAATACTTCACGTGGACTACCTGCCACAAAAATTGGGTCAACAGGCTTTATGGTGTTAGTAAGCTCTAAAAGTAAACCCATATTTCGGCTTACTTAGTTTTCCGGCAAAGTCCTACTGTATTGGATGAGAGCATGCTCCTTCATACCTGGTATTATTATAGAGAGATGTAGTCCGTTATCGCACAATAACATCCTAAAATAATGTTCAACCGAAATCCTAATCCACAAAAGACTTGACCACCGTGCTCTCGCACTGTTTCCTTCTATATCGAGTCCAATTATTATTAGATCAATTATCACATAAAAAACGGGACTTTTCCACGTGTCGGTTCCAAGCCTAAAAAAATCTTCAAAAGCACTATAGAACTTGAAAACCATTTAATAGAAATTACAATTTACAATACTTGTCAATTAATGATCGCGATTATTTATTGAATTGCAGTTACTCATTATATAATATTTTTTTAGACTGCTTTGTAATCAAAAAACAACAGACTTAACCTCAAAAAATTCTTCAGCCTTTAAGCTCAATTTCTAATTATCGACTTCATTGGAAATAATGACTTTGTTTTAATGACAAACGGGTCCGTCGACGGGGTGTTACTAGAAATACACGTATGGACTTTTGGAGTATGTATACTCACTTAGACGGAATATCTGCTTAGTCTCAACAGCAGAACAGATGCCCAATGCTGTTCCATCGCACAGTTCAGGGTGTCACATACCACGTTCGGACAGTACGTGTGTGGCCATGAAGAGAGGAGCCGTCGATACGCAGAATTTCAAAGAACTAAAGTTACCACGTGGCTGCTAAGAAACAAGAATATATGAATACCTATACCGTTTTCCAAATGCTGGCATAACGCTGGGTGGCCATTGTTTTCACTTATTAGAATCAAAGCAGAAGTTGATTGCTGAGCGACATATTTTCTACAGTATGTATTTGCATTTAATTCTAAGACAATAGTCTTACTGACAGGCTAGGTTAGGTTTCATATTAACGTATTTAAGAATTTCTAGACAGTCATAATAAGTCATGCTACTGACAGGACTACCAAAATCATGTGTCAGTCCAATAAATAAAGTCACGTTTCACTCGAGCCCAATTAACGCTCGCAGTGTTTATTTTTGTTCGCGAGGCATCTGTCCAGTTGCGATCGTCGTTCAGACCACTTGAAACTGAGAGCTATCGGGAGTTTATCGTCTGATTCTTTACGTTTTGTTTTCGCAGTCGCACCATTGTTTGGATAAAGTGTTTACTGGATGAATATCTATCGATCGGTAGTTGAGTAGTGCAGTGCAGAGTGGTTCACACGACGTATAAATATCAGACATTAGAAAACTATATTTTGCATGACTTAACCTATAACATACGTACATTGTCGTTCTTCTGCGACACAGCCTACGCATTTCGGTTGGTGTTTTGAGAAAGAAACGAATAAAGTTGGTCAAGAAATATCTCGTGAAATAACAATATTCAGTGATAGGCTTAATATTTTACTAAGAACTTGAAGAACGAACATTTATGTTTGACGCTTCACCGATGAACTGGCGCTCCTCGAGCATTATAAAAAGATATCAGTGTTTTCGTAGTGTCGAACAAGGCTGGAAAATGACTTATTGTTAGTTGAGTGGCAGTGCGCGTGGCAGCGCTAGTATGCAGTTACCAACTCAATGACAATTTATACGATCGGATCCAATATCTAGGGACATTATATATCACAGGACTGAACGTCCCGGCTGGAAGTCCGAACATACATCGCACACACATAAAATGAGTTGCGTCGCTATGAGATAGCGGCGCCTTTGATGTTCGCCCCACCTTCACGAATGCTTCGGTTCCGACGGCACCTTGGCGTGTGTCTTTTTTCTACGACACTCACAGTATTCATGATATTCACGACACCTACAAAATTCACGATGACATCCTGAAATACTCAAAATCTAAAACTTCTCCGCACCTCATAACTTTACGATGTCTTCTAAGAATTTTCTTAGCAGCAATCACCTCTGTTCTGATTAATACCGATGTTCTTAAGAGTGCTCGGTTATTCTTTATTGGTGATACAATATAATTGCTTATAGGCTTCGTTAGCTTTAGATAGAAATATATGTATTCATTGGAGTGTTGCAGAACAAATTTTGTATGAAATTATTACCATTTTTATACAAACTGCGTCTCAAGTACTTGCAACGTTTTATAATACATTTTTAATTGAACTTGCAGATTTGAATGTTAACGGAATATTATAATATTATCTAATGAATGATAATATAGAATTATATTAATCTAATACTGATGTCTATACGATATGCATATAATAATTTTTTATCATTCTTCTTTTCTAAATTAATTGCCTTTATATATTGGTACTTTAGTGCATGTTTTATGGAAAGTGCATTGTGTTTGAATGAAATAATTTTTTTTTTCATACTTTCTAAAGGTCGTATAATAATATACACATAGGTGGGCTCGTATTGCGTTGTATGTTTGGTAGCCTGTTGTAAAGCTACAGTAAACCTAAATAATCCAGAACATCAGTAAGACCGCCGCGCGGCGTATAAAGAGAAAACATGAAGCGGTCGACTCGGCCTCGTATTGACAGGAGTTGGACGAGAGGAAGACGAGGACGTACCTCGTGAGTAGGCATCGGGGAAATCTTATCGTTGTGCAAAGCATTAGCTGGTCGTACTTTGCGGGGCTTTGAAGATTTGCGGAAGGCCGCTTCCAAGAAATATCCATAGGCATCTCAACTCTGGCTCGAAAGAATCGCGAGACTTATCTTTAATAATATCGTTATCAGGCTACAATCGTACGAACGCGCTCCCGTTGGGATTACGGAATTTCGATTTGTTTTTTTTTCTTATTGCGTGATTTAAGAACGGCCAATTGAATTGATTGAAGAACTGACGACAATCGATTAATCGACATCGTTCGACACTTTACCAAAATTTATTATTGGCCAATACTCTTACCACACTCAAAGTTTTTTATTACTTCGATCTTGCGTGATATTAACGCGAAGTCAGTCGACTATCGAGATTATTACTATTACATTTCCCATATCTATGCTCACGTATTACAATTTAAGATAGAAGATATAAATGTATATGCTTGGTTAAATAATAACATCTATGGATTTTTTTTCTACAGATGACTTCTGTCGATAATGCTTATCGATAAGAAACGATTGCCGTTTCTAGTAGTAACTAAGATAAATATTCTTGAGAGATCTTTCAAGCTGTTTCTTAAAATAACTTATGTGTGAAACGTTGCTAGAAATCAATGTCCATAACGATATATTTATCTTGGCAAGATAGTTTCTAATTTGTTTTTGCATTTTGACAATTTTTTAAATCAAGTAAAACAGAATGCATCTACACACTTTCGAAGTGTATTTTCTTCCTCTTATTTTTTATATGTATAAATCAGCTATTTTCAATTATGACGTCAGAAGTGAAAAAACGTATTTCTGATTTTTTATAGAAACTAATAATTCTTTCTGACTTACTCTCGTCTGATTTATCTTATATGTGTGAGAGAATGGATTGACCGTGCAGACAGAAGTGTGGTCCATATTTTTAAAACGTCACGAAACGACTTCGTAGTTTCTTGCTTATCAACCTCAATTATGTCGCATAAGGTAATTTCGAGTTTCTGATCTGGACAGGGAAGAGTTTTAATCCGCCCGTATGTAAGAATATAGTGACAATATGTGAAACGAGATTATTGCCCGATAATCCATTTATATCAAACAGATAACTGGGATGCGAAGAGATTAATAAAATCTTTCTTATATCTGCCGCCATGAATGTTCATTACTATGTTGCAGCAAATAAATTTTTCTTAAAAGCTAAAATATATGAACATATACTTTTATTGTCTGGTGCAGTGAAATTTAATGAAAAGCCTGATTTTTTCATTAGCTATGGTGAAGGAATTACTAGAACTTCTATGGTTTCTTTTTTTTTCGCGGGCATATACAAAGTCCAAGAGTGCGTCGTTAACGTCCAATGAAGCATTTGACCCGTGTTAAAAGGTTTATGCATGGTTTGCTGCGGTTCAGAGTTGTGGTCTGCTACGTGTCAGTCGACGTTCTCTCTCTGACAGCACGTTGTGCACCACAAATTGACTCTGGGTGACCCTTTACAAGTCACGCATAAACGTGTACGCATAAATAAGGTACAATTATTATATGCAATTCTCTGTCGCGTCTTACCTGCACTAAATATTTTCGAAAAAGCAAATATCACACAAATATGAAATTTCAAGAATTTCTCAAATTTAGTGTAAGTTTTTAAGAGTTCGAGAATTACCACATCAAAGCTGATTCTTTATAAATGAATACGACTTAAGCGTTCAGTATTAAGCACTGAATCAAAAGCGAGCAAGTTGGATGAAAAAATGTTGAAAATTCAAGCACCTTTATATTCGTATAAATATAATGATTTGACTGATTTTCGTAAAAAACATTATGGTTGTTTTCTACAAGAGAAAAGTATCGAACAAACGTAAAATGGACGAAAAACCGAACGAAAATCATTTAGTCCTGGCCGGAAGTATCCGCGTGCAACGTAATATTCATGATTTCCATTTGTCCTTCGGTGTCAAAAGCGCAAAGCATGACAACCGAACCCAAAGATCGGCACGCTCCCAGTAGCCTTGAATCCTCGTAGTCGACCACCCGCTGCCTGTCGTTTTAATGAAACTAAGTAATCTCGAAAACAGGGAATTGTAGCGTCGTAAAGGGACGGACAATGCCCTTGTAAATATGAAAGTTTTCAGGGCCTTAAGAATCTCCGGTTGGCTCGTGCAGTAAACTGTAGCAATTCCATAGCTCGTAGGTACAGAGGGGCCTCTCTCGTTGGGCATCCAAGGCAGTTTCAAGCACGAGGAAGAAACGGAATGGGTATTGCTGGCTCCATTATGGGGTCCCATAAAACACCTCTGGTACTGGAGGCGCGTGGCCTCAAGGCCGACCTGCCACTTCGTCATCCTACCCGCTGCCTACATGAAAGTTTACATACATCCTTTTACACACTGTGCTACGCTTCTTACGTTTCTTCCACTCGTACGCCGCCATTTTGATCTGTCATAGCGACTCACTTTGTTCACCGTTTCAAAGCCCGGAACACACAGGACAACATTTGCCGTGATCTTTATGTTGATAAAGTAATGGGGTTTCCCTGAATAGTCAGTGCCAATTACGTCAGAGTTTGTAATCGACGAGTAACGAGTCATACGCGTTACTATACTTCTCGTATAATGTCACACGGAAGAGAAAGATCATGTGATTTTGAACACAACTTTAATCGATTAATTATACAAAAAATTAACCCTCACAGTATATCCTGTAAAAAAACAGATTTATAGTTACTGAATTTTATTCGCTGATAACGTAAATATAACTATGTGATTGGCTGAAATTCGGAAATATTAATTGCGGTATAGTTGCGGAATTATTACTTTGATTCCTGTTGCAATTTTTTTTGGAAATCCTTCAATATCTAATTTTGCTTTTTACGATTTTTTATGCATTTAGTATGAGTCAGGATACTCTGATAATATTTATTTCTTTGAACTTACTTGCTGTTGAACCAGTTATCGGTTCAGGTGCCCAGTTAAGCGATTCGTCGAATATTAATAATATTCATTAACATTTAATTTTCACATGAGTCATTTTACTTGTATTCCTACATGTAGTCGATCAAGGAGTTCAATGTATATTTTTGACAGTTCGCAAGCAATGAAATCCTTTCTCCTGGTTTTTCATAAAATGTAAGTAGATGCTAAAATAAAAAAAATGTAATATATTTAATTCAATAAAGCATGCACATGTACATTTTTTGACAAATATTTTATGCAATTACACGTGTATCTTACTAGAGACTTTATATGTTTCGATGTCATTGAGAAAAAAGACGATGGTATTCTTGACTACGTAGCATTAGAATATCATTAGTTAGTGAAACCAAACTTGTAGTATTTTTTACAATGAATTCATTAGTGCAAACTATCTTAGCAAACTTGAGTTTACTATTGCAATTGGTGGATATAATTGTAGTAACAAATACTAACTTCATAGTAAATAACTTTACTAATTTCAAAAAGTCAAATTCACTTTCAAAAAAAAATTAAAATCTACTATAGAAAATAATTATAGTTACCCTTGGATTTCAAAGGTAAAAATTGTCGCATATTTATGAAAAAAAAAAAAAACTATATTCATCCTAATACAGCAACCAGCTATCAGAGGGACCGTCATACCCGCAAAACAATACGAGACAATAACCCTCAAACTTTATTTGTTATAGAATTGTGAAAAAGAGACGAAGAAGTGATAAAAGCTACTAACGTACAGCACCTAGTGGTCCAATCCATTGCAATGCTTCGATATAAACTCTGAGAATCAAGTAAACTATTTAATATTCTTTCGTACTGAAATATCCGAACAACTTATTCAAACAGTGGAAAAACCATAAATAGCTTGTAGTTGCTGAGAAATATTTTATTGTTAAAGCAACTAACAACAACTAGTTTAGAATACTAATTTTACTTGCATATTTGGTCAAATTAACTAGATCATTTTGTTATTCACAAGAGTGGAAAAGTTATATCTAACTATACAATTTATGGTAGACATTACCATCTAAATAATAGTAAAATACGAAGTTGATCAATCTTACTATTACCAAATAGTATTAATATGTTGTAAATATTACTAATAATCGTGATCAGCGTAGCTAATCTAAGTTTACTATAAACTATAGTTGAGTCCTTTCGGAACCCTGAAAAATAGTTAAGAAACAGTAAATTTGACCAATTTACTTTTCTCCGTGCTGTAAAAAAAACACATGGAACTCACAAACTGACTGCGTTTCGTAATACTTCTACTTGCATCTGGTGTTCATCACGATTCAGTATATGAGTCAAATATTGATCGGTATTATGACAATGTGTATTACCGAGCTTGGTGCTTTCAGTCTTCGAATAGACATATTTGGTATAATGATGCAATCATTCTAAGCTAGTTCGTATTAAGAATTTGTCGATCAATGACGTATCGTCCACTCGTGTCTAAGTAGGAAAATTTTTAAATATACTTTTTGAGATGAAATCGCACGACGATTAAGTGCCGACGATTAGCACGTAGCTTTCGCGTGTCGGATATTTAGAGCGGTTTTATTTCAAACGCTAGCACACAAATTGGGCTACGATTACTGAGGATCGATAGTCGAATCAGTGCGATCGATCGATTTGACTGATTGACTGTCGAGTAATTATAAAAATTACTTTTCACCAATTTTAATGTACTGACTGACCTTATCTGTCGCCATATTTTCTGGAAGACATATCTTCTTGCGTGTCTTAATTTTAAGATTTTTTTTTATCGATAAGATTTCCAATTCTAGATTAGACATCGATAATGGATTTAGATGTATCGTGATTGATTTTTCTATAGACTTTAATTGCTACGAAATTTCATATGGGAATTTAATCTGATTGTCTGTTTATAACAGACATTGACAAAATTTTTGAATTTCAACTTAAGGAATATCATGATGCCTCTGTTTATGTAATATATTTATTCGTATTGGATTAGAAAAAAAATCTGATAACTAAATATTGTAAAAGTTCGTCTATCGTCAACAGTTAAGCAGTGAACTTCAGTGAGTTTTACAATCCGACGAAAAAGAATAAAGACAAGAAGTAGCCACTGCAGCAGTAACGGCTGTAGGACGGTAGTTGCGAAAGTAAAGGATCCCATGCAATCCTACAGGATTTCATAGATCCGTGGATCCATGGATCCAAAAGGATAGTCGGGTATATGGCGGCACTAAACAGATTCGTCAAAGCCACGCGACCGTGTCCCTGAAGTCCCGTACCCAGTTCAGCAATCCTGAAGTCTTCATGTTCTAAACCAATGACCATTTCCAATGTTTTGAGCATCGGTACCGTTGGCAACCTTGAGGACCTCATCGACTACGCGTGTCGACAACTGAAATCTCGTTATGATCACTCTTTCCTGAAACTTGTGAAAATGACCTTCCAGGACGCCAACCAATAGGGAAACTATCCTTGTGTCAGTTTTCTGCGTTCCCAAAGACAGATGTTTGTCGAGCAGACAATACTAAAGTCTCGTACATCCGTAGCTGATCTATGATCTATGTAGATAAAAGTAAATCATGTGCTAGAATGAATATGAATCATGCACAGATCTTATAAAGTCTATTAGTGGCAATTTTGACAAAATTAAATTACTAAAAATTATTCGAAAAAATCTTAAGGCTCGTGACGTAGGATTTTCATGGCCAGGTCAGAAGAGCCTTGAAGATGTATTTTACCGACGCGTGGCGAGAACCCAGAAGGTAAAAGGTCCTTTTCACGTTTCCATTACAATTCTTGTCATTCTTTCAGATTCTTTCTGTACGAAAAAAGTACCCAAATGTCCTTCTGGATGGGAAACAATATAGCACAGGATGATCAGTTTGTCCTTTGCTACAATTATCTATCTGGCGAGCATCTTCATACTACAGTGTACCAGACCGATATCGAAACTACGAATCTGATCTTGCTTGCCAAGAAAATGAGGACATGCAGAAAGAGAGAAAATGATAGTAGGACTAAGCTGATCGAAGATATCAATAAGAAGCAAGTTTGAATTAATATCCAAACCTTGTTCGAATCTTTCACTCCGTTTCCCTATGGCTGCCTATACATATCTGATTTGACTGCCTGCCGTGGTAATACCGTGTTTTCAACAGAGTCGCAGGCCGCAGTCCCGAATTCTCTGATCTCAGCGACTCCATCATCAGCGACTCGGTCCCGTAGATAAAAGCCAATTGAATTTAAATCATGAATACGAACGAAGCGAGCGAGGCGGTGCAAAGCCCAACGGCAATCTGGTGGCAGCTTTGTGCCGGTAATGGCTTCAACCCCTAGCCTCCAACCCCCCAACTCTCCCAACCCCTAAGTCAAAACCCACCTCTGGATCGGCAACCCAGCCGCGTAGATATCTTCAACCAAAGCTCCACTATGTAGATACACCCTACAGGAGGCAGGACCTTGCAAGGATAGGACAACCAGCCCGATATCAGTTATTTGGAAGTATTCAAGGGTCAAGAATTTCTTGTTTTTATAACCCCTTTCTAAGTTACAGATACCAATCTATATATGAACTATCAAATTAAATAAGATTTCCAGTAATACATTATTTGTGGATTTTACATTTTTTTTTACTTCAACATTCAACGTAATTTTGTAATATTTTTAATTACCATGATCTCAGTATAAATACAATATACTGATCTATCGCACAGCTGTATTCAAGGGGTATAATTTAGCACTTGAAGAACACTGATACTGCAACTAAGCTTCGTAAGGGATAAACCTAATAATAACCATATATGTAAATTATGTCAGGACGATTTTTCGCAATGAAATTTATATACAAAATAATTTTTTATAAAAAAAATCTATAAAAAATAATTTCAGGACGACCGTCTGTCAGGCGCCAGGACGCCTTCTCCGTTAACGTTCTCCCGTCTCCCGAAGGTCATAGCGACTCCCAGAGAGGGGAGACATGTTCCGCAAACATCATAAAACCGTCGCTTCTTAATCAGCCCTTATTAAAGGCCGGGTTGACTCCAGCTCGTACCTATACGCAGTCTCGTGACTACATAGAGGGTTGAGTTCGCCCTCTCATCCTGGGCAATCCCGTGCAGAGCAAATTCTATTTCCAAGGACCGGTACACTCCCTTCCAATTTACCCAGAATTCTCCAAGATAAACTGCGACTGCCATTTGTCCATGTTGTCTTCAGTAAAAGACATTGCAATTTGTCTCTCATCGGGTACGTAGCTTTAAATGGCACCGCTTACCACATAAGATTTTCAAGCGATTCGCAGAGATAAATAAATATATATGGATCTCGTAAGATAATTAATCCGTATATCGAATACAAAAGCGAACCCTCTATTTTGAGTCGCGTCTCAGCTAAGACCCCCCTATAGATTTTTCAAAATTAAGACACACCCAGCATACCGAATATTGAACATGCAAATATACCCTCCTAGATACGATCTTCTCATTGTGTATCGTAAATATCTAGGGGGTAGTTTCGGGAGCAATATAAGTACCCCAATAATCTAATAAACTCTCGTCTCTCAGGGCACGCTCGACTTCTGTAAGGCCCCCGGGGACCTGGCCCAGAATTACAAGTAAACGTTTCGGAAAGTGGCTGGCGCGAGCACTGGAGCCTGGTCGTCCCTTTCATGATTTACGGTATGTTTACCTGAAACGTAAGTACCTTGACGCATCCGTCACGCCGATGGCCATTACGTGTAAGAAAAACTAACTTTTCGACCCAAATTGTGCAAAGCTGTTTCTCGACTGTCCGACAAGGAAATTCAGTAAATGCTATTCGCATAGGACTCTTTCGCTTACCCCGTTCTCTCTATGGCTTCTACCTTTAACTGTTCGTTACAAGTAGAGAAAATAAATCTTTTCCAAAACCTTTATATATCGTAAATGGATATTCGTTGGCCTATATTTGTCTTTACCGTGCATTTCGTCGTAGGGATTTTCAAACATGGAGGGTTCAAAGTTTAAAATATTAGCGACGAATATCTCACAGAGCATTGTCTTGTTTAAACGACGCAAATATTTCGTAAGTTTCTATGCATTACAAATTCACGTTTACGGAGTAATGAAATTCATTGTGGTTGTTAATAATATTATGTATCTTTTCTTTTAAATGAATATGCATACTTATTTCAAACGGGAACAATTAGCATGTAATTTGTATATGTTATTTGGAAAATTAATTTATAATAATACGTCATATATTATAAACTTTTAACTGAATGTAATGAGTAAGCAGTATTAACGTATCGACTGAAGTTGGTTCTAATAGAAATCGAATGAAGAGGCTAACTTCAGTTGATGCGTTTGGCGTAAGTTTTTTTAGTACGTTGATGTCTATGCTTTATAGTTTAAATTTTGAGGCCAAAAATCACCTTTGAAATTCTCTCATATTATCCTTCCAGAAATATACTCATGAGACGTTGATTAAAACGTAAGAGGATTTTTTAAATAATTTTTGTGTTGCATAAAAATTAAAATTTAGAAAAATACAAAATTGTATAAACATATACAATAGCTGTATTGAAGTTTTGTTTAGCTGAGATAAATTTATATTGTGAGACCCGATCGAGTCTCTTGATTTATCAACTGTCAGTTATGACGCTTGATGTGTTAACTTCTGTCGGTATTTCAGATCTTCCAATTCTACTAGCGAGTGACGGACTAATACACAAAACTACCCTTATTAATTGTTGATAAGAAAACTAGTCTCAGTTTTTTGTTATAATTGTAAGCGCAAAAATTTTTTTATTTATACAACACGTGATATGATTTCGAGTAGATAAGACAAGCATCCCAGTGACCACTTAGTTTGCAAAATAAATTTGAATGTGCTTCTCTTTTATATATACAAAGACACATAAAGTACGAGTGGTAAATTTCTTACTTTTATAAGCGATAGTCCATTTCGTGGCACGATCAGGATATCGCGCGTGAATTTTCGCTTCCGAATCGTTAAGTGCCTTGAGGTCGTGTTTAATTGGATCTAGAAGTTCCTTAAACTATAAATTAAAAGAGTTGTGGGGAATATAAAATTTAGATAGTTAATGAATAAAGATTGAGTCACCTTGTAGTAATTAACAATGCTGTTAATAATTTCTGTGAGAGCCATTATAAAAGTCATCATAGGTGTCAAGAGCTTAGTAGTCTGACGTAAATCGCCTAAAGTCTCACAGAGTTTAGGTATCTTAAAATGTACATTATTACTTTCGGAATCTTAAAAATAGCAGAATCAAATGAGAGTCCTATAAACGTATAAGAGAATACCAGTGATGTGGCTTTACTGGTCCACTGCACCTATCAATGGACCAGCAACAGTTGAGTACTGGGTCGCTTTTATGTGCTTGCTGGTGTACTCGTACAAAATAATGCATAAAAGAAAAAAGGTAGCGTAAGATAGACTCGTCGAGGCAGAGCAACAAAGAAACTTGGCCAAAATATGTTTGAAGGGTGACTGATAAGGCCACGCTCCTAGAGCGCCAAGCAAAATTAGATTCGAAATGAAATTTCGATCATCGAAAATGTTCATGTTTGTCGTGCAATTCTGTCCATTAAACTGAACCCGTTCTCCCTCTTGAGAAACATGAATGTAGTTAGGTCATTAAGGATTCTCTTTAGCATGCACGAACTGCACTTGCGCCAACTTCGTGCAATTATATATTATATAATTATAATAATAAATATATTATAATAAGCTTCTGATTCTTAAATTTCATTTGAAACAACAAACATACAAAAATTATTATTACAAATTCAAACCTATTTTGATATTAAAATCTTTTTAATTTTCGCAGATTTATATATAGGAGATTCTTTTCACATACTTAAAATTTATTATATTCAGCAATGTTAATGTTAATTATGCTACCGCATTTGTTCAAGCCCGCGTGAAATCCTTTTCACATTCAATGTATATCGTTATGTTTGAATATTTTGTATTTATTCTATGTAGTATTAAACGAAACCTGTTAACGTGCTTCAGTGATGACAATATAATAATAGGGAATTACGGGTTAAGCAGGCAGTAAACAATTTCGAGATTTTACGTTCAAAAATAAATGAGCGAATATAATGAGTTAAGTAAAAAGTTTTGAGCGTTTTCCCCTAGATGGCTTTAGTGAGCCATATCTCACAATGTATACGTCGCATTCTATACTGCGGCTTAAAGGTGGCATAACGCTTTAAAATAAGTTCTTTGACAGTTTTGTGATTGGTGAAGCCAGTTGTGTGTTAGAGCTTTCCAAAATGGAGGTAAAAAAAGAGAAAATTCGATACATTCTTCAGTACCACTACGACCAAGGGGAAAAAGCGGAGCAGGCGGCCAAAAAAATGTGTGCTGTTTATGGACCCAATACAGTATCGAATGCAACAGCAAAGCGGTGGTTCCAACGATTCCGTTCTGGTAATATGGACATCCAAGATGAGACACGCTCTGGTAGGCCAATCGTCGAAAATGTCGATAAAATCATGGAAATCGTCGAGTCGGACCGGCATGCGAGCACTTATTCCATTGCCCAGGAACTGAAGATTAATCAGAAAACCGTTTGGAACCATTTGCATAAGGCTGGTCTCAAGAAGAAGCTCGATGTATGGGTGCCACACGAATTGACGCAAAAGAACCTTTTGGATCGAATTGATGCCTGCGATTCTTTACTGAAGCGTAACGAAATCGACCCATTTTTGAAGCGGATGGTGACTGGCGATGAAAAATGGGTCACATACGAGAACAACAAGCGAAAAAGATCGTGGTCCAAGAGCGGTGAGCCGGCCCAAACGATCGCCAAGCCCGGATTAACGGCCAAGAAGGTTTTACTGTGTGTTTGGTGGGATTGGAAGGGAATAATACAATATGAGCTGCTCCCATCGGGCCAATCACTCAATTCGGACCTATACTGTCAACAATTGACCAGATTGAAGCAGGCGATTGACGAGAAGCGGCCAGAATTGGCCAATAGGAAGGGTGTTGTATTCCATCAAGACAACGCCAGGCCGCATATATCTTTAACGACGCGCAAGAAGCTCCGAGAGCTTGGATGGGAGGTTATATCGCACCCGCCGTATAGCCCAGACCTGGCTCCAAGCAATTATCACCTTTTCAAGGATTTACAAAATTTTCTTGATGGTACAAAACTGGCCTCAAGAGAGGCTTGTCAAAATGAGCTGGTCAAGTTTTTTACCAATAGGGACGAGGACTTCTTCAATCGCGGAATTATGAAATTGCCTTCAAAATGGACAAAAGTTATCGAACAAAACGGCGCATATTTGATCTAAATCCGATAATTCTAACTTTATTAATTTCATCGTCGAAATAAAGAAAAAAAACTCTCAGAACTTTTTACTTCACCCATTTATATGGTAGTCTACACATTCGAACCCTAAATTTGTACTATTACCCTGTTAAAGAGTTTAATTGTACACAAGTATCATAATTTTAATACCTTCAACAACTTGCCATTATATTTTTGGCAATAACATAAATAATAAATATCCAATAAAATTTGTTCAAATAAATACATTCTAAAATAAAACATAAAGACGATGTTTTGGGAGAATAATTGCCTCAATCCATTGTATATAATAATTCATCACAGCACGAGCAGTCACGCGTACTGTATAAAATACGCTATGTATAAAATAAAATACCATTAGATTTCAATGATACGATGAGATTTCAATGACTAAAAAAGAAAAGTGCGAAATAAATATTCGATTGTGAGCAACAAAGGAACTAAAAATACCGATAACAGCTAAACAAACATAAGACACATCGTTCAACGCGACACATCACTTTGATATGAAACTACTGGAGTAGGAATATATTTTTTGTGAATTTTACTGTTGAAGACTGGGATCGGCAAAGCGTAATAGTGTGGTTCAGCGGGAAATCGATTGCCAGCAATATCGATTTCATATCGGGCATTAGGATCCATTACGTATTCAATAGTAATTACGGATGCATTAGAATCACCATGTGAATGTCTTGCACCAGGAGAACCAATGAAACCCAAGCAAATGAGTTTATCGATTCCAAATCCATATCTGCAAATTACCAGCAATTAAGAAAAACTAATTTAAAAAATAAGGTTTCTATCATATAATAACCTATTGTGATATATCAATAGAAATCTGTAAATCACATTATCGTAAAATTTGTTTCAATTAAAATATCTTTCTGTATCTCAATTACTTTTAAATAAAAATTAAACTATTTTCATATTCCATAATTACATACCCTGCAGATGTAACCGTTCCAACATATTCACCATCACGATACACTGGTTCACCACCCCATGCCCAAACGTCCTTATTTACATCAAGATCATTAAGAACAAATAAAACAAGTCTTTTAGTCACTCCTTGTTCCTTCTGGCGTTGAAGAGCAAATTTCCCAATAAAGTATTCTTTCTATAAAAAAGAAATTCCATAAGAAAAGTGTATTAAAAGCTACTTAATTTCTGACATTTACACCGATCTCTTAAACAATTTTAATAATTCAATACGTAGGGCAGTTTTCATACTTTTAAGATATACTTATAATTGCTTCATTATCGTAAATGATAATGAAATAGCATTATTGAAAATATCTAAGAAAAATCCAATCTAACTAATTTATCGTGGAGTATACATACATCCAGTTTAACGCTATAGCCATTTCCAGCTTCGTAGGGAGTAACGTAAGGGGTGAGTTCTTCTCCCCAAAAGGGTATGAATCTTTCTATTCTCATAAATCGTTGCGTCAGTACTCCGACGTCACGTGCACCATAATCCCTGCCTACCTCCATTAAAGTAGAATATACGTGAAGAGCATATTCTGATGGTATATAAAGGCAATAACCTGGTTCACCAGTGTGAGTGAATGCCATTACCATCACATCTGATGCATAGCCAACGTTTACTGACTGCGAAAAATAGACATAATTTGCATTTTATTTTCAGAATGAATGTTAATCCATTGAATAAATTTGTGATAGTTTACCTTGTAAGTAAATGCGGTAAGATCGATATCCGAATTTGAAAATTCAGAAAGTAATTCTGTAGCTTTCGGACCGACTACATTGATTACTGTGTACTTTGAGGTAACGTCATTAAGACCTACTGAATGATCCGACGGTAAATGTCTGAAAATTAATTGATTCTAATAGTATATTCAAAAGATCAATTTTTTGGTCCTACAACATACTGCACGATTTATGACAATCCATAATTGATCTTCGTTATTGATTCACCTGGACATCCATTGATAAATTCGAGTTTGCTGCGAAGTTGGTGATACCATGAAGTAACTATTCTCTGCTTTGCGAACAAGCATACAGTCATTTTCGTAGCCACCTCTTTCATTTTGCATTCCCGTATGCGCTATACCGCCCACTGGGATATTAACGTCATTTGAGCATAATTGTTGTAGATAATTCATGACTTCCCAACGAGTAGACTGTTGAGAAATCAAATAATGATTATTAACAGATTAAACAGCAAGTAGAATAATACTTTTATATTATCAAAGATCTATAGCATTATTCAGAGATATGATCACCGAGACGATACTAGTAAAAAGGACCAGCTGTCGGGTATGCTGTGTCTTCAATGAAATGTATCACCAATTTCAATCCCTTTCAAAAGTTCTGTACTTGCACTGTGTCCATTAGCCACCAGACACAAAGTGTCACAAGGCTGATCCTGTTTACTAGTACTCCTCGATGGTAACATATACCTTAATTTCAATTTTTGAGAAGGAGCTCATATCTATTATACCAACTCCTTCACGGCATGCATGAAATTCTTCTTTCATAAAGTCAAAAAATTTAGGTTTGTAGAAACTACCCGGTGGCATGACTGGTTTTTGTTGTCCACCTGCCAATTTAAATGACGTGTTTGAAATAAAATTACAATACTGAGAAAAATATAAAAAATGAGCAAACATATGATGCACATACGTCTATAAGTTGAATCGAAATAAAGTGCTCTCTCGTAAGCCATCTTAATACCAAAAACAGCACCCCGTTCTTCCAATACAGAGTAAAGAGGCGAGCAGCGTAATTTGCGAGCATATTTATATTCGCATTGATGCGGATACAAAATGGCATAATTCCTTCCAACAACTTCTTTGACTCTTTGTTGAAGATATTGTTTATTGTTGTGAAGATCCAAAAATCGTTGAATATTAAATGGTAATAATTCTTGTGTCGGTTCACCGTTAATCAACCATTCGGCGATTTCTTTTCCTATTCCACCAGCGCCTAGAAGATAACATAATAAATTACATATGTATTATGAAATGCATTCATTTAATAGCATAAGAATGAAACGAATTTAACCTTTACAATTATCAATTGCAGAAGTATCTAATATATCGTTGAAGCTTACCTTGTAAAGAATTACCATTCATTCCCACTGCAACGAAGTAATTCTTAACTTCAGGACTCTCTCCTAATATAGATCTGCCATCTGGTGTAAAGTTATCTGGGCAATTATACACTGTGGGTTCTTTAATTTCATTTAAAATAGGTAACCGATACACAACTTTTTCCCATAATGGTTTCCAATGTGCTTTGTCAGTTTTTAATTGGCCTGTCCAATCTTTTGTTGGGACATTACCATTTTCAAAAGCAGGTCGTGCTTCACGTTCAAACCAACCAGCCATTAAACCACCTATAAACAACGATAATATTTTGTTACACTGAAATATAGATAATCAGATTCATTTGAATCTTCTTAAAGTCATTTATAATGTGGTTTGCAGAATAATAATTATTCAAGAATTAGAAAGCTAATTCACATCTGGCATTTGTTACCTTGCCACTGTCTCATATATGAGTGAGAATCAAAATCTCGTATGCAGGGTAAATCGGAACTTAACTCTGGTGTAAACGGAGGGGTTGTGGCATAAAAGTGTTCAGCCGGATATGCAGGGATTCGTACTGGTGGATTGCACCGCAGTCCTAATTCTCGAGCCCACTAAAAATATTAAGTACTGTACTTATGCTCAACGTGTTATCATGATTTGTACATATATTAAAAAATTACAGATACTTATTTAAGGAATACCATTGTTAACGAGATATAAGATGTTTCTTTTTTAATAAATCTTTGAATGTAGTTTAATGTAATTAAAATTAAAATAATAAATGATTCACCATGGAGAAATGCTTACCATTCCGGCACAATTTATAAAATATTCGCAGAGGACAGTTCCACTCTCAGTTTTTACATATTTTACAGCACCATTATCTGTGGAGACTTCTAGGATTCGACAATTTTCCCGATACTGTGCTCCACCTTGTCGTGCTAATTTTGCTAAAATATCGCAAACTGCACTAGAATTGGCCACTGCATCTTCTGGCACCCAGACTGCACCTTCTAAGTCATCCACATGCAAATATGGATGAAGTTTTTTTAACTCTTTTTTTCCAAGAATCTTTTTCCATGAAACATATTGAAATGAATTAATGTTATGTTTTAGGCAATTTAGTAAAGAGAAGTAATTGTTCCTAGTGCAAAAATAGAATTCTAAGGAATTATGAATTTAGTATATGCAAGCATAATATTCTTAAATGACTCTATTCTAATTTTTTGCAGGGTTTATAATTAATGTATAATTACTTCACAACGTAAACCAGTTGGAACATTATATGCTATTCTCCGTTTTAGGGCTATCATTCTATCTTTTGTTTGTGCCAAGTTTATACTACCACATTCTCGCAATCCAATATCGTAACCCATTTCTTGTATCTGACGATACAGTTTTATACTGTATGAAATTAGGTTCCGGTGAGAGATAGGTTTGAATAATCCAAGAGTGCCTGAGCCAAAATGTGACGTTCCACTGCCAATCCTGTAAGAGAACATTTATTACACTCTAATGGACTAAAAAAAATGACAGCTTATTTACACATTATTATAGAAGTGCTGATGATAAACAGATAAATTTGCTAAAGATAAAAATAATATATTCGTTTTCAAATTCTTCATACATAACAGAGATATGTGAGTGACAATCGAAGTCCAGTTCTTAATTCCACCTGAGTAAATATCATTGTGTCATGTTCTAATATGTAACATAAAGTGAGATATAATATTTGAGTTTTCAATTAGACCCCTTGAATCGCAATAGTCTTGAATGAGACGACAATGAAACAGCTGAGGATTATTTTTATATAAGAGAAAATTTGTAAAATTACTCATACCGTCCTTGCTCCAATACAAGTACGTCTTTACATCCATTGATGGTAAGATGATACGCAACAGAATTAGCAACAATACCGGCACCAGCAATGACAACTTGAGATTGTGAAGGGAAAATTGATTTCCCAGGAGATGGAAATTCTTTTTCAACATTTTTTGTTGTTGTAACATCAGTCCCATAATTATAATTTATGTTGTAGGTTAGGTCCTGTGGCACTGATATTTTTTTTATGCTATAACTCTCTTTTACCAATACTGGCAAGCGACTGCATCCTGGGCGAAATTGTCTTAACATTAAAAAATATATTGTATCTTATTTGGAAGATATTTAACAATCAATCAGTTCAAACTTTGCTGAACAATGGTTATGTGATGCCGTTCGGTGTAACTAGTCTAGTCTCGACAGACTAGTTAATTTCGAAAATATATCTATCTTTGACAACAATGGCAAACTTCCAGAGAAGCTATTTTCTGTTGATATATGTCAAATTATATAAACTCCTATAACATTACTTATAAATTATTAATAGCTATAATGTTTAAATGTTCTTGAGCGTAATAGGTGCGCATACATTACCTATATGATTACTTGTAACGTTACAAGTATTTTTTTAAATAATAGTAAGATTTTTGCAATTATTTACTGTGATATTAGTTTTTAAAAATTGTATTATGAAATTAGGAAGCGCGGTATAGACAAATAAATTTTTTTTTATATTGATGTGTCATTGTCATTTTTGTAATTTGCAGAAAATTTTCTGTCTCTGGAAACATTTATAATATACGCGATTTTATTTATAATTTTGCAACTACTATCATGGGTCCCCAAATTTACAATTTTGTCTGGCCTATTATAATGCAATTGTGTTCTTTCAAAATGTTATGGATCTTCTATTTCATCGTTTCTTGCATCACAACTTTTCTCATGGTTATGGTAAGATATGTACGAACATTAAAATGAATTTTGAGCAACAGCTTCTCTTGGTCCAATAAATTTCTTCGGTGAAATACTAATTGAAAGTAAAATTTTTTATTAAAATTATATTTCTACATATAGTAATTCAAGTTTTTCAAATTATTAGTACAAGAGTCGCGAGGATGAGTTAAAAGAATCCGTAAGTATGTTGTGCTGTATAAAAGAATCAGAATATTGAATTTTTAATGCTTCGACAAACATTTTTGTATACGTCCTACAACCGTTCTAGACACTTTGCTTTAAATATATTATTCTCTATTTTTATATGTACCTATTAATATTCTGTTTCAGATTTTACCCAACGATAATAAAGACCATAAACCAACATCCGGTGAAGCTGGTGTAAATTCTGATTAATTTTTATAATTTTTTGAAAATTATAATATAAATTAGTGTACTGCAACTTATGAATAATTCACATATATCACTGTATACTTGCTTACGTATACTGTTTTGAAGAACTTGTATAGTATATTAACAATAATTACAGGTAATCAAAATTGTATGTGATAAATTGAATGCATTGTCGGAAAAATTGGCAGCGAAAGAACACACGGTATAAATCATCAAAAAAAAAAGATAATATAACGAATAATAATAATAATACATTACAGTTGAAGGAGTCGATAAAGAGTACAGAAAAAGTATTGAATGATATCGACAATAAAAGTGTATCAATGATCGAAGATCGATATAGGGACCTGATGATTGATTTAAAGAAAAATCTTATGAAAACCGAACAAGAGGTTGGATTAATATTAATTTTTATTACTGTAATGCGAAAAGAAATGTTATACATTTGAATCGTAGGTAAAAAGTTTACAAGATGAAGTCACAAGTTTATCTCTGCGTCGTGAAAATCTTAAGAACGACGTTTTGAAGGTTTTGTGTTCCCCTGAATTATTTCCTACTTTGTTATTGTTTTTCTTTATTTATGGGTTATATACGCTTACGTCCTATTACTGAACTTTTGCTTTAATTCGTTTAGCAACAGGAAGACTATCATAAAATGCTGGCTACGTTTAACAAGGATTTGGAAAGTGAGTATACACGTTTTAATAATCCATTGAATTTTCTGTTAGTTTTTTTTTAAATATTTTAATCGACAAAACTGTTTATTAGAATGAAGATTGCAAATAAATACATAAGAACATTATAGCTCAAGTTTCATGAAATCAGTGTATTTTAAGTAATCTATATGATTGCTTTAATTCTGATGTTGATCCAACAAAATTTACAATAATTGCGATATTTGATTACTTATATGATGCACTCATTAATTTCTGATAAACCAATTGCAGGCAACAATGAACAACCGAAGTGCAGTAATTTTAAATTTCCAACGACTTTGAGATGCATTTATGCTTCTGATAATCATTCTCGATCGACGATTCGCTCGAAAGTGGAGCGATTGTAAATATGTATACTTTTTTCTCAATATGTCTATAGTTCACATGGCAATCGTTGGATTTAAATCTATTAAACTTTCTTAATATAAACTGTATCGTGACGCTTGAATTTTGTGAAGTAAATGGTACAATATATGGATACAACTTTATCAATCTTATATTTATTAATAAAAATTACCTTTGCATTCGAATGAAATATATCGAATCTTACAATTGAGTAATTTATAATAAAACACGTTACATTCGTGAATGTTATGTGTAACGCAATATCGGTGTTACTTTGTCGCTAAAAACAGAAACAGGCATTTATCAAAAAGTCTGATTACGTATGTAATAGTATATAACGATTATATTTGTCCATTGATAAACGTAAGTCAATTATACGAGAGAAATTCTCACTATCCTACTGTATAATATCAAATACGCAGGTAATCTGGATATTTTCGAATTACAGGCAATTTTACAATTTGCTGAAAACTTTAGTATTTCAGTTTACAATGCACTGTCCTATCTTTTAGCCAGCAGAATATACTATAAATATTTTAAATAAGGAAAATTAAGTTTCTTTATATGCTTATACTACGAAGCAAGAGATGTACGTCTATGTATAAGGCACTCAATCGTCATCCTTTGCTTTCTGTACATAATAAAAAGAAAAATTATATAAATAATTTGGCAATAACTAATAGTAGAATAACATAATCAAATAATAACATAAAACCAGAAAACATAAATAGTCAAATTTAAGTTACTAAATACATTTAAATGATCAAATTCACTATATAATTTGTGAATTTTTTTCGCCCATCTGTATTTCTTATTTGTTCACGTAATCTGTCATGATTTTCATTTCGCTTCACGAAATTTTTATTCGCATGCCTTAGGCATGTTTCTGATGGTATTAACGCGCTTAACCCTTTCAGAGCGGAGCTCTTCAAATTTAAACGACTAAATGGGTTAATATCAGCTGATCAATGAATATTTGACAGCATATTCATTAAAAACAAATTTATTACATAAAAATTTATCTAAGTAATAACTAAAGTTGTTTTAATATTAACAATGATCTCTAATAAAAAAAAAAGATTAGCAAGTAATAAAGCCTGTGCAAAATATTGAATAATGTCCAAAATTATTTTTCAAATAGACAATTTCTTAAGTGCCAATCAAATCAATGAAATTTATGTAAATAATCTCATGATTGTGCATCACGGATGTTATATCATTTGTTAGATATTGATTGCAATTTCGCATGATAATTTATAGTTCCGTATGATGAGAGGGAAACTTCTTGAGTACCGCGTGGTAAAGATTATAAAAGGCATAAAAGCTGACACTGAGTATTACAAGAAGTGCTGAACAAAATATCCAGGACAAAAAATTTCCGTCGATTATGTCAGATGTTTCTCGCCGTTTTCGTGCGCTTAGATCACCTAGCGTGCTACCCTTTCGAGCCTCCATCATTCTCTTCATGTTCGCCAATTTTTCACGTAGCTCGTCCACGGACTCGGCGATGTCCTCGATCGATTCACCTTCCGCGAGATTTCTGAGAACTGTTAAATGTCAAAGTTTTAGGATAACAGCTAATCAATATACAACGATACAGTATAATGAATAATTAAGTCTACATTATTTGCAATGCATGGATCATTATAACTTGATTTCTCTTATTTATAATTATAGAAATATTGCTGAATTTTATTTTGATATTGCCTAGTTTCCAAAATATTTTATCCATTATTAAACATCAACACTAAGGACGTTAAAGTGCCATAGGCGATTATATAATTATTTACTGTACCAACATATATATCGTCATTTACATCTGTGTATATATAGTTTTTCGTATATATTGTCCGATATAAAAGTAATCATGTTTATCGCGAATTATTATACAACATTGTAGAGTATTTAGGATAAATTATATTTAGTTTTTAAGATTCGGTAGTAATAACTGAAAGATTGACACAAGGGCAAGAAATGTAGAGACTAATTTTTTAAGCAAGCATGAAAGAGGTATGAAATCTAGTATAGCAAGTAAATATATTAAGAATAAGAACGCCAAGATTTTTTCTAGTGCTATATTTAGGTTTTTTTATTTTTAGAAATAATTTACCTGCTGATTGTGGTATACAGGTGTGTGTACTGGATTTCATGATGATGCTTTGGCTGAAACGAGATGATCTCGGCTTCTCACTGGTCCAGCTTGCTCTCCCACAATCGTATTGATCTTCAGCCTCCAAACCAGCCCGCAATTTCTTCGCGCAGTCTCAGCTGCTCGTTGGACCCCTTTTCTACAATCATTTATCTGTTTCTTTTTTCAAAACTTTTTTATAGTCGATTAGGAATTTCGAGGAAGTCTTGAAATTGCCACGATTTTTATTATATGGTTACTGCTTTGTAATCCAGAATTTTATACCTTGTTCTTAAAAATTTATTGGCTTATTTTGTGTATGATATATTTTTCATTAAACAATTTTTAGCGATATATAATTTATGCACAAATTACTACAATTTAAAGTATATTTATTATTAATGAATAAACATTAACAATTGACTCTCTAAGGGTATCGTTCCTTCATAAGTTTTGAATTATACGTTGATATAAAATGAAATAATGTAGATTACCTTAAACAATGGAGTCAATATTTCTATAAGAAAAAATTTGTACGATCATGCTGTACTTTTTATATAATAATTGATTTTTGTGGGTAAAATTGTTTAACAGTAAGATGCTGAGCAGCGTGGACAATTCTTGGGTAACTGACTTTATTATGTAGTACACATTGCTTGTATGGATTCTTGAGGAATGATAGTATATTTTATGTATGTAGTCATTTTCATTGTCATTATATTTCTGTGACGGATTTATTGCATAAAAATATAAAGGAATATCAAAAATAGTATTGCGTAATTTTTGAATATGGAAAATATTTCTTTATAGTTATTTTTGACAATAATAATATCATTTTATCTAAAAAATATCTATCGTCAATGATGTTAGTGTGTAGTCCGGTGCAAGTAAATTCACCAATCAGCAACTACTTTACCATGAAGTGTGCACAGCATATGGGCTAGTATCGCAATGAAATTCTTGTCCAATTTCACACAAAAAATATAAAATACTGAAACTAACATTTTATTGACCCTTCGGCACATGAATCTTATCCATTTAAATTTTTGTCAGTGTTTGTTGCATTTAACAATATAGAAACTGTAAATAATCATGCATAGTTCATATGATTAATGAAGAAATAACAGTAGATGTTATGATATTAATTAGCGCATATTGTACAATGTTCACTGAATTAAATTTTACTATTACTAATTAATAATGTTGGTTAATAATTTCTAGTGTGTGATATATTTAACTATTTTTGGTGCACATTCAGTTTAGTGTTTGAAATACTCCAGTGTTGTTTAAAAATGTATTATCTACCTAGGAATGATAAATCAGAAGCTTGTAATTAATAGGTCCCAATTATATTTTATTGTCTTCACTGAAAATCTCTATGGCCAACATTTATAAATAAATATACTCTTATCAAAGTAAAGTCAGGCAGAGATATTTTGTTTATGCGTATATATCTTGACAGTGGAGGGATAGAATAATATATTAATTAATGGGGAGCACATAGAACGGCGTTGAATAGTATACAGAAAATAGCTATTTATGCTTGTTTCGCAGCTCAATTTCATATTGGTTTCAATCAATTGATCGTTCGTCGCGGCTTTGAATATTCGGCAAAAGAATAATCCGCCGCCGCATTCGGGCGGAGTCCTGCGCAAGTTCGCTCGAGGGAGCTGTGACGTCACGGGGCAAGATGGCCGCCGATATCGGAAATGGAGTAGCCTAGAGACTGGGCGGTAGTGAGAGCCACTTAGGTGTGTCAGTTCGGCTTTTTCGCGAGAATGCAATCGAAATTTAACAAACCAGCACTAGTGCCGTGCGTGTACTGTGATAAGGAGAGTGCGCGATTGTTTCAGTGTACAAAGTAACTGGATATTTTGAACGTCACGGTTTGCCGACGGAAGACGGCCAATTTTCTTATCTTGTCAGAACCTCCCGTAGTCATCTTATCGCGACAGGACTTCTTTTTCAGAACGTTTTCTCACGTGAAAAATGACCAGCTTTAGAGATTGAGGAATCTCGGAAATTGTGTCCTAGATAAAGCAAAAGTATTTGACCGCTTCATCGCCAACTGGTTTACTAGCGATGGATAGACGGAAATGATAAAAATTCCTTTACGTATACAAGTGCATTTTTCTTCACCAATGTGTTTCAGAGGATTGTGTTCTATAGTTCAGGGTGAAGTTAAACTCTTGTGGACAAGATTTTAACAATTGTATTCTGTGTCAATCAATGCTTGGGTTTGATGGACTGTAAAAGGATGGGGAATTTTGATTTTCACATCCTGTTGGCTTCTCAATGGGAAGCAATACTCTGGGAACAATGTTGAACTCTACAAACATCAAAGTTTAAAGTGCAGGGAATATGATGTTTTCAGTGACCAGTGGCTGATCGAGGTGATCACAGATGTACATTGCAAAAGAACTTTGTGTGTTGGTATATTTCCTTAAGAAGTAAAACTATTATGTTATTTTGTTTGGATATTTTCCATATACTTTACAAATATTTCAGAGAGGAAAAAATTCTTATTGCTTAATTCAATCTTTTTTATTATAGAAATTTTTTGAAAAAACAGCTACGATTTATTATTTAAAAGACAAGTGTGTAAAAATGAAGGGTGATACAAACACGATTGATTTCTAATGATCAAAAAATGTTAAATGATGTGAATAGCTAATTTGAAATATTCATATTAGGTAGTAATTGAACAAAACTACAAATTCACATCATACATGAATTCAGAAGCATAACACATGACACTTTGTTATTACAATAGCTCAAATTTCACTGTTCTACAAGATATCCAGAGTTTTTTATCAGAGAAATTATAACCATAAAATATGTGTGGTTTAATTAGCATTATCAAACTGATATACTAATGGACGGATAGACTAATATGAATATAGGGTCTTAAATAAAATTTTTCAATTATTGATTGAGAATCGTAGTGTGAAATTCCAAAAGTTGTGGTGAAAACATCATTTATTGATTAAGCAATGAAAGCTTATAACCAATGGGGTAGCAGTGATGAGTAGATAGATTTAAGAGGAAGTGAAATCCTGTCAGTTTGAGGCAGTAGCACAGTAGTGTGATAGTGTAAGAAGCAGTAACAAACAAGATGTGGAATATGATGTGCGACGTGTTGCCCACTATTTCGGAGGACAGCATCAGCCAGAGGAGCTCACAGTTTTCTGGCGAAGATGCTCAGTTTGAACAGCTGATGGTCACAATGTTAGATGAACGTGACAAGCTGGTGGACTCGTTACGCGAGAGCCAGGAACGCTTGCAAGAAGCTGAGTCTCGACTCCAGGAAGTTGAGAAAGAACGAGATGCACTCAATCGTCAAATCAATGCTAACATTCCTCAGGTACTGTTGCTATCTATTATATTCATTTCATAAAAAACTGATACTCCTTTACTTCTCAAAAACATATATATGACCCACTGCAAAGGAGTCATGTTTTTGAATGAGATATTCCTTTTTATAATCATTTGTCATATCTTGAGCAATGCACGTCATCGATGTTGAATATAATTTTCACAAGAACGTACATGATATAAGACATAGACACACCTTAAGATGTTCATAGAAGTGAAACAGCAACAGTGTCACATAGGAACATTCTGAAAGTATGTTAAAATATTATTCCTTTAAGAAACAGACATAATGATGAAAGAAGCCAAAGTTTCTTCGCGATATTTTGTTAGGATTTTATATAATTTAATAAAAATATCGTTTTGAGTATAGAGAAAAATAATATAGATATCTTATCGCATGAAATTCTTACAAAACTGCTATTAAATGCAGAGATGATTAAATATTTAAATAGTGAATTGTGAAACTTGGATTGCCAAATTTGCTGATGACAATCTGTTGTTTAATCAAACAGCTGATATTATTAAATTGTTCTATTTATCCATAGGCTGCATATATTTGGTAAAATGTATTCCAAACATTACAGTAATAATAGAATCTCCGTGCTGGAAAGTTGATCTAAGCACCTCTTTCCTGTTACCTACTATAATAGAAGTTAAAATACTGAGTTGTCAGGTTTTTTAATTTCAGACCCTTACTTATTACTTTGTCAATAATGTAAAATACAGTTCACATTACGAGTTTAAAAATTAATATTACTCGAAAGTTTGTTCCAATATTTGTTTTACCTGGTCATAATACTCTGAACAACGTAATTCTGGAAAAATTGTGTAGAAAGTTAAAGATTTAATGAAGCCTCATAAATAAATGATGGCAGTAAAATAAATAGAATCGATCTGATCGCGTGTCAAGCAGCATAAATTAATTTACTATTACTTTCTTACTGAATATGAATGAGCGTGTACTCTAATCGTGTCCAGTTACGCTAAGAAAATTCATTCTATGTGCAAATTTTCTAATTTCATGGTCATTTGTCGTAAAAACAATTATTCCAATTATACAATTTTAAATTTAGAAAAATCTCCCACAACATTTATTGCAGTAATCGCATATATGAATTTCCTACAGTGATTTATCTTTGCACTAATTTCGGTCTAGTTTGACGTACAAAAAAAGTTTAATTGATAAACATAAATTATAAGCTAATGTGACTGGTTGATAAATGATCAGCCACATATTACATCATAGTTTCTTTTAAAAAGAAGTACACTGAGAAATCGTCATAAAGACACGTAAGCCAAAAGTTACTCTCACAAGTGGATTCCATTAACGCTTTTGATTCATTACAAAATTATCTGAAATATACTACTCGTGCACAGTTTTTCAAGAATTGACTTAAGAAACTCTGTCACTCGTTTTTATAAAATTCCTTAGTCAAGCAGATTAAAGGGATATTAATATGTTATCGATCCACGGTTTTTGTCCATTTTTAAGCTACAGGTACAAATGGCTCCAGAAAGGTAGAGGTGTCTCAAAAAGCGATTAATAAGATTAACCCATAATAGTATGGCGATGAAAATATAATGAGAGGGCAAATCGAATCTCATATCGTCTGACCCAATTTCAGTTTTCACCTTTCCACTCTTTCCACGATCTCTTCGGATCCGTCGCCTCTTACTTATTTATATTCATCGAATTATCCCAGAATGGAATTTAATATCACTAATCGTATGGTTATCGTACTTCGTTAATAGAGCTGGTGCGAATTCTCAAGGAGATTTTAGCAAATTATTTAATCATCATTTTCAAAGTCTGGATCGGCGACTAATTCCTACACGAACCCATCAGCTCGAAATAAGTAGTTGATTAAATTATTTCGCAACTAAGTTACACCTATGTGTAAAGTATACTATTTTATTTATACTAGGTAGCACCAGATTTTACCCACGTATATAGTGTCGCGCTCGTTCGGTCAAAAAAAAAAGCGTAAAAGTAAACGTATTTCCTTCCCTCAATTGAAGCGAGTAGTAAATGGACTTTTATAACTGAAGGAGTCAATAAGCGCCGCCATTTATTTAATGTGCAACGGAATTAAAAATTTCTTTATTTTTTAAATGAATTCGAGAAGTTTCAATAAAGTTTCAGGAACTTGTTCGAGTTATTTAGATCGTTTTTTTTTCTTCATATCAGCCAGAAATCTACTTGTGAACTTGCTTCGTGCTGCTACCATTTTAACTTGTCTATTTTACGCACGATTTCAACCTGCGACATGCATTCACACTTTCTTCGTGTTGCCATTTGTATTCATATATATAAACACATACTAAAGTATATGTATGTACTGGACGTGTAATCGGAAAGGAATCAACCAGTTTCGTGTGGCTTAAACCAATTCGAGATACATGATTGCATTGCACAGGTACATACGTGAACAGATATTAATACCTGTAGACTCTATGGCAGCGATGAACTAGTTCAGATTCATTAATTGATTCTCGATTTAATTGGTCGATTTGCATGGTCCTTCAGCTGCGTGATTCGTTAATCAAGTATCAAAAGGCACGAGCCGATTTGTCGATTATTGGTGAGTCTATAGTAACAATTATCGATAACTGTGTCAAGAGGGTAGGCAAACATAACCTGAAACGTTTCGAGCTTTGAGAAGAACCGATTCTATTTTTCCGACCGATTAATAGCTCCCCTTTTATTACTTTACACCGAGTGTTACGAGTGAGCGGTTTCACATTGGTTGAAATAAGTCGAAAGGAAGGAAGGAAAGAAAAATACGTCGCGCGATGTGACCTGGTAATTATAAAAGAAAAAATTCACCATTCCCTTTGATGATAGGACATTTTAAAGGGATTATTATACCCTTTTTGCGCAACGTGTTTGTTAGGATTTTATTTATTTTGTTCCTTTCAGTTTCAAGAAATTTCGTGTTGATGATTTTTGGGCGAAAAGAAAATTTGATTATACCTTTAAAGTTATGGACAAGAACTTACGTTACTTCGTTATGGGGCGAAATATTGAATGCTTTGAGGTGGACCTTTAAACTTGTCGCTACTTTTGGGATGTTAAAATAGTTTATCGTATAATATTCCAGATGAATTTGTGTTTCCTGTGTTTTCTTGTGTTTTTGGTGAAATCAATGGAAATTACAAAATTTTCAGTCAAGCTTGACTGATATCTTAACCTTGAGCAATCAACGTAGTAAAAACTTATCGAGCTTCTGTGAAATAAACGTAGCAAATCAGGATCTCATCAACCTGACCATTGTTAAGGTTCTTGATTTTTTAAAATCTATTTAACGCAAGCATTGTTTTGATTTATTATTAATTTATTTGAACCACTTGAAGCAACATTAATTCACGTGACGTATACTTTGTACGAAATTTAGAAGTTCGTACATAATAATTGTTTGTCCAAACTTGGAAAATCATGATAACTCATTCTAGAGAACTAATGTATTTGCGACATAGGTATACGTGTGTCTTTTAATAATTAATACAGAAGTCGAATTTAATACATCGTATGATAATATTGTATGCGTCTAACAGCAGATTTATTTTACTTATGGAGAAAAAAAAGATCAATTTCTTAGTGCAAGTACGAGTGATAATAATCATTTTAGAAAGTAATAGTAATTTTAACCTTTTGTCCTTATTTCTTTTTTTGGGGTATTGTGTTACAGTGATGTTAATGGGTCATTTTTTATATGTGGAACGAATGGAACGAATCCATATATAGAGCCGACTGAAAGTCAAGACGATTAAAGTAATAGTTATGAAATACTATTAAGCCGTCACGAAGATATTAACTATCACGTTATCTCGCTATCGCGTGACAATAACTTTATAAATACATTTAAAGTAATACGCAGTGTATACGACTATACACCTTTACGAATCTGTCACAATTTTTGGGTGTCTCCTAATTTGAAACTCGGAGAAAATTCGTGGACAAGAGAACCCATGAAAATTTACGACATACAAGAACATAGAGGCTAAGCCTTTAATTGCCTCGTTTGTCATTTATTCATAGCTTTATACAGTCCGTCGATCAGCAAAATGCGGTTCGAAGGTGACATCTTCCCACGAGTTTTAATGCAAAGGAAGTCCCCCCGACTGTTTAAGTCGTGGATCGATTATATGTATATTGTATAATGTTTCCTTAGTCACGTATTTTGTTGTAATTTATTCATTGTCACACTTCCATTGTTCATCTCGATTTTTGTCTACACATATTAATGTATATTATGCAAATATATATATATATATATATATTAATTCTTACAATGGTCATGCATAATACTCAGCTGTCTAATATAATAGATATTTCAATTTCGCCAAATGAATCTGAAAGTCATTAGAAGTCATCGATCTACCCGTGAGAGTCAATGATTATTATATTATCTATTTTGCCGGCACGATCAATCGTATATTAATCGGGACTTAATGTTATTGGGAATCTAGGGGCTCATGGGATCGTTAAGTAAAACGCTCCTCTATGGCTTCGTTTTGAAATTGAATTATATAAATTCGGAGTATAGACAGTCTTGCCGCTTCGAGACTCGTCGAACGAATTTCAACCGGTTGCTCTCACTTACCGTGTAAATTTCGTAACCATTGCCATTCGCAGGTCTCTGTTATGACAGAAATACATTCGCGGGGAATTTCAATTGACATGGACAATGCACCGCGCATTACAAAGCCTCCCTGACGGCCCTCGTCTTACGCTTTTCTCTGACAGACAGACAGAGAACAGAGCTGCTAATTGTACGCTAAGCAGCTGAGTTTTTCACTCTCGAAGGTGAACGGACACTTGTCATTAGCGGAAGAGCGCAAAGTTTTCTCTGAAGAAATAATTTGTCTCGTTAACGACGCGCAAATAAAATTTCGTTCTATTCACCCTTACCTTTTATTCTTGGGCTCAGTATGTCTATAAAACTTCGTTGTACCAACGCGATTTGTGCTACTTCAACGTGATGAATGAAATTTTTAATTGACGTGCATATTACTTTTTCTGTTCTTCACATCGATTCTTTCCGGTCGACCTTCGTCCAAGCGCAACACGTCGTTACGTGTATTCCGTTCATCGTTGCATAATTATGTACCATCGGAGAAGCTGAAATATAGCAATTTATTTGAGCCGGTCGATAACGCAAAGCCACGAAAACTAATTAACGTTATGGAACAAATTAATTTCATGCACAAAAGGCCATTTAGTTCCTCTCGTAGCCTTTTCTATTTCGTTGCGCTCCAGTGGGCATCGGTGCATAACGCGGGGCTATGCATTTCATTAGCCAGCTTTGACAGCATTATTTCGGTATCATGTGTTCCAGTCTTCTGGTGCGGATCACGTGTCTTGTGTCATGGTGGTTACATGCTAATTGCAATTATTTTTGTAGCTCCGTTTACGTTAATACGAAACGCGGACTCTGTTTTCTCGTTGAACTCGGTTAGTTTTGTATCGCCCTTTCGTTTGGTCTTCATAATCTAAGAACAGTTTGTCCTGAAGCGACAGCTTCTGGCGTTTATCCTGCGAGGAAACGTGGCTGTATGTTGGATATATTATACGAAATCTTGCTTCAGTGACTGCTTGGGGAATCGTAAGGTACGCTTTCGTTGGTCTAACAGTACTTAATGTGAAGCCTCTGGGATTCTTATCGAGGTTCGATTCTGTCATCTGAAAGGGTGCAACGAACCAGTAGTATTGACTGTGAGATGGAACATCCTGTCTCATACGACTCTTGCATCACAATATACACAGTGGCCAGTCAGCCTTTGATACTCAGGTGTACGGAGTATCTTAAACTCGATTAAAATATAACCTCTCTTTTTTTTTTGTTACAGAATATCTCGATATACGTAATACAATTAACCATATAAGACGCTGTATCGAATTAGGGCACCTTATGTGTGACTGAAAATGCATCGATATATGCGAGTCTTATTACGTCATGAAAATTTTCGATCAGTAGACGTAATCTCATTAAGGCAAAGTTCTTGGTAAATTTTATTCCCGTCTATCATTATACCGTGGAGTAACGGTCGGCTGGTAGCTACGGTAACAGGTCATCAAGCCCACACACGGCGTGCGAGCAACTTCCCACCTTTGTATGAGAATATTTCTTGTCATATTGGAATGTTAATGTGGGCTTTACTTGCACGGTGGTTATGTCGTAACGTAGAAAGAGCAACGAATTGCTGAATCCATTCGAGAAGAAGGAGTCAATATTGTACGTAGGGTAGTAGACACGTGATACGAAAATTGACAATTTTCGTTGTTCTCTTCTTAATAATGCCGGCGCTCCCTGTCGGTGGTTGGCAAGCGTGATCATTGAATTTATTATTGAGAACTGATCGATTACGCAGGACGTATATGGATATGGGTGCGGGATGTGATGTAATCGCTTGCGTATCACTTCGCAGCAATTGGAGTGCGAAAGGGTATCGATGTAACAGAAACGAACTTCGGATTACATGATTTTTGTTACTATCATTCGTCGCGCTTTGTGTAGCTCTTGTTTCTTTTTTTTTTTTACGTTACGTTTACTTAAGTTCGTACGCTCTCGAATATCAGTATATCCATGTCTAGGTATTTATTTAGTTAAATTCGATTTCTTCCGTTAATACGTGGAGCTACTTTTATTATAGCAGATATATCTATGTATTACAGCGCGGATGAGCCGTACGTGTATATTTATCGTAGGCAATGATTGTTACTGCAAATTGGATAATAATGTTTTTAGTCTCGTAATCGCGTTACTGAACTCGTTCTTGGTGTTTCAGGAAGCAATAGGAACGGATACGCGTCGATCGGTGAAACAATTTTTGGCTAAAAAACCGGATGCGATGCATGACGTTGCGCTGCTTGTATATAACACGAGCGATCAATATCCCACCTACTCACTACCGGCGCATGAATGAACCTCCTCAACTCTTCATCCCCCTTCGCCTACTATTCACCTTTTACTCCTTCTACGGCTCTTGCACCACTATGCTATGGCTACGGGATGGTCGCGTAACTGGATTGCTTTACTTCCTTCCTGCTTTCCTTCCTCTTCCACTATTCGTTTCCCTACTCTCTCTCTCTCTCTCTCTTTTTCTTATGCCTTCCTGTTTTGTTATCATCACTCTTATCTTTTATTCACGTGTTTCTTCCCTCGATTCACTCACCCGGTTTATTGTTTTCTTTCGGGTTTACGCTGTTCCTCTTTATTCATTCTTCACTAATTATCAGCCAATTACATTCCTTCCGGCTTGCATTTTCTTTATTATACAGGGTGTTCAGGGTAGTACGGTGTGCTTGTTGTGGGTACTAGGAATTTACGTGTAAGTGGAAAAAATTACACTGTATACTGCTGGTATATTGCTGGTATAACAGCGACGGTAATACGACAGATTCTGTTGTTTTTGTCATGTGTGTGTAGTTTTTAGGATTTGCGTTTGAATTTATGGGGCCCTACGTTTCCAGATGCAAGGTTGATCGAAGGCGTCACGCTGACCAACTCTTGCACTATGGAACTTTCTATGACAGATTTCTTCGACGTCTGTTTGGATTTTATACGGCAGAAACTTGATCCTAGAAAATTTTCATCTAAGCTGGAGCTTGGAAGAAAAGGAGAGGATCCTCTCTTCTTTGCAGCATCTTGCTACTTTCTATTGAGAATCTAGATTGGTCCTTAGATCATAATATAGAAATTTATTTCTCACATCGCTCACTAAGTTTCGATTTTCGTATGGCTTTCTTAATTTGGCACTGCCTGCTGGCTATTTCGTACTGTGCTAACTCGAAACAATTTATTGGACTTTTTTTTGTTTTCATGTTCAATTCTTTGTCGGGATATACTCGGCAAAGTATTTACGAGAATATTTTTCCACTTTTTGCAAGTTTCGTCTGGGTTTATTTTTATTTATTTTCGAACGGAACCCGATGATATTTTTATTTAAGCATTTAACGCTTTTACGGGTTTTCGATGTTATGTTTCGCTGTTTCCGTAGACTGAAATGCGCTGCGCTCAATTTTATTTATTTTCCATAGGTACACGTGCGAAACGGCTTTTGTCGCGTTTCAATATCGCGCTGCAAACGGTTCGTTATCTACTGATAAGCAAACGAATATTCCAAGGTCCCTAATCTAATCTGCTGTCGACAATTTGTAAATGCTCGAAGAATTTTTTTTCTCTCTCTTCGCATAACTGTCCCCATTTTCATGAAGGTACTATCCAAGTTACACGTTGGAAGTCGTGGAGGAAGCAAAAACTGTTTCACATTGTTATATATTTTAAGTACAGTCTGAATGAAATTGCTGTTATTAAAAATTAAATGAAAATCCTCACTTCGAGGATTGATACAATTAAATGATGAATTTTTGGTATTTTATGTGAAACTATCGTGTTAAAAAGAAATTCGGATTACTATAATTGTGTTTTAAAGCTTTCTACTGTTGCGACAGACAATTGAAATTGGTATCAATCGATCAGTGAATATATCCATTTTTTTTTTCTACGGACTTCTATATTTGATTTGACTGTATCATAATAACTTTATTACGATATAATTTTATGTTAACCTTTAGACGATGGCGAGTAATCTAATAAACGCGATAGGCATACATTTTTTACGGCAATAAAAGAAAAAGGCACCACTGAATGGGTAACATGAATATTTGGGTATATACGTGAACAATCAGAATTTATTCTTAGCATCAAGAATTATCAATTTACAAAAGTGACTATAATCTGTAAAAAGGGATACTTTGCTTATTCTTCTCGTCCTATGCTTTAACTATCGTTTGTCAATTATTCGAAAGTTCATTAGATTCACTTGACTCGTTGAATGAGTTTAATTTTGTTCGATATGATGGGAATAATATCGTTTTTTTTTTCAATGAGGCAATCTATGGAATCATACTTATATAAAATATCTAGCCAATACTTTATATGCCATCAATTATCATTCTCCGATCATTGTACGGATTAATTCAAGTTATATATGTATATATGGAAGGTGTACGTTAGCACGAGGGACCAAGTTTAGGTACGGATTCAGGACACGCAAAACAGTGATAAAAGATTATATGAATATGTATCTTATTCGACACCCTGTATATATACGTATGCTTGTTCTTAGATAAGCTAATTAATAGTGCTTCATTAATCGACACTTTATCCTTAAAGAAACTTACTTTGTGCATGGTTCTAGAAATTGACCTGTTTTTTTTTTCTTAAGTAACTAGAGGTAAACTTTTCCAAATCGTATTTTCACTTATGGATTTTAATGGTCTTTACAGAGGTTATTAGGACGCAGCTGCATTGCGGAAACTGGCACAATACATGCGAGTGTGAATATCTTACGGGCACGCCTTGTAAACGTATATCTAGCTAATAAGCTGCCAGGAGCTTAACGGGCTTTTCTTATTTCCTTCCCTCTCGTGCAGTGTTCTTTTTAGTTTTTGCGGTCAACCGCAATGCTTTAGCCGGGATGAGCAATTATTTTATTGATTTAAAACAGAAAATGTCAATCAATCATGAAAAATAATTACTTTTTACATGGATACACAAAAAAAGTAACTACATTAATTTGCCAAATATTTGTATCCTGATGCTGCTTGCAGATTTCAATTTGCTTCTCGATCAGGGCTGTTCAGTGCTGTTTAATGTATAATTTAATTTCATGAGAATTGTATCCACGCTAATTTATCTATAGTGACGGTCAGTACGTTTGAACGAGTGATCAATGAATCGAGGTTGCTCTATATGATTATACGTGACACGCGGCTTAATTGATTGTTTTTCTCTCTTATATGTCTTTTTCTCTTCTATCGTATCTCTCAATTATTCGTACCTTGTTACAGTTCCGCATGTAACACTCAATCCAGTACTACCGGGTGTTCGAAAGGAGGCGTCATATAGAAAGGAAAAGCAATTACGTGCAGAGCGAAGCTACGAGCACGAGGGTTGAGGCGGGTCATGAATGAAATTCCTTGTTTGCTGCTTTCTCTGCATCCTTCAAGCACGTCGCTTTATCTCCTTTCCATTCTTATATTACGCAGGGAATTTGTCTCTTTCTCGTTTCCCGTGATCCTCTCGGACGCCCTCAATTTTTAATTTTCCGCGCTATCCCCCTTTCGTACGAGGTGACTGACTGATGCTTGTCAATTAAAAGCGGAGATTGACGCAATCCTGTATAATTCTCAACCCGTGACCCAGGTAATGCATGTGACTGAAGGTAATACTGACACTTAATGCTTCTTTAGTGACGTAAACTGAACGCTGTACTTTGAATTCCTTAAGATCGCCGTCATCACGGCTTTTTTGTCTTTCATATGCAGTAATGCGAAAATTGCATCTTCGTGCAGGCTTCGCGGAACAGTCGGTTTCTTACTTTATTTTGTATAGCGTGATGCAAATCTTCAAGGATATTTGAATGATTGTATGCGGCGGTGTTGGGTGTACGATTAAAATATTGTTTTTATATTGCAATGCGGTATACTCGATGGGATGAGATTTAAGGAGTTCGACAGTTAACTGATCAACTTTAACTTAATTAAAGTGCCTCTTGCGAAGGTTTTATAGTGATTTTAGAATGTCAATAAGATAATAGGTTTCATATTGGACATGTTAATGGGGAAGTTTGGATGCCTCAAAGTAGTACTTAAGTTTTAGAGGACCGGCATATTTCCGTTGAAATTTATTTTTTTTACAAAAAATTGATTTATATACGGAGTCTATAGATTACGAGGAGGCATCGAGTTTCTTGCTCACTGCTAAAGTGGCCGGCGTGGACCCGACCGTTACGAGCAATGTTGAAAATTTTTTAAATTTGTATTTGAACGCTACTAGAGGTTTTTGATGTCGCTAAACACGAACTTAAAGTGAAATTATTAACATTGCATTAAGTAACAACGTTATAACCTAGATGCGTCAAATTGAGAAGCAGACATTGAAGAGACTAAAAACGAACGTTGAACGATACATATCTACCGGTCTATGAAACCGCACACATGCAAGCAAATACACTTATACATATCAATGCATTATATTGAAGCATAAATATATTGCTCAAACATGCATATTTTTCTGCGATTCGTATTTATTTGTATGTTATACTAGTATCTGTTTCTAGCCATTGTAATGACCACCGCGGCCTTCTAAGGGCTAAACAATTTCAGCAGAGCTATTGGGATACGTGTTTATATCGATATCTGCATTACTGGCTGTGCGACTCGACTTTGGCGCCATCTAGCAGAAAATATAATAGATGAATATAAAGCTTCATAGAAACTTCTCGCTTCTCAGATAAATGATGCGACGCGTATGAAAATTCATGGTACGGCTCATTGTTTCGTTTTACCAATGAATTCTCATAAATGTGAATTAACAATTATTAGAATTCAAAATACGTGCGGTTCGCGCGCAGCCGTGTGAATTTAATTTAAAATTTGTGTTATTAATAAGTTTTCAATGAGTGCATTTACCATGCGCCACTTTGTGAAAAATTGGGTTGTTTTATTTACAGGTATTTCTCTCTTTTTTCTAAGTGATAAACCACATTGAACACATTGATCACATTGATCGTAGCAGACTGTTGGCTCGTGCACGAATAATCTGTTCGATATTCTTCAGTTAAACCTAAAAAGATTTTGAAATTAGTCTGCGATATACTTCGGGGTACACCGCAAACAAAAGTATAGGTCGCCTAAGCATAATTATAGCTACGTAACCATAGAATACGGTTAACATGTGACAGGCATATTGTGTAGCTACGGCAGTCATTTTTAAGTGATTACGTAATTTTTTCTAGGCTCGATCACCTGCAGTGAAATACCTAGCGCAACTATATTTTCTCGTATATATTTGCAACAACTGAATGTCCCAGTTGAAAAACTGAAGTATAATAGTCCATGCAACGATTTTACGTTTCTTATAACCATCCTTCAGCTACAGTAACGATATTGTCAGCCATAATACTATAGTTGTTATACCTATATTACATGGCCACTGTAACAATGTATATGATTATAGCAGCTATACGTTAGGACTAATTCAGCCGTAATCTCTCGGTCATAACAGAATGGTTATAGGGCCTATAGTATTTTTTTCAGTGTGACGACACGCCATCTGTCGGTCATTTATTACACTAGCAAGGAGAATAAAGCGCCATCTAGTTTCACCGGCTGAATGATAATTTTATACGAAATCTCGTTATTCTCATGATATCTGTTAGCTTATAAATAAGACGCGTAAATTATGTTTACAAGTAGATCTTTTTTGTCGATCGATCTCTATAATATTATTAGCTCCAGTTGCACCTCTTCTCTCGATCCAAAAAATGAATCACTGGAATACACTTTTCCATTTCGTTACCATACTTAACTCCTTAAAATCTTATCCGTCCTAGTTTTTATTTCTTCCTCTATCACTTGCACATCATATCCTTTTTCTCTCTCTGTCTCCTTCTCTCACTCTCTGTAACCTCTATCACATTTGACATTCACGCACTACAATTCGTCTACATTTTTTATGCACTCCTATTCTCAGTCAGTCCCCAGGGGTTCTCATGTCCATACCTCATGCATTCAGCGACACTCAATCCCGTTACGCTCAAAAAATAAGTTTTAATCTAAAACATTAGAACTGATCATTAGGTTAACGACCCTTAAAACACGCAAAATCCCTATTGTAGGGTGCGAACTGACGATCCGCGTGCGTATCAACGATTATCGACGGTATAGTCAACCCATCCGTAACTTATGATGTCTAGGGGACTCTTTTACATTGAAAAGTCATAGGAAGATAGCACCTCTGAAACATTTTATCCGTGGACCGAATACATATAGGTATTCGTATATCTCGAAGAAATTGAAATGGAGGAGTCTAATAGTTATTGTTGTTCCTAAGTCAAATTGAAAATTAAATTATTCAATCTCTTTACCGAAGGAATTTATAAATTCGTTTATCATACTTCGGTCTACCGTTATTTCTACGGAGTTATGCAAAATAAATCATTGAACCAACCAGACGTTAAAGGATTGTCTCTGATGTGTCGGGATAAAATATTGTTTTCAACATGAACATAAACATAAACGCTAACGTCTTAGCACAGCGTAAGTCCCCATCAGAGATCTTATACGAATTTACGACACGCTATAAAAGCGGATAGGTTATACGTGCCTTTTTTACTTCCCAGGAAGAACGTAAGGTTATTGTAGATGGCGCTACCTGTTTAGCAGTGCGAGGAACTGTTGATGATTTATTGATTATATAAGTACTCTATCTACTTTTTCTGCGCCGTTTTATTTTCAAGGATTATTTTGAGTTAACTTTCATTTATGCCGAGAATCCTCTCGTGGCTACTACTGGACTCTTATTGATCTTTCTTTAACAAGATGCAAGCAGAACTGCGTCTCTTTTTCGATAAATTATTTAAATATCATTATCATTTAAAATATTAATTGTGATATAATTGGCTCTGTTAATTAACGTCATATTTAAATTTTCATAGTCATTATCGAGACCACTTGTTTCGGATCAATACCTTGAAATACATTTATTCCATCTTTATCTGTGTATTGCGAAATGTTCATTTCGAAAATAGACCTCTTGCCAAGTTTTTTGGCCATATTTTGACTGTACGGCGATGTGTATATACCATAAAGTAAATTAACTCTGTAAAAATAGGAGATTTTAATGACATTGCTGATTATAAAAAAAAACGAAATAAAATTATATACTTCTTTCAATGTCTAATGAACATTGATTTTGCGTATTTTTTTCTGATATCCTTTTTTTTTACTTACTTAGGATTTTCTTTGGCAACTTCTTTGCCAGCTTTTAATAATTCAAAGGCGAGACCTTTTTGCCTGTCGGTTGGTCTCACAGTGACCAACTCGAATTCCGTGTAAGATTCGCAATCGGTATATAATTTGAATACGTCCACCTGCTTTTCAATGTATTCCATGTAACCGTATAAATCACTGAAGATACGACTTTGTGGCTTTTCCTCGTGTCTATCTTCTTTGTTGCTTTCTGGACGTTTCTCCTTAGTATAGGTGCGCAAAATTAGTATTCCTGCAATTCGGCTGGTCTCTTCGTGGACAGCTATTATTTTCTTGTAATCACTGTCACGTACCAGCGACCTACAATGAAACTTGATTATGTAATTTATAGTTGGACAAAACATTGCAATATTAATAGATGAATGTAATTTGTTCTGCAATCGATATTGGATCGGCAGAATAATTTGGTTTGTAGTAAAATTTATCCCGTTTTGCATTATTGATTTATTGTTTTAAATTTACATTTAAACGAGTAAAATTGTATACTAATACTTCAGCATTGCCGCCCCTTTTTCCCCTGATAGAAATTTCATTATAAAAATCAAATACGGTTCCAGTGGGAACCTTGACAAGTCCTGGACTAGGGTCTGCAATATTTTCATTAATGTTTTTGAGAATAAATTATACACCGTGATATCAATAATATTACAGACAAAAACATATACGAGGAATCGAATCTTTGGCAAAATCTTATTATCAACTTTCGATATTGTTATCACTTACGTCATTGTTAGATATTTATCTTGATTAATAATCTTACGCTCATCGCGATCGGGGTCTGCGTTCAGTATCAATCGAGACATAAGAGTTTCGGTCTCAAGAAAAACATTAGACAGCAACTCAATTAGCTCCTGATTATCTGCTTCATTGGCTTCCTCGATGAAATATCCTTCACAGGAACAGGAAAACCTTCGTTTCGCCATCTTAAATGTATATGTATAGCTACGTTTACGTAATTCGCAAGACAATGATAAAATGAATTTTGAAACGAATCAGTTAATATTATCAAACAATCATTGAAATTTTCGTAATTGAATTAACGAAATTGATATTCCTCCCGATTGAATCAATACACAGGAATAAAAAAGGTTTTTTTTTAAATATTACCGCAAAAAAGTCATTGGCTCTGTTACAATTTCTATGAAAAATCTGTTTTTATTATTTAATAAAATGTTATTACATGCGATAGTCCAAATGGAGCGTCAGCGCGCTGAGTTCGTGAAAAGATATAAAAATTTATTAATTTCTTTGTGCTCTGTCTAAGGAAGCTTTAATTCGATTACAAATCTGAGAATTTATTACGAGAGAAAATTGAGTAATAATAGAAAAAAGACAGTCCTATTATTACGCGGACCTCCCTGTCTTACTACTAATGATTTTTCTACTTCATCTGCTAATCAAATGTATCGCTTAAAGTAGTATGGTCACGAATCGATTTCCAAGATTAAAATATTAAATAAATTTGAAATGAAAGTTCACATTAATATTAACCTCATGGTGCAATTTGTGGTCGATTGATGGCCTAGTATGGTTGACAATAATTAATAAAGTAGTAGGAAATAATCCAGAGTCTTATGGGCAAATGACAATTTTTGGGTTTTCAAGTTAGGCCCAAGATTAAAATATAGAAAAAATCCTAAAAATTCGGGGAGAAAAAAAGAAAAATTTACCACCAACTATGAAAATTATTGATCGTTTGATACTTTTGTTATAATTAATTTCTGTTACTGGATTTTCGGGAATGGCCTAATGAGTAGATGCGGCAACATTGTGTCAGTTGAGTGCACGTAAGCGGGCATTTCAAATCACCTTTCCCCAATGGTGAGCAACGAGCTATCTATGATATTAAGTTTTTTTTTCTCAAAAGACGAGCAGGATGGTCTCTAAAATTTCTTTATTAATAAAAAATAAGGAAAACAATACAAAATTTATAAGTTTATTGAAAAAAGAATAGGGAAATAGTAAAATAACTAGTTATGACTAGTTATGACACTCGCATATAGCATGGATTACGCGATCCCTTCTTCAAACTCCTTAATTAATGCCGCTCGAATAGACAGAGAGGGACTAAGGTGGCGGCTAGTAGTTCTCCTTTTCTAATGCTCCCATTGGCTACGTTTTGCCATACTATCGTACAACAGCTGCTGATCAGAAAGAGACAGGGCTTGGCCGCCACCAGTCGCTATCTCTTTCTTTCAGCCGACCATGATTTTCTGCGCTTGTGTATAGTCCATGCTTTATGTCGATGGGGGGAGGGGGAGAGAGGGAATACATGAGATAATATATCTGAATTTTTATCGTTGCCACAGATAACAACACGTTAGTCAAGAGAGTCACTATTGCTTAAGCAATAAGTGAAAAATAAATATTATTGCCTCACTCTTGTATTCATGAATTTTTAAATTCAGAATGGGAACTAATCATTATCTTTTGGTGCATTTTTATTCATTTTTTTCTCTGCACTCAACGACTCGACTAGAGTTTGACCATACCACTTTAATCTACGAATTTGTATAATGAATTCCGTACGACGTCATTATTCAAGTTTTAGGTCGACGATCGATAAGATTTTTCACATACATCGTGTGGTGCATGTAACTAGATTTTTTATAATGTCCATGATCGTCCATTATAGTCATCCATTAATGGTTTCCCTATTAAACTTTGTAACCACTTTTATTATTCACTTAAGGCGATGTCACACGAACCAAAAGTGCATTGTTTCACCTAATATATTAACGCACTATAATCAATGCACTTTAAAGTACCTAATGACTCACGAATATATACGAATCGAAGTCCCTGTACATAAGCATCTCGTGAAAGAAAGTATAATAATTTTATTACTGTTATCCGTGACATATGATCAGAACTACGGGACGATCTGGCGAAGTTCAAACAACCCAAAGGTATTTCGTCCACTTGAAAACTTTAAAGCCCGTATTGAGAACTCGCTTTTAGTGCTAATAGAGCGCTTTTAAATTTTTTCTTATTCACTTTTAACTACAAGCGACTCTGTTAGTGACCTTAAGAGCGAGTTGTGAATACGGGCTTAACTTTCTAAAACGATCATGCTGTTAATTTAATCTTTTTTTTTCGTTTTTTTTTTTTAAATTTATCACTTGCCTGACACGTAGAACTTCGAGCCACAATATACTTTTGAGGGGCACTTTTATATAGACCTCGTAGCAGCCTCGTTGAAAAATTGACGGAGTCTACTTTTATTTTTCACTGACCGGTATTCCGTCCTTACGTGGCGGGTATTTTCAGACACTGTAAAACACGCCTCACGCGCGCCTCTATAACGGATCCTCAGTATCTCGAATACTGTTATGTGATGGGATGTGATGGGATGTGGTGGGATCGCTTCCTCGCTCTCTTTAGCTATCTCCTTTCTGCGTTACGTTGTATTCCTGTTCATATTTCTCGAGTTGCACTTTTTTTTTTATGCTAATGATAAAAAGGGCATAAATTATAAGATAACTTCGTTAGAGCTAACGCTGAAATTAAATTAATCAATCGATATCTACGTACGGCATCGATAGTATCTTCATCACGATTACGCAAATAACTCTTGCGATTGGCCGTGTTCCGCAAAAATCTTATTAGGATATCCTATGTGTATCGATTCTCGATACTCCCCCCCCCCCGCCCCCGCCCCCGCCCAAATTCAATGCTAATTATTCCTTTTTTTTCAATATAAAATTTGTAGCATTTTTGACTTGTAATATAGCGAAATTTTACCTCTACCTACCCCATACGACCTATATACATATGTCTCTCTGTTATCAGTAAAGGCGCTGATAGACGTAATGTTCCGATTGCTACATAAATACAGTCCTATAAATAATTCTGTGTTTTTACTCCATTATTGTACATTATTGTTATGTAAGAAATGTTTTATCGATGGCGACGATTCGTCTCGTAAATGTATAATGTTAAAAGGAAGTTGGAATTTACCATTCATTTGCGACCAGTTTAATGTGCCATTAGAGATCTAGGCTAGCGATGCGAGAAAGGTAGGACTGTGTATGTATCAACTGCAGCAATGCATTTGTTTTACTATGCTTTCACACGACACGCCAGCGTGAACTATCGTGTTTCAAGTTCCGTTGAATGCAACTGTAACGCTATTAATGTTGTCCGGTGATAACATCCAATGCAAGATCAAAATCAGTACTTTTTTTATATATTGGATAATAATGCGATATTCGTCTGTGCAGAATTTGACATATGGTTTAACGTATAGTTTCTGAGATAAAATCTAAAAGTGTTAATCTCCACCATATATATTCGGAATATAGAAATGAATAATTTTGAAAATTCAGTTTCTTCATCTTCGTACGGAAAAGTTTCATGGATTTTTTTTCTCGAATGCTGAGGATATCTTATACTTTGACTTATTTTTTTGCAGACAAAAATCCTGAAATTTTTTTACTGTCTGTTTAACCCGCGATTTCCCATTACTATTATGATTTTCATCATCGGATCAACTTTCAACAGTTGCGAGTTTCCATGGAATTGTTACGGCATAGCTCAGCAACATCATGAAACTTTATAAATTGGCATTCAACTGGTTATCGTATTCTCTCTTTACGCAGTTCGTTTTGTTCGAACGATAATATATCTGAAGATCGTATAATTGCGGTTAAATCTGTTTTTTTTTTCCCTTTAGTAACATTCATGTGTTTTTTATATACGTAAAATAAATTAATATCTTTATTTGCAATTGTTTACGTACGCGAATAGTGTTGTTTCCGCGAATATTGTTTTTTTCCGTATCACTAATATGGTATGCAATTTATCTGCATTTGGAATATTTTTTTTAGAAATTCTTTTTTAATTGTGTTATCGTATATTACATAATTTCGTTAAAACACGTGTGATCGAAATCACGTGAGATTATTATATTTGATCGATTATTTATTTAACTGTAATGGATACACAGTACTGGAGTATTTAACAAACAGATGGGTAGTCTTGCAGATAACTAAGTGGACTTAGTAAATAATTCATTATGAAACGAATTAATGAACTTGCTGTCAGTTGAGCATTTCAACGTTAATTTATCTTACTTTGTACGAACATACATGTACATTTATATTATCTGGTGTCCGTATTATGGTTTGTTATAGCAATGCACAGTTGACATAATAACTTCAAAGGAAACAGCGGTTTAAGGGGAATAAAAACAGAGGCACTGGTACTTTGTACTGATGAAAATTTCCTTTAAAAAAAGGAATACAAAGCTTATTGAAAGTAGCGTGTACAAAATTAATTATTAATAAATTCCGGCATCATTCTACATATCTGTATATTTCTTCCATACAACGTTTATTCGCTCATTAATAATTTTTCCCTATTTTTATTAGATCCGCGCAAAAATTATATTAAAATTAATTACCATGTTTCTTACTTTGTGAAAATATACGTGTGCCTATGCATCAGCAAGGTTTGTGCAGTGATAAAGTTTTTTTTGTCTGTAATGCGATATGCATATAGAGTAATGCAGTATCGCGCGCATCCTGTAACGTCATTTTGAAGTTACTATTCTAACATGCGCCGACGGCGTCGTGTCGTCATCGCTCGTCGTCGCAATGTAGTTACGACGTAGACCGTCTAGTGATATCACGTGTGACGTGCTTCGACTAATAGTACGCGAACATACTCCTCGCGGGTTGCATTTACGTATAGGTGTATCTCAATTTCACGTGAAACGGGTAAAAGTGCAGTGAAAATGCATCGGGTATCAGAAGAAGATTACGACTGCATTTTTTTCAACGGTTGGACACTGTATGTGCATCGTACCAATTGCAACTCTTCCATCTCAATTCCATGACTTCCGACAGTGTTTTGAACGCAGATTTCACTTTGATTGAAAGTTTTTCAACAATTTCAACGTAACGTGGACACTTATAGTGCATTGTCTTTGTACGCGTGTGGTATATCTATAAGCATTGAATATTAATTAATTGTGGGGAAAACACGTGGGATTAATAATCTTTAAATTCTCTTTAACTTTTTTATTCCGTATTTTTTAAGTATGAGCTATTGAATTAATTGTTTTTTTTTGTATTACTAAATTTTTAAGTTTCAAGTGTCGAACTTGTCACGTGTTAAATATTGTGAAATAGTAATTTTTCAAAATATCATTTATTCAAATTGCTATTGCTATTTCTGTGATCTGTTTGAAGGAGATTTAAAGTATTGGTCGGATGTTGTCAGATACCTAGATGCTGCTTGGTATTTGAATTTGAAGTTTGTGGTGCACTTGTAATGTTATATCATCGATAGTGAATTGAAAATTGTATGACGAATTTAAATAGTCTGGTACTTATACTGTTTAATGCTTGGGGCAGGAATCGTGGAAAAATTCGTTTATTCGTTAATAACGATTGAATGAAGTGTTTCTCTCAAGTGCATTTTTGGTCATATGCAACCTGCAGCTGTTCACAGGGACCAGGAAGTTACGAACGCTTCTCGCAACGGGGAATTGGGAAGTTGGTTTTTTAATTACGAAAACTTTGCATTGAGAAACTTTCTAGCTGGAAATTACATCCGGCAGGACTTGTGCCCTTCGACTATAATGTGCAGCAGGACAGTGTTCGACGTGTAGACTATAATTAGGAACTACTTAGAAAATTCGTATGATTTAGGATTTTTGAAAAATTTTATCTCACGTCTTTGCTATCTTGTTGTATCGATAGGTCTTCTTTATTAGGTTCATAAGGTTCTTTTTTTCAAGAGTAACATTGCCTGGACACAGCAATTTTACTTACTTTTGTGCAAAGAGGTGAAAACTTATTGTGCTCAAATATCTTGTATATAGGTGAAGCAATGCTTTTTTCTTTAAGTACATGTTTCAACCAAGCGAAATTAAACAATGAATTTTATGTTGGCTGATTATTCAACCTTTGTTTAATTTGGGGTATTTATCGAACAATTTGACTATACTTAGAATAGTTCAGTCAGATTTTATACTGGTATCTTTATTATATTTCAAACTTAATTGTACATCAGTATACTGAGTGCTTTTCCCGTGGGAATGACGACAGAAAATGAATTCCTGGAACACTTCTCGAAGATGTGTCTGAACGAGGGTCTACTCATTGCGAGTCCACATGAGACACTATTAGGAAACAATTTGAAATATTGCAAGTGTATTATTCATCGATTGCTTTCACAGGTGAAATTTTAAGTTTTATTTAAAAAAAGAAAAAGAATATAAAAAAACATTTCCCTAGTATCACGTGCAATGAAAAGTATGTTCCATTAAAATGTTTGTCGTATAGTAAACTCCGATATTCCGCAAACATTTTGAAAAATTGACAGTTAACGTTATTGCGTAATATATTAATGGAACGCTTTAAAGTAATATTACGTTCCACTTTTACATTTCTCAGCTACTTCAGTCAGCCCTTAAATGATACCCAAAGTCTACTATCATATTAGTAATTCATAATATGAGTAACGATACCGATTCTTAGAGATTATAAAAATAATATAATTATATTATTTTAATAATTTTTTGTTTCATGTTCCGATATTTTTTTTTTATCATCAGAGCTCATCTATACGCGTGGACAAATTTGAAAAATTTGTTTTCATGATCTTCAATAAAATGCGCTAAGAGGAAAATAGGATTCACTAGATGTTTATATCTTTAAACAAGTGCCAGGTATAAAATGTATGCGTTGAATAACGTATTTGGGTCTAGGTTTGCTGCTGTGAAACGTAAAAATTTCAAACGGCGTAAGAATGTTTATTTACACCTAGCAATGTGCTACATTGGGAAAGATAACATTCTTACGAGCAGCAATTGAGATTGCTCTTAGTACTGTCAAAGCTGTTTACAGACCGCGTAACTTAATCGCCCAAAAATTATACAAATTTCAATGTTGATATATACGTATGTATATATACGTATGTAAGTGAAAGTTACTCAAAGAACAAAAAAGCATGTATATGTTAATCCTTTCGTCGAATCTAATAATAAAAAAGTAATATTTTTGTTTCAGGAATTTTCCCAACTCACAAAGGAACTGACGGCGGCTCGGGAACAGGTCCTCGAGAGAGAAGAAGAAATTTCTGAACTCAAAGCAGAACGCAACAACACTCGGGTACACTTTATTTGCTGAGTTTGGTTTAGCTTTTAATTGAAACCTTGATATCAATATCTGATACATGGTTAATAATATCTAAGCTTCGATAACAGGTGTGTTAACGGCATTTAGCTATATTATAGAAGATCTTAAATTAATTAACTTTTACTAATAAAGTCTAGTTTTTGAAACTTAAAGAACGACTTGGAGCCTGTAGGACTGATACTGGACATCGAGATTATTTTTATACATATCAAATTATAGATGAAAGGGTAATGAATTTTTTAATTTAATTTCATAATTACTTGACTGTCTTTCTGAGGTAATTGCAACGTAATAATAAATTGGATTTTATATATAGAAACGTTGCTAGGCTCACAAATAAAATCAACAGGATCCGTCAGACTTGAGTCCTGTAACTAAAGGTTCAGGGAAGTTTTAAATTTATGATTGATTACAAGCAGCAAGTATTCAGAAAACTGACTAAAACTGGATGGTTAAAACCAGTCCATTGTGTGTATCAGTGAATGAGTGCTATCTACTTATGAGCCTTGGTATTACATAGTTGCTGGGTAAACAGCTGTATAAATTATTATTTGTTGTTTGATTTATTGGAGTGGCTTATGCATAAAAAATTATAGTTAATTAGTCTAATTATAATATCAGCAAAAGCATTGAAATTGTGTTAATTAAAATTAACATTCTTATCAAGATATAGAATCGTTTGTATCTTTAAATAAGCTAATGGAATAGATTACTTTTAGTAATCTCCCTGCAACCTTTTAGCTTATAGGGAAATTTATAATTAAAAAATTATCATTGGTACGCTCAGTAAAATGTCCTCTTTAAGATCGTATAAAATTTTTATAACTTGTTCGACTTACTTTAGATGGAAGTTTTGTGAAGATCACAGTACATATTTGATTACTGAGCCTTATCTAACAAAATAATTGGATCCTGAAATAATGGTAACGTGTTGTAAAATGTTGAGAACAGTCGGAAGTCATAAAGGTTGTGTTAGATACTGGAACTTTAGTCAAAGGAATTAGGGCTTAGGGTATATTCGAAGATCGAGATAATCCGTTACTTTCTTTTAAGTGACCTCTTCTAATACGGCTTGTAAATCAAGAAAATCTAATTGACGAATGTGGTTAGTGTAGTTGGTAGTTTAAAAAAATTATCCCCATGATTGTCATTTAATATCATTCTTACAGCTTCTGTTGGAACATCTAGAGTGTTTAGTATCTCGGCACGAGAGATCTCTGAGGATGACTGTAGTAAAACGACAAGCCGCCGCTCAATCCGGTGTTTCATCCGAAGTCGAGGTACTCAAAGCCCTCAAGAGTCTTTTCGAGCATCACAAAGCCCTTGATGAGAAGGTATGTCAAAGAATTTTTGTAATAATTCAAATTACAAAACGCGACAGTACCTTATTACATTTGTATTAATACGTAGTATTGGCTGTTTGATGTTTCTTAAAAATTATTTTCAGGTTCGAGAGCGACTCCGCGTGGCTCTGGAAAGAAATACGACTCTAGAAGAGGAACTAGCCCACACCAAAGAAGAGGTAAGACTATATTTCATGTTTTAAACAAAATTAAAATTATTTCTACCATATCCGTAATCAATATTAGTTTAGTTATACGTTTTTTAAAATGAAATTTAAATTTAATCAAATAATTAAAGTATGATTAAATTTAAATTTCTTTTTTTTCTTATTTTTTCTTTGTACTCAAAGGTGGGACATACCCTACCCTAGTAGAAATTTTATTCTGTAATCACAAGGCCTGTCTAGATCCTATTGGGTCAGTATAGACTAACTAGACTTTGATGGATTTTCGATTTTTATAATGAAATTTCTACCGGGGAATTATTTTTTTTTTTTATAGTTACAATTGCGTTTTCTGTTATCAAATTATTAAATAAACTGCCATTAAGCGAGAATAGTTCTTTCAAATCTTACTTTAAACTTTGGTTAGTGTTTCTTTTATATCGGATTATTTTTTCTTGCAGCTCCAACAGTATAAAGTGAGCGGACATGCTCCAAAAGCCATAGAAGATAGACCCAAAGAGAACGGTCAGCTCGACGACAGTCAACAAAATAAGGTATGCAGACGTTTACTCAAAAAAGTGCACTGGAACAAGTGCCTTAAAGTGAATGATGCACTTAGGAATAAATGCATCATTCACTCGTATATACATGTATACACTCGTATATATATGTATACGTTGCATCGTATACAAGCGATTTCGAGTGTATGTTCACGGATGCACTTATGGAACTCTTTCACTGTGCATGATCATCCTTAGTGTCACGATATCAACGTTAGCGGCTGCATCTCTTTGGCAATCATTAATATACCTCACAAACACGATCAGAATAAAGAAATCACTCTTTCAAAATTCATCACATTTATCTCTCCTGTTACTTGTGTTTAACTGAAAATTGAATCAGATTTACAAACATTATTTTTATATCGATATCTAGGTCCAATACGATATATATACATATATTTAGAATAGAATTTTTGAGTCTAGCTAAGTGTATGGCACTGATTGTTCAAATGATTAGGAAATTTGTTTATAATAAAATATAGAACAAATTTCATTCATATAAATTTTTGATAATTATATTTTACAACAATCCATTCCAAGGGAATCGAATTGAGTCAAATTTTAATCTTTTCTTGACATTCATTTAAATCTCTTCAATGCGCACCAGTTTTATTAATCTATTTCTTTGAACTTCATTTATACCATGGTTGAAAGACCAATCACTAGTTCACGAGAATATTACCGTATTTAGGCACGCAATCGTACCATGATATTCGTTTCTGATGAAAAACAAAAATAAATCTAGTTAAAGTCGATATTTTCAATTCTATTTCGTTGAATCCCCATATAACGCGTTGCTCCATTCATATCCGCGCTGTTCATCTCTAGTAGAAGGGAAATGGGTCAAGGGACCACGATCGCTAACGGGTGCAATTTTCGTTAAAATAGGTCAACGTTAAAGTCCATTACTATCTATGAGTGGTGGAGTTAGCTTACGTGAATTTCGCCGTAAATAAAAACTGGTTTTTCGTTAAAAAAAAAGAAACTTGCCTTTAATTCACATTTAAAAATAAGTCTGATGACTCGTTCGAAGATCGCTCGCGCAAACTAAACGATAACATAAATCACAATAAAAATAAGAATCAATGATTATGCACAACGAAAATGAATCCTTGATGACTATATCGAAAGGGGATATTGCTCATCACATTCCATTAACAAGGAGCTTACGCCTAGTAGCACGTACAATAGTTTTTAATCGGAACTTAGTAAATTGCACCATATAGAAACTAACAGCATACGGATATATTTTTATAATTGTCATTCATAAAAAAAATTCTGTTTACTTCAAAACGAAATCTTCAAGTCTACTACCTTTCTTCGAAATCATCTACAGAATGGTTGTTTTATCTAAAGCTACCAATGGTGACACCTGTTTTTGTGGCAACTGGTCAATTATAAAAATATATCATTTTAGTAGTATTGCATGGTAGAGATCTTGTAGTATCTACGTGTCGAATTTGCGTGATGCGTGGCGATGCAGGACAGGCAAAGCGAGCGAGGCATTCTGAATGTAGTGTTGTGATCGGGCAGAGTCAGACCGAGCAGGCAGGAAGCCAACAACAGCAGCAACCTGAGCAACAACAGCAGCAACAACAACAGTCGCAAAAACTAGGTACAGAGAAGCCAGCCGAGATTGCCAGTAGACTCAGCAACGGCACTCTTGATCCCAACGACCAGGATTCCGCTGTTCGTGTTATTGACTTACAAGCCACACTTGACAAGCAGGTATGGAATTGCAATATGCCTGGTGAAGTCCAATGGAACTGTACTAAAGGACTTAAGGAACTTGTTCCTAGGAACGATATGTTTATAGATGGTACAAAGAGAATTTCTGTACGCATAACAGAGAAACAGGTTCTTATTAATCTTTGGACAGAACGAATCTGTCATTAAGTTTTCTTTAAAGACACGAACTTTGTTATGTTACTTAAACGCGATATCTAAGATCCCGTTTATACGTACCAGCTTCACTTTAATTAATCACTAAAATAGTCAATTATTCTGCATTTGATTGTTGGAACAAATATAATCATTTCTTTTATCTGTGTCAAGGATCATTACACGCATTTAATTTTATATCAGGTCAGTTAGATGATACATTAGTTTCATTTTTAATGTACAGATGTCGTGTTTGATTATTCATATATAATTAGCGATCGGTATATTTATTATCATTCATGACGTAATATCATCGATGAACCTTCCATTCATCATATACCATTGTAAGTATGGTATATGAGTAGTCGTAACTACTGATTCGATTTTATTCAGAGTAATTCGCAAGAAAGATATGGGATTGATTGATCGAGATTGACTTTTTTTCAATGTAAATAGTAAGATCACGTGATCATTATTGTAGTCTACGATTAAAAATGTCTTGTGATCATTATTGTTAATCTTAAGATTCTGATAGTGCCCATGGCATGTTATATGGAATGACTACGTGTTATGCGTACTGTATTGGCATGATTATTACGTACGTATGAATCTTCCCTACAGACTCTTCGTATTAGTAAAGTGAGCTAAAGTAGATTTATTTAAATGATTATCATTAGCGACTGCCTTCGAGTCACATAGAAAATATATTTGACGTTACGCACGAGTTATTATTAGCAAATTATACTGAATTCTGTTAACGTTTCAGAGTTCTGAACTGAGCACATGGCAACGTCGGGTCGCAGAAATGAGTGGACGTGTCGCGGAACTCGAGGAGAATTTGTCAAAGGCGCAGAAGGACCTGTTGAAGACGCAGGAGACAAACGTCAAGTTGCAAAGGGATCTGCGTGAAAATGTTGCCCAGAAAGAAGATCAAGAGGAGAGAATCGCGACGCTTGAGAAACGTTATTTGAATGCTCAACGTGAGTCCACGAGTTTACACGATCTTAACGAGAAGCTGGAGCAAGAATTACAACACAAGGAAGCTCAGCTCAAGGTAAAAGATCTCCAGCTGTTGATTATTAAAGAAATTGAGAGCAGAATAATTCGATAGCTAAATGCAATTTGCTTTGACAAGAGAAAAGTTATTAAAACTTTTCAATGGGCAAAGACCTAAAGATTTAACTGTATACTGTAGCTAGAAAGATTCGAGTTATTTTAACGAAATTCTTCTTTGGACGAGTAATGAAGTTTTGTGTTTTGAATTGCTTTCCCATTTTGTAAACGATCGTAAGCAAGGAATTGTTTTTACAGTTGCAGGAGGAAAAGATTGCTGCTATACAAGAGAAACTGGAACTAGCCGAACAAAAACTCGCCCAATATGCAAAGTTACCAGAAATGGAGGAGCAGCTGAAGCAGAGGATGGAGGCTCTGACCCAGGTGAGGAGGCCCAACCAGGTACGCAGGGGAATCACTTCATGAACATGCCATAACTTCTTCCTTCACTTCTCTCTCACTGTCTGTCTGTCTGTCTGTCTCTCTTTGTTTCTGTGCTCGTCCCTGTGTTTAAAATTTGATTTTACTTCTTCATTTATTTGTCATTTCATTATCATTCTGTCTCTCATGTCTGATTGAATTGTGTTTCCAAAAGAATGTCTACTTTATATATATTTTTTTTTTCTTTAGATATTTTCTCTTATTCAATTCTCGTTTATAACTATTGTTTGGATATACTAAGTGACTATCGCCGTTTTCAATTCATAAAATCGAAAAAATTTAATTTTGTGATTAATTTTTTGGGTAATTTTTTCGCGTTTATTTTATAGACAGTGATAGTATTAACCTTGACTTAATATTCTATTTGCTTGTATAGATTTTGTTGATAAAAATCAGAGAATTTTTCATATTTAGATGGATTATACTTTCGAACTAGATTTACAGTGGTAGTATAGATTTTATAGAATAGATCGTAGAACACGTTATTACAAGAATTTTGTATATATTGGAAACGAATTCTAATTTTGCAACAATTGACTCTCTGTGGTTTTCGACTCTTTACTGTTCAAAATGTACTATAAGAATATTATATACTGTTCTGTATAATGTTAAAAAGAATTGTATATTTCCATGAAAATGATAAATTCGACGGAATACCTAATAGTTTATCATATTGATATTGTTGCTACCGATGAATGAGAAATACATGAAGATCGTATTGAAGGTTGAATTATTGAAAAGAATTTTGTTCCGGATGAACAAAAGAATTCATTAGAAAGCATATATTTTAAGTTAAAATTCATAAATTTTACCGAGCATTGGATAATATTCCCATCTTCTTGATACGTACATGGTTTAAAGAGGAATGAAAGAAATACGATTTTTTGCGATTTCCATTTTAATCGACGTTGATATTTACTAAGCAGGCTCAGGAGAGACACGGTAGTGCGGAAGACAGAATTCAAAGACTGGAAACGCAACTCGAGGAAAAGAATGCCGAAGTGATACGTCTAAATCAGCGTCTTAAAATGAATGAAGAGCACAACAGTCGCCTTAGTACTACTGTCGATAAACTATTATCAGGTCAGCTGGTTTTCATATTAAATTTAATATTAAATTAGATACATAGTTTGTTCAATATTGCATTTTAATAATATCTTCCATACAGAATCAAACGAGAGGTTACAGGTGCATTTGAAGGAAAGAATGCACGCTCTTGAAGAGAAGAATGCGTTAACGCAAGAGCTAGAAAAGACACGAAAAATCGCAGAGGATCTGCAGAACGAAAAGGCAGAAATCGTGAAGGAGTTAGGAAAGGCGCGACTAGAAATTGACAATGTCAAACGACAAATGCTTCAGCAAGAAATCGCTTTTAATATTCAACAAACCGACGCCCTTACAAGAAGCCTTTCGCCAAATGCTGTTGATCCGGGTAGTTTTTCGAGAAGCGCGAGTCACAGCAGTTTCGATACGCATTCGTTGCCAAGAAGAAGTGCTAAGAGGTCAACCATGGAGGAGGACTCTGCTAAGGTATATCGAGTTTTACAAATTCTCATTGTAGTTATATCCTTGACTGGATCTTTATATATACCTAGATTCTTCAAATGATAATTCTTATATCGAAGTAATTATATCGAGACAGTAACGATGAATCGTTATTCGGCTATTGTATTTTAAATTAATCTTTATTTTTTCAGAGTTATGTAGCTCGCACCTTAGCTGAACAGGAATGGGAAAAGTTACAGCAGGCTCACGTGCTCGCAAACGTTCAGCAAGCTTTCGACGTTTCCAGCGACGCTGAAGGAGACGGCGACAACGAGAGTATTTTTAGTTCCGCAGCAGACGTCATCAGTCCAACTGGACACACCGACGCCCAGACTTTGGCTTTGATGCTTCAGGAGCAGTTGGACGCTATCAATAACGAGATTAGACTTATCCAGGTAATATAAAATGATTCCAATGCCTTATATATTTTTAAGTGCTGTTATAATCAAAGTTTCTAATTGTACTCTCGATATTTTACGGCACTAAAATTATTCGAGCGTCTCTTGTTGTATAAATTCGTTCCCTATTGAACGTCACGGAGACATACTCGCAAGGAAGAAATCAATTGTGTTTATAAAGTCTAGAGATCTGAAAATAGCCTGCCTTACATTTAGCCTATGATTTTATTTCCTTTTTTTTTTATAATCTACAGAAATGGCTCTTGTTGGGTAAGGAGGTCAATGAGATATCAATTATTACTATTTCTAGGAAGAGAAGCAGAGCACAGAAGCAAGAGCGGAAGAATTGGAGTCCCGGGTCGGAAGCTTGGAGCATATGAATTTATTGGCTCGTGGTCGCAGCCTCGAGAGAGCATCTCCTCCGCTCAGTGGGCGATCTACTCCAAAATCACATCACAGTCCAAATCGGGACTATCTGCACAAATATCATACCGTAAGTATCGATTATGTTGCGTGGAACGATTTAAGTTTTCGCGCATTTATTTTGAAATCGTTTAACGATTTCTTGGTGACGTGCTGCATGACCTTTTTTTATCATCTTTTTTTTTTCGTGAAATGACTCATCATCGACGAAACTATTCATTAGATGACGTTTCGACGGACTTCCCTATGTAAATAATAATAATAATAATGTGTGGGTCGTATTCAATTATCTTCGGGATTTCGAGTTTGTCGTACATATGCGTTCCTTTTCTTGTTACCATTTAATGATTTATCCTATTGTGGTGACCTTACTTCTTAAGTCCTTCAAGCATATAAGCATATGTAGAGGTTTTTCAATTTCATAAAATATGTGAGTTTTCAGAATTTATTAATTACGTCACATGCTGGTGTAACTATTTATATAATTATTGTTTCGCCGCGTTAATCAAGATTCATTATCTAGTGTAAAACATGGATGTATCTTTTTTGTCCTTCAATTTCTCTAGGTGAAGGTTAATACTAGTTTGTATCTTTTTCTTTACACCCATGCAATCTGGCTAATTGTAAGAGATTGGAGCATTGAGATAACGAAGCTGTTTTAAAGATCCTTGATATCAGTGAGACCAATGATTTCTCATTACGTGTCTTGGAGCGTACTTCCATGAGGACTGTCGTATCAGTAGATTTTGAAATATTGCAAATTCAGTTATCGACAAATGGTTTGGTGGACGTTGATTTTGGTGTTACAGGCACCAGCCTCAATGTCCCCAGCACACCTTCATCAGTACGCTGCTTCTCTAACTAGTCCAGGACAACTCTCCGAGTCTCTTCCTGCGAGCCAGGTTCGTTGGACACCTGAACTTTATGACAAAGAAGTCCGTAATAGAAATCGGTTTACGAGACAATCGCAAAAAGTACAATTAAGAAATACAATGGATCCAGTAAGGCACTTGGTTGGACTAATGGAAGGAATAATTTTTTATTTCACATTGCTTTTGGCACATTCCTTTTTTTTTTTTATTAACGCTACTATTGTCAGTGGGCACGACAGGTTATTTAATTTTCTCTCATTACTTTTTTTACATATTTTCATTCGATTGCTTCTTATCCAATTGATCTGTTAACATCAATGGCTCATCCTCTATAAATCATACGCTTGAAAATATGCATGACTAACATCACGAGCAATTTTTAGAAACATGAAGTAGCGTAGGAAAAATGCTAACAGTAACCCATCATACGGAACAATAATCTAGTTTCAAATAAAATAAATATTTTTCTAATGGTTCGCGATTGTACGCTTAGTTCCTATTCATCGTATTAAAAGTATATATGAAGAATATAAATTCACAGTATTGGCGTAAATACCGTTTATGAATTGTTTGCAATAGTACTAGAACCACCATAACCACTTACAATCAATGCATCTTAATCTTCAATGGTACCAAAGCAATCCATCTGTTTTTATGCTTCAAAGAGTAACTCTGATAGTAGATCTTGGTTGCAGTCTTCTTTGCCAACTTTTTGTTGTTAATATTATTATTGTAAAAGGACTTTTGAAAAAAGGACACATTTCAAATAAAGCTTACTAATTGTTCTGTGATTGCTAACAAAAAAGATATAATGCTTTCTGCCTGTGGCAGCTGCAGTTGTCTGGTGAGGAACTGCATTCTGTAAGTGAGAGGGACAGCACCGGAGGTGCAGGAAGTGCCGGAAGCGACGCAGCATCCCCATTAACTGCTAGATCACTAAGGCTCGAACGAGTAGTTCAAGCGTTGGCTCACAGTCAAGAGGAATTAAGAAGGTATCATATCTTTATTTCTTATACCATACTAACTCTAGCGACGAACTTTAAAACGGTAATTGAAGGTATTATCGACATTGGTAATGTTGATATCGCAATGGTCATAATGACGATTGGCAACTAATATGAGAAAATTCGTATTATACCATCTCAAGAAAGTGTGTGTAACACTTTTGATTTTAAAAAATGGTACCGTTCATTTTGCATTGGGGTGATCATTAAATTTTTTGCTACTGTTTTTGTGAAACACTTACAGATACGGCAGATTGAGTTTGTGATGGTTATCTTAAAATTTTTGAAAAATTTCTTTTCTTCCGTAAAATATTTAGTGCAGATTATTATTAGTAGAGCTTATTTGCTTAAAATTCGCACATTGCACCTCTTCTGATCTGTCGCATCTATAAGACTGTATATTGGCAAACACAAACTGTTATGATGACAAGCATTCTTTTCGGAACTTAATAATTTGCAAAGAAAAAAGTGTACAAGAAAGCTTGGTGTTTGATTGCAATATTTCTGATGTGATATCTTTTGATTTAGAACTACTCTCTATGCTTGGCAGTATTGACCGACGCGCACAATAGAAAAGAAAACAGTGCATCACTCGCTGTTGCAGTACGTGATTCATTTAATCAGTTGCATTCAGACACTAAACGATTCGTACATCCACAGAGTATTGTGCGCGTGCTAAAGATGCAAATTAATGAACTGTCACGTGTCATTACACCAAATCAATTACGGAAAATCATTAGTTTGCATCTATGGGCGGAATCTTTAGTAGATTTATTAAAAGCAAGCACGATAAGAAAGGCTTTGGCAAATATCAGTGCTGATGAAGCTTAAGCAAGATCTTTCGGTTGCTAAGACTCTTCTGCCATTGGTTGTTACTCCAATTCGCAAATTTGTGGTATTGTCAATATTGTGAATTGTCCATGCCGCCAGACGCACGGGACAAAGTGGATTTTCTAGCAGTGGCTTCTCCGCGAACAGGTTAATTAACAATTCTAATATTGCATGCACATGGTATGCGCACGTGCCGCAGTGCGCCGTAAATCAAAATGGTCACGCAAAGGATCTCGTCCTCAAGGAAAACCTACCTAGCAATCGTCACGGTAATAGAAAATGTCTTCTACTGTCACCTTTAAGTCTTCCGACAGAGAATTACACTGGAATAGTTTGAGATATTTGTACAATGACAAATGTATATTGAACACTAATGTCTCACGCTTGAGATATTCTCATTAAAAAAAGATTCCATTGTTTGAAATTGAGATTTGACGTTTTTAGTAAAATTGGTCATTCTCTTGCGGAAGCCAATAAAACAAACTGAATGAAAATTATTCCTTGATAAATTATTAGTGGTTTATTTTTTTTGGGGGGGAATTTATCTCCGGTCAAAAAGAAATGTCCGTGGTTTCCATTTACGGGCACAGCGGCACGGACGAAGAACCTGATAGATACGAATTCTTGGAAGCAATTGATAATAGCATCTTCCAACCGTCGTACGTTCAAGCCTGTCCCATTCACGACAGACATCGCTGTCTCAGGCAGACCAGGGAACTTATGGAAACGAGAAAATTGCATGGGACGTCACAAAACATGCTTCGAACAAGGTTCTTTTCTGCTTACGAATTACAAAGGTGCAGACGGATTGACATCATTATTGGTTTTTTTCTGCTGTTTTGCTGTTTTGTAATATAGTTTTTTTGACGAGTCAATGATTTTGTGAGTATGAAGAAAAAATTAGTGACATATTTTTTAAATTATTAAAAATTGTTATCCAAGAGTATGTGAATGAGGGCCAATAATTTCAATAAGGTTGAAAATACAGAAATACATTTCTTTATTTGTTAGCCGTTGATTTTTTTCTGTTATTTGTTAAGTGAAATATGCCCTTGTTACTGTAATTCATTTTTTTTTAATATAAAACAATCGTGGCGATTCTTTCTACACCTTTGCAATTCGGAAATTTTCCAATACTGTAAGGCGTACCCATCTCATAAACAGTAATCAGCCATATTTCCAGGTTTTTGTGTCTTACGTGTAACTCCGAGTAGGTATTATTGCAAAATGTTTAAGTATTTCTCTGTTTTTATTATTAATTTTTGAGACAAAGTATTTACCAATGTATCAGACGTCCCTGGAAGCAGAGGTTTCTGGAAATTTCAGTAGAATGTGGTTATCCCATTTTTTTCATTAATTTGAAATGTTTGTTTATTTCATTGTTTATGTCACGACTGAATAATTTAACATTATTGAATTGATTTTGATTAAACGAAACAATTAAAAATTGTCAGATATACTTTAAATCCTCAACGCTAAATTAACTATCAATTTACAATTATCACAATCACTTGTTTCAGTTATATATTTACAAATTACAAAAATGAAGAAAGAATCTGTTATTCCACGGACTCATATAGTTATTTCATTAATACGGCTATTCGATGTGCATTAGAAATATGCTTTCGCAATTCTTCATAATGACAGCATTACTGTATAAATTAGCAATGACCTAATTTGCAATTGTCAAGTAATATGCAAACCTAGTACAAAACACATGTAGTCATAAAACATATGAAGCTTTGATATATCAAGAAAAAAAAAGCTCCACGTATCTTTTCTCTTTTAATATCACAATAAATATAAGCTCAACTACTAATTGTTTCAAATCTTTGTCGCAAAAATGTACATACTTGGTTACAATATTTCCTAACATCATTAACATACGCCATGGCTTGGAGTCTTTTTCGATTTCTGTAAGTTCCCTAGTCATGCGCCCAATAATGTACTCTTGAGAAATCCCGTGAGTCTTCCGAAACGTATAAAAAAGCTGCGTACGACATTATGCTATTACCTCGAATTTTCATAGAGAGTAAAGAACATTACGATAAAGTATATACATATAAGACAGACGTGCCAGATGATTTTCAGACATCCACGAAAGATTAGTCTCATAGGTAATAAAAGTATTACAAGACGAATTGGAAAGTTGTGCAATCGATAAATAGGGCATATAACAATAAATAGTGTACTGTAAAGTACAAAGCATATCGTACTGTATCGATCGACATTGCTCTTTTGTTTTCTTGCAAAGTATATTTTCATGAAACGCGATATGCATCGTAATAACGTTATAGTCACTCTACCTTACTTTTTCAGTGTCCATAGAAAGTCTATCGCTTGCAGCGCTTGGAAAATGAAAATTTCAATTTTTCTGTCAGCTTTAATAATACATTAATATATTATGACACAAGCATGTAAACAATGCTTCTGTTGCATTTTTACCACACATGATAATTCGTCATGACAATTTGTATGCATGTAAATTGAACGTCAGTTGTGAAGGAGGGTGTTGCACTTGTCATAAGCATCACCAGGAACACTTGCGTATTTAAAGGCGTTTACGATGTCTTTTAAATCACAATGCACATTCATCTACACGCTTCTCTCGAGGACGTCTGAAATCATCCTGCGCATATGAAGTCACATGCTTAATGACCGTAAAAGCCTAGTACTACAAAGCGTGCCGCAAGGAACGCAGTAGCAGCCGACTAGAGTAGAACTAGAAACTAGATTAGCGCTCCATGCAGCAGGCATGGGCATCATAACAACGGCGCTCTCAATTCTGGGACTCCCCCTTCCCCATTGTCCTCACGTCACAGTAGCCAGGACAGTTTGCACAAGAACAACTTGAGCGGAGTCGGGCTACCCATTGGACAGTTATCGAGTTCTCATTTGCACATGCAAGCGAGCATGAGTCCGGCTACAGCTGCGGCGGTTGCAGCTGCGCAGAAAAAGAAGGGCATCAAGAGCAGTCTTGGCCGATTCTTTAGCAAAAAAGATAAGGTATGGATATTGGATGGATCGAGGATCTTTCTAAACTTCTTTCTTGGTCATATTAAATTTTACTTAATGATCTTTATAATTTTAATTTGTGAAGTGTTACTTACGAAAATCTTATTACTGGGTTAATTTATAGATCAAAGGGAAAGATACCACGATGCCTGGGGATGTTCCGGGTATGGGTGGTGCAAGCACACCTGCAGATCCAGACTATGGAGATAATGTTTCCTTGGCTGGAACACTCGGTGGTAAGAGTGATTTTGACCGCAGGAAAAAGAAAAGGTATGTCTATGGAAACAAGTTGATATTTTTTTGATACTAGATGTGTTAACGAAGGTATAACTAGTGTTATTACGATCCTGGAAGTTCATTGCAATTGAACATCTGATTGAGAACAGAGTAGTTTGGTTTTTTTTTCCTGAAATTGTTGACATATTTCATATTGGACGTTTTCTGGCTTTCGCTGTAGAACGTAATGCAGAACATACGTCACTCTAAGATTTACTTAAGAATTTCATATCCAAAAGATTTGGCATATGGGCATTGTTTTAGTCCTAATATGTTTGATAGCATGTTGGACTCGTCACGGCATGAGCTGTTGGCAGAAGCAATGAAGGCTGGAACACCGTTCGCTCTTTGGAATGGACCCACGATAGTTGCCTGGTTGGAACTCTGGGTAGGAATGCCTGCCTGGTACGTTGCAGCATGTCGAGCAAACGTCAAAAGTGGTGCCATTATGAGTGCCCTCAGTGACACGGAAATACAACGTGAGATTGGAATTAGGTAAGCATTTAATAAAGTTCGTAGGTCAGTATTGCTAACGTTCATATACTGCAAGTAGCGGAGAACAAATATAAAAGTGGTATGTCAAACAGTGAATCTTTATAAAGAAAGAATTTCGCTTATCATAATTTTGAAAAATTAAACATTGGACTGCTATCTTGAACTAAAAAAATCAATGTCCAATACGTACTGACGACACGTAATCTTTGTTTGAAACTTCTACTTAGGACGTATGTATTTGATAGATTTTTTAACAATTCACTAATTCAATATACTGTTTCTTGAACAGTAATCCTTTACATCGGCTGAAACTCAGGCTAGCCATTCAGGAGATGGTTTCTTTAACAAGTCCATCCGCACCAAAGACATCGCGCACTACCTTAGCCTTTGGAGATATGAACCACGAATGGATAGGCAATGTTTGGTTGCCCAGCCTTGGATTGCCTCAGTACAGGTCCACTTTCATGGAGTGCCTTGTCGATGCCAGGATGTTGGACCATCTTACCAAGAAAGATCTTCGTGGTCAGCTTAGAATGGTTGATAGTTTTCACAGGTAACTTTGGTTATTTATTGTCAATAAATTAAATACTTAATGATTTGAAGAAATGACATCTTAGATAATTTTAGAATTTATCGATCTTCTGATGTTGTATTTTTAACGTATGCTATCCATTTATCCGCTGCTTCTACATATATCATTTTTATTAAACGTAATTTCAGAACGAGTCTACAGTACGGAATATCGTGTTTAAAAAGACTAAACTACGATCGACAACAATTAGAAGATAGACGGCGAATGGCGGAAGGAGCGAATGTCGATGTTCTCGTTTGGAGCAACGATCGCCTAATAAGATGGGTGCAGTCAATCGGCCTGAAGGTACGTAAAGGCGATTCGTTACGAAAAATTTGTTAATGTCATTTCAAAATGTGTATGCTAAATGATATGGAGTCTTTAAATATTTCTTTCATGTAATTTATTGTAATTTAGGAATACGGGAACAATCTCTTAGAGTCTGGGGTACACGGCGCCCTGATAGCTCTCGATGAAAGTTTTGATGCTAATAGCTTCGCTCTGGCCTTGCAAATTCCGACGCAGAATACACAGGTAGGTATTTCATTAAATAAATACAATACAGGATTATCGAATTTTTACCTTTCCATATTTATATCGCTGTCACGAATGAGTGTACAAGATAATATATTATTTCAGGCAAGGCAATTGTTAGAGATGGAATTCTCGAATTTGCTGACAGTCGGGACAGAAAGGCGGCCCGAAGAATCGAATAGCATGAATTCCTGATCGAGTTCTTCTAGTAGACTGCCACATCTCCACCCTCATCACGTCTAGTCCAAAGCCCCAGCTATTACTACTATCTGTGCGCAAGTGTGTTGTAACTAACAGTTGTAAGAGCTTTAAGTATCACTTCTAAGGGTATCGTCACGCAATCGCGAAGGAGAACCGCGTGACATAACGATATGGTACCGTATGAGAGAGAGAGAGAGAGAGAGAGAGAGAGCCATTATCGTGAAAAAATATTTCATACCTTTCTCCATAGAGTGCAGATAGCACTATGATAGAAAATACGGTGAACCATGTCTTATGGCTTAGATAATTTATTAAATGGATACATTGTTGTCGGTAATAGGTCCATCTTAAAATAGGAAAACATACGATTTAAAATGTCAAAAGTGAGAACAATATTTACACGAACGCGATATCTCTGGCTAGTCGGATTTTCGAAACTTGCAAGTCATCTGCGTGTACTTTAATTTACGGTGTATGTAGTATAAAGGAAAAGCAAAAATAATACAATAATGAAAATTGGTTACGCAACCCGTACTAGCTGTTTATCGCACATCTCTTAAAAGAGATTACCTTCAGCCTCTATGTTTTCCTAACGTTCGATGTACCTAACCTCTGAACTTAGGATACTGTCGCGACGCTATTTAGCCGTTGCAATGGATGGTCGAAGTTGCCGAAGAGTTTCTTTGCGTTCGCGATTATAAAGGCGAGACGAGTAGCGATTAAAAAGTGACGTTCAACGGATGCGTGGAAATATCAGCGAGATCAGCGACTTCCTTGATTTTCTTACACCAGAGAATGCGTTTTTTTTTTTCGTGTGATAGTCAAACTCTATATATCGATTTCAGATTTCGACGACGACAATAATTCCGTCTGGTTTCGAGACTTTCGCACGGGATGCACACAGGCCGCATATACCCGACAGCAGACCATTAGACCTTAGTAATAATAAATTCTTCATCGCTGCATCTTGTTATCGCATCCTACTGTATTATATCATGTATTCATAATCCACGTACATATTAACGAGGTCCGACGCCCAAGCACCGCACAAAGTTAAGCTCGAACAAATTTCACTTAATCGGTCAGTACCCACGTGAGAGTTGACCTCTAAAATGCTCTCCCGCCATCCAGCGTCCGTTGAACGCCCGAAGAGCCATGTTACGTGCATAGGTACATACATTCATATATGCACACAGTCATATATGCTCGCGACATATACATTATACATATATATATATACACAAACACACACACCGATACATGCATATTTACATACCTTAAGTTTCGCGAAAGAAACTTTAAACTATCTCCATTTTTCTCTTGAGTTTATCTTCTTTCTTTTTCTGGTCTTATCGAAGCACTTTCAGTGCTCGTAGAAATAAGAATTCAAAGGATCACGCAAGATGTAATGTATACTTCAATGAATATGTCGATTGACGTCAGGATTACGGAATAACGCTCGTGTCCTTTTAAGTTTTCTTAACTGTCCTTTTTTTCTTCTTTTTCTATTGAATATGCTTACAATTTCGAGGACGGAACACTGACATTTTTGTACCAAACTATTTGAGTGGAATCGAAGTGTGCGATACGTATGGTAGGTGTTATTTAATTAAAATGCGAACACATTCGTCATGTAACTGAAACACTAACGGTCGATCGCACTTTGTGACTGCATAATTGTTTAAACAACTGGCAAGATACGCGCATATGATAAATAGCTAGATGATACACAACCGAGAATTGTAATTCAGAGTGGGAACCTATCTATGTATCTGGAAATATTCTAATCGATCCTTCTTGTATTTTATAATTATGGCAATGCAAGGAGACGGTAAATGATGTTCGTACAACGTGTGACTGTTAGTGTACGTCACGTTGACTATGATCAAGTGGTATTACATGAAACGATATAAATTTTGTTTGAGAATTACGTAACTGTCGAATAATCCAAAATAATGATCAACATGTCATGGTGACTTCTACAGTTTTATTTCTGATTTTCCAATTAAAGACGATTAAATTACTATAAAAAAAAAAATAATTCGGTGCACACGATGATGCGTTACATATTCTTTTTTAACCTGTTGAATATACAGATTTGCGAGGATTTATTTGATAATGGCGATTCTGCTTATAATGAATCGTTAATATGTTTTATTTGTAAGGACGTAATGCGACCGAGGCATTTGCTTCTCAAGGATTTTGAAAACAAACCCGCACAAGAATGTCTTAATTCGTTAACGGTCGACCGACGGTTATAATGTGGCGGCTAACGAGAAAACCAGGAAAGAATATAAATGCCATAAGATTACAGGAAACGTGTAATTATATATTAAAAGTAACGATGAAGATCATTATGAAAATGAATGGCAGTGACGACGAATGTAGATGATCATGATAATTATAATTATTACGGCACGGAACGAGAAATGAATGACGTTGACAGCGATAATGAGGACGATAGCGATGGCGTAAGTTACGATGCTGATTGTTAATGTTGTTGATACTTGAGGAAATCATTGTTGTTGATGTTTGTTTCCCCGCAAGCTAATTCATTCGTTGTAGAACCCTCGTCCTAGATGACTCTCCGAACGAGTGTAAATTCACGATCAATTATTTTTATTTACGTACTGGTTATCAACGATTGGGAAACGGAGTTGTCAATGTATCATAGAAGAGAAACAAGATCAGTCGAAGCCAAGATCAATGGATTAAGATGGACAATAATGATTTTTGAACAATAACTCTTTCGTGGCTTTCAGAGCTACGTGAACAGTACTAATTTTTTATATCTTTCCTACAGTACCCTGTCTATTTTTCATTACTGTGTACATCGGACCTATGGAAAAAAAAAAAGAAAAAGAATCTGTAAAGAATATCGTAATTTTTCACACGCTCGGAAGAGTCCGTGGCGCATGTAAATGACTGAAATTATTTTTAATCGTACGCTAGCTAATAGTGTCTAACCGACATTCCACATGGATAAATGATAAAAAAAAAGAACCTTCCAGGAGTAACCACATTCGTAACCACATGCATAAATGTGTACATCGTGAAATGTTTGTAGCAGCACGATGCAGTCAATGTACTTAATTGTAAATACACTCGTAGGTGCGACAAGTTTACTAAATTACTCAAAAAATACCTGGACCTTGAACTTCAAAAGAAAAAGGATAAATCGTTTAAACGGCAGCGCAAATGTATTTTTATCCAGCACTACAATTCACTTGAGGTTTTAGTGAAGTACTGCACATAAAATTTCTGAAATGTTCGCTGTACTATTCGTTTACCTCTGACTTGCCTCATCTACGATGATGTATTCCGAATCGATAGGGCTATTGCGTCCTGGTTATGGAAATAAGATCGACAACGTAGATTGTGAATATTTACGGGAAATTCAAGCAAAACAATAACCAACCAAGAAGAAAGAAAATCTTAAATTTTTACGTGACGCCAGAGACGAATATTCTGATGCGCGAGAAAGCTCGCTGATTCCTTGGGGCACTTGGTGGACCTTGAAATGAGTGAAGGGAAGATACATTTTTGATTTGGGACGAGATATCGTAATATCGAAAAAAATGACTCTTTAAATTCTAAACTTTTGAATACTAAATCGATAATGATTACGACTTTCAAGATTCGCGCATTTTCTATAGCGATTTTTATTTGTTTATTTACTCACGGGTTTTTCTTTGTTTCCTTTGAGTGGTCGTAAATTCACTCGCGGAAACCAATTATTTGTAACTGATTATATCCAAGGAGTCGTCCATTTTTCAAACGCGTCGTGCAGCTCGATTCGTGTCGATTGAGAATCGATTTTCGAAAATTTACATTTCGTTTTTCGAAATACATGCAGCACAGATACATCCTCAGACGATATTCGTATATACTTTTACATATATGATGTAACTGACTTGTTACCAAATCGGGACTGACTCTGGCGAAGGAAGTGAGGAAGGTACTTTCGTAATCTTATTACGTTCGAGCTGTGTTGAAAAATTTTTCTTTTTCATTTTGTGCCATGTGTATCACCTCACAGAATTACCACAAAAAGGACCATATACCAAAAGGGGATCATCACTATTCCGATAGACCGAATTGTTTGAAAAAAATTTAATTTGTTAATTTTTAATTGTCCATTTGAAATTCGAAAGGAAAAAAGTGTACTATGTAAGCATTTAGGAATGTAAGCTTTTTTTTTTGAACCCACGACAGACTGATTTCATTATTGACCAAATTATAATTTTTCTATTTACACATAAGATCGAATTTTGGTACATATATACCTTACACGCAGTTCGTAACATTCCATGCTTAAATTAAACTATCACTATCCATTTTTTTTAGAAGATTCTTAGTTCTTCTCCGTACGAACGTCGTAGAATGGATTACTGAGTAGGAATCAAAATTATTGAAAACGCATATCCAGTAATTAGTAAGATGAGGATTTTAGAATCGATTATGAAATTTAAATTACAAGACATCGTCATGCCAATCAAATTATTATGCTTTACAATTATTTACATTTTTAATGAGGCACTATTTACAAAACATGTGTTTTAACGAATATATTTTACAGTCTTTACACGTAAAAAAAAAATTATCAATCAATTTGATAAATTTTATATATTGACATGGTTGTTTAGATGTTGATATAACTTGCCAATGTTTATGACGTTACTTTTTTTCATATACTTTGAATACGTATAAAGAAACTGAATCACAAAATATACATTAACGAACAAATGTACTGAATTTTTCAAATTGTACTTAATCTATTTGACTGATCGATTTGACTAATTCGCTTCGTATTTTTTCTTGTTAATTTTTCCCTTACTAATTCTCATTATTGAAAGCATTGCCTCTTTTGTCTATTTTCCGAAATACAAGTTGGAGACATACAATTGTTGCATAGAGAGAAACAATTTTAATGCATACAAGATACACGTTGTTAATTATTGGAATAATTGAATAATTTAATAGAAATCATTAATAGCATATAGAAAATATAATGATATAAAGAAACACGTCATACATATCATCCGTTTGCTTTTACATATTAAGCCCACGCGACAGTTTTCAAGTATTTCGTTTTGATTTTAGTATTTTTTTTTAAAGGAAGGAAAGGGAAAGAGTTATCTGAATGACTTCACCTAAGATCATACATTTATTCGACGTATTACATGCGATTTACGCTTTTTTTTTCGGATTCGAATTTAAAGCGTTAAAGGTACCGACGAAAGGCGAAAATTCAAGTTTTAAGGTAAATAGTCAATTGTACCGAACGATCACGTTAGTGGAATGCGAACAAAATATGTTATTGTAATTCAGAGTCAAATTTAATTTGTAGTCTAGGCGCTTCGAATGCAAACGTTTTTACGTTACCAATGGTATATTATTATTACCAGTATCATGTACGAATAATGGTTATTGCGCAACTTATTAAGACTTGCGACATAAACACGGAGATGCTGTGTGTAAAATTAATTGTAAGTTAACAAACAAAGAAAATGATTCATCTTTTAACTGTCATTGATCATTGTTAATCGTAGTTTTAACATGTTTGCTCATATCCTAGTATAACTAAGTACAAGTTTGCGTTTAATTCTTTGAGCACGTTAAGCCGTTATTAAGTTGCTGTATAGTGTTTCAAAAATACTGATATCATTAAATCACCATCAACCAAAACTCTATGAACTCCTTTTTTTTTTAAACGATTAGTTAACTAAGACATTTTTTCAATTATTTTTTCTATTTCTTTTCCAATTAAATTTCCTTCTGTCTCTCTCTTTTGAAATAGCTTTCACATAATCCCCTTCTATGATTGATTTATCCAATTATTTAATTGTCATATGTATTTATTTATATCAATCAACCATACTCATCCGTCATTATGTCATTCGTTTCCATTACTCTTGTGAAAGTCAAATTTGTAAACTATAAAGCACGATTTACACTCACGAAGCTGCTTCTTGTTATAAATGTAAATTACAAGAATACAATCTTACAGTTTTCTATTTATCTTAGAACTGGACTTGGGAAACGAATGAAGAACAGAAAATGATATCCGGAATTGAAATGGGTGGTCGAAATTATTTTCATTCATTTTAGACGTTAAGGATTTTAAATGTCGTGTTGCGATGTACTGTGCTGCGTTATTAATGATGAAAACTAATTAAAATCCAAATTTAAAGAAAAGAGTCTGTATGAAATAGACGCGAGAGCGTCAAGATTTTGCTGAAAATTATTTTCGCTCGGCTTCTACGTCTCAGTCAGCCCTGTCGTTATTAATTGATTATCGTATGACTGTTACTAGAAGTATTACCCACTGACACAGGAGAAAACTCGAGGAAAGGCAAGTTTTATACGTAAATTTTTATTACACCTTATATACCTTGATTTTTCGATGCTTTCAGAAATGTCTCAAATTTTGCGCAACTCGTCAGATCGGCCAATGCAAATCTCTGTCAAATCTCTATGAAGTAGTCACTTCTCATCGCACTGAAACTAATTAATATCGTTTTCGATTGAACTGTACATCAACTCCGTTCGGTGTATTTGTGTTCTCTACTATCGCACGAGAACAAGTGAGACAGCGATATAGTAAGTGGAACTAGTGTAACCGGTGTGGGTGCAATCGAAAACGCTGTAAGATTCTTGAACTGAAAAAACGTGACCAAACTTATACAGGGTTATTCACAAGAAACACATCACCTGAAGCTAGCCTGTCCATTTGATTTCCATGGTAGAACCATCACGGTACGGTAGAATCAATATGGTGATGGATTTCTCGTGAATATATACGTATAACGTGGTCATCCCTAAAACGGATAACGAATTGATAACAGATTATCAGGGAAAGGTTACTGTTTTTGAACTTTCAATATATTATATATCTTATACATGTATGATTAGGAAACTGACCGAAAACGCGACATATTATGTATAATATTGTTTAAATTAATCAAGCACTCGTTACAGAGATTTCACTAAAAAAAAAAAGAAAAAAAAATGAAATTGAAAAGGAAGCAAAACTCTGTTATCGTAATTCTTTTTATATCGAATGTCTAGCAGTATTTTATACATTCCTACATATTAGATATAAGTAAAATCACATTTGATCCCATATCCATTTGCCATTTTGATAGCGGCTGGATAACGTCACAGTCATTTTTTTCCCGAATTTACCATTTTAATCTGTATTATCGTCGCGTTAAACGTGACATGAGAAATTTTTCACTATAACGCAAACACGCCTTGTGCCCGATCAACCCGAAAATTCGGTAACACAAAAGACACAACAGTGACGAAAATTCACGTGCCGAAGATTAGGCTGTACCAGGCCAAAACAAAGAGTGACTCGGAATGAAACAAAGCACAAACGACAAGAAGAAAATCTGGCATGAAGATTCGTCAAACGAGTACAAAAATGTATAGACTTCGTAGTCGAGAAATCATCCAAAAGTAACGAGATCCAATCATTTGTAATATGGGATTATAGTTTGCCCCTTTGAAAGGTGAAAATAAAAAATTTATCAATTTGAGCCGTACGACGAGATAGAAAATATCGCGACAGTCCAAGAGACAATGAATCGATAAATAGTTAATGATAATAGGGTCGCCTCTGAATTAACGTCAAACGAGAAACACCCATGTTCGCCTATGAAGAACACACATGATTCAAAAGGTATAACGAGATTGGATGTATCGAGCATAATTCTTAATTACGATGAGATATCGAGTTCGTAATTATTATAACTATAATATTACGCCATTACTTCTGCTGCTATTATTACAAGAAAGAAAGAGAAAAGAAACATCATTACTACTATTATTACCCATTACCATTACCATCTATTGCTAATAATTAATAAAGATATCACTACTGTTTATATAGTGATTCCCATAACAAACTATTATCGTGACTGTCTGCGGCGAATACTATACCAATACTCTCATTATTACAATATCGTCCTTGTAATTTTTATATGCCAAGTGTACACTTTCATAGGCTCTTGTCGCGTTATTATACGATAAACTTGCGTGTAAAGTTTTAAATAAAAAGAAAAAGGAAAGAACAGTTAAAAATTAAAAGTTCTTCGTCAGGACGAACGAACGCGGGAAATTGACTGCATCGACCGAAACTATGAAATATAGGTATTGTATAAGACGATAAATGATTATTATTATATTATAGTACGGCGATTAATGTAACTAAGATTATTAATGATTGATTAAGTAAATAGAGCAAATTGTAATCTATCCTAATTGACGCAACTATTCAAGTAAGGATATGGATCTGTAATTCATGTGTAACAAAAACCAAACTGTATAACGTTGTTGTTATTGTTGCTGTTCTTATTATCCTTATTCTTACTATTATTTGCGCAGTCCTACGACGAAGTTAAATACCCCGCAATAATGTCATTGTAAATATTATTTTAACAATATAGAGACGACATTTTTATTTGAGCTTCGATAATTATCCTCTTTCTACCGGGTGTCTCGTGTGACGGAACGATTTCTGTCAAATATGTTCCCAAGAAATCTTAGTCATTTATTCAACTTAAAAGATCTCTTACTCTGCTTGTCTTTTTTCTTACGATGGATGTAAATTTCGAGGAAAAATGTTATCAGTGCTGAAGAGCAGCCAAGCATGTATACATAAAATATGGTTTGCAGATGTTCGAGGGTAAACGAAGTATTCCTCTTGGAATTATTTAAGTCGTGGCAATTCAATCCCGAGCATGAACGTCGTTTCTGAAGAAGAAAAGTTAACATATTAATTTTGAATTTACGTGTAGCGAAAGGAGCGACTAAAAAAAAAGATCCTAAATCAACGGTGACATTAGAATTACGATACTGACTTTACTGGAAGATAATATTGAAATATATGTATGGAAGACTGATTAATCCCTTTGATAATGTAAATATACGTGAAGATATCGAGATTCTGGTTGTAATTTTTCTTTTTAAACTTCTCTACTCTTATTTAACGGTATACCCTTTTAAAAAAATATTTTGTTGTTTTTCCTTTAACGAAAATCAGGTCGGTCAATTTTTATTAGAAATCATAGGACAAAATACAGACTTTTATACATTTTTTATGAAATTTTAGGTTATCAAATTCAAATACGTACTTTGCTACGCGTTATGTGAGGCGCTTGGCGGAGCATTCCTTGAGAGGTATAGGCATTTAATTCGTTGATTATATCAAGGAATGGGGAACCCCGTGGAAATACGTAAGCCATTAAAGATGGTACAGCACATTCCTTTATTAAATGAAACATCGGTTGTCCATTGTGATCTATGTAACGGTCGTTTTCCTTCATTGAATTTGCGATGCTTTGTCTCATGAAGTATCTGTAACCGCATTAAGAAAAATAATTAAAAAATTTGATGTAAATTTCGATTTGAAAAGATTTATTAAATTATCGATGACAGGTACAACAGACTTTCTTTGTGCGTTAATTACAATCGTCTAAAATGTCGGTATTGTAGGAAAGGATTGTCAGGGAAGCGTCCTATATTTGTTGTCTATTCCTATCTCTCTCTGACCTGTCTTTGAGGAACAGAGATTGCGCCTCTGTTAGTGCGGTAGCCCTAGTGGCGCTCTGCCTGTCTATTGGGTATACCACTGCTACTATGCGAATTGACTAATCACGGCGAGGACAATAAATCAAAATCAATATGGCGTCAACTGAGGTTTCGGAGGTAGATCGCAGTGCTCTCCTCAGAACTTTGACAATGTTTCTCTACACGACGGGCTCGACGGAATAGCGAGCGCTAGTATGCCATAGCCTCCGACAAAATTGTTAACAACGATTTTATGCAATTACTATGCTCTATCCCAGAGGGCATAAATCGAGCTTAAATACTTCATAACGACTTTACTGTGCGTTATCCTTTCGGACTCAAGTCACGCGTATTGTCTTATTCCTCACGGTCGTGTACTTGTTGATTGTTGAAGCTTGAATTTTGAATTCTTACAAGGAGAGGTCGCACCCTGTGAAATTTTGTTTGGGTTCTAATACATTGTTAGAGTAACCCGCTCCTCGGCCTTCCAAAAATAAAGAGCCTATTAAAATATACGGTTGTCTTTATTTCCACTGTACGTGAATTTTTTTAAACTCTTTTTTTTTCTCGAGAATAGCTGAAAAATGCGTCTTATTACTTCAACACATTACTAGCTTAGGGATAGCACAGGGTGCGAGCTCTCCTTGTTTGAATATTGAATTTGATTTGAAATGCATTATTTAATTAATTAGAATACTGGATTGATTAGCAAAAAGCGCTAATCATCTATCGGATTTTATTTATATTATTTTCCGCGGATTGACTTACGGGAGATGCTTTTCATCTATCGGCTATTGTTGGCACTAGCCACCCGTCCTTATTGATAGTTTGTAACGTGTGTGCTCTCAGTACAGGAGTACTGAGAGGTTCGTCGATTTGTCACATTACAACATACATAAAATTTTTATTTTGCGGTTAACTAATGAATTTATAAAATCGAATTTTCAATTAATGTCATGAAATTTTTAAAAATCACGTAAAAGATCTCAAACATCTTCTTTCATAATATCGTAATACTCATAGCAATTACGCTTATGTTTTTGGCATTACTCCACTGCTCGGGAAGATTTTTTTACTTTTTCTTATTTGTTCATATACTTACCCACGCGTCACATCCATCTCGAAAGTCGTAGTGTTAAATATCGATTGGTCCAGTTCGATTCTTGGTAACAAAATACTGGCGATGTGGGGATCAACGGATTCCAGCGTAAATTTAAGATTGTCTGCTAATGTGAGTATCGGGAAGCTCGTACCATTTAGATCTTTCAGTGACTGAAGCGATCGATAATACAGTGGTTTTGTGAGGAAAGAAACAAGTATACTTTTGTAAGCAGAATTTAAGAGAAAACAGTACAATATGTATGGGAGTAGAAAACTTTTTTGCTTCGTATTCGTATTAATTTCCTGCTTACTAATTGGCGCGTCGCAATTCAGTTTACATAGCATGCAACAAATTTTCAGTCCAATTGATTCTGAAAAATAAATTTTATTTTGATGCATCTTTTTACACGTACCATTGTATGAAGTATTTGTTATTAGTATTTTTTGTGACGTTTGTTGTGATATTTGTTGTGACAAAGTAACACTGAAATTATTACTTGACATTAACAAAGATAAATATAAGTCCTACATCAAATTCTTGATACTTACTTTTCTCGCTGCAATGTTTATCAGAATGCCTGCTATCAGTTTCATACCCAGACAATTGCGACGCTAGTAAAAATAGAGAGTACACGATAAAGCTCAAAGCGGCAAGCAGCCATATATCGATATTTAAAGCTAGAAAGAAATTATAAGCCTGAGGTATTTTAGCTCCTGCCGGCACGAGAATACAGAAATCATCCTTATCGACCGGGTAGCTGGCTTCGAATCTATTATCATTCACGTTGAACATGCTCAGTAATTTCAACTTGTCCCATTCGCTCTGATCCACAACCTTCTTGGAAACATCCTCGTTAGTGGACATCTGTAGCAAAGAATAAATCATGTTGACGCAATGAATATCTATGAAATCTATTGTTTTTGTAATTATTTGTGGATAAAAATGAAAGGGAATGTAACTTATGTAAATTATTCTTCTTTTTATGTTGTGCGTATTCGCTAGGTGAAAAGTGATAATTAATTATTAATAAAAATAATAATTACCGTATGTAATGGGCATGTTAAATTAAATTGAATATCCTTTAATGATTTTTTAAGTTTGCAGTCACTTTCAGTATCTCTCATATCAAAATATACAATTTTAGGTGTTACGTTCCAATGAGTAAGGGTTGCCTTTAAGAACACATCGCGAAAGCCTACACTCTCGAAATCCGAGCTATTTACAGCGGTATCTTTATCTCGAATAACAGGTAACTTTAGCGGGTAACCATAAAGATTTTTGAGTTTGTTGTAAAAAATATTCGTATCGTTCGTCTGGCTTGTGAAGTTTTGCAATACGAATGGATTCGTCCATGGTATGTACGTGTAAATGTTTGTCCTTCCTTCATCATCAAACAGCACTGCTACGTCAATAATGAGTACCTAAAAAAAATAAGAAATTCTGTTATATTTTTTTACAAATTATCACAAAACAGGAGAACTGATAATTATCAAACACGTGTTTATTTTTAAATCTTTCTCGATATTCTTATATACAATTATATTCTGTCAATATTTTACAGTAAGTTGTTCAGCATAAGATTCACTGTGGCTTATGACAGGTAACGCGTCATTTTATACATTATTACACGTAAGACACGAAAATTGCATCGTAAGTAAGATTACAGATTATTTAGATAAGGAGAGTATTTTTATGATGAACCAAGTAAAAAAAATTTCGAATTAAATCTCAGTATGAATACAATAAATGTTTTAATAATAAAACATTGCTTACCTTCCACAAACACATAAATATCTCTTTTATCCAGGATTCAGTAAACTTGACAGTATCAGTCATTACAAGCAGCATATGTTTTCTGGTGCTAAAAAGTGAGTAGGACTGACTGTACCTCAAAATGTCGCAAAGTTTTTTGGTATTTTCAAGAATTAATATATTTCCGTCTGTTTTCATTGATTCTTTCGAAATCGCGTACTGCTTATTCGTACTCCATTTTTCAGATATATTTATCATGGAATAATCCAGCAGTACAGTAGCCATAAAGTTCTCATTGACATCCTGCAAGAGTTTAAGACTCCAAGGATCCGATACGTTGTACAGGATACCGATGGAGGAATAATTTTGAAATTGTTGAACAACAAATTTTCGAATGAAATCCTGATGAGTTGTATTTCTGTTCACTACTCGTATTTCACACTTGGCAAGGTTTGTAATTATCGGAACTAAATATAATCCGAGAAACATATTTTCTTCGAAAATTATTTTTACTTGAACACTGTAAAAATTATTTCAAATTTTTTCCAATTCCCTTTCATCCAATTAAACGTGCGGTCATAGGTCAATCAAGCCTCGTTGAACTGCAGGACAAAAGGTATGCTGCGTAACTTATAGTAATAGCACAATAGCACACTCAATGATATTGTAATACCTATTGATATTTGCAGCATCAATCCTAATGTCAATGGTGACGAGCGATTGTTAATGCGTGATATTGAGAATAAGATACAATAGAATTTCCTAACGCAATACATAACACAATGCGATTAATACCGACGACCCGTAACTCCGTTACGAATCGAATTATATTTTGTTAATATACTCTTATCATTATACGATTGCGAAACGGGTATCATCAGTTACTAGTATTCTGGAACGAAGTTCAAACAAGTGGAATATTGATGTCCTAAGAGGATAATACGTATACGTATGATGATGGTACAATACTAATTTTCTTATCTTATTTATCTTACATTAAAAATTTATATATTTCGATTACGATAAAACACACAATTCGAACTAGAAAATATTTTATTAATTAAACAGTAAAAATAATTAAATTAGATCCAGATGATCAATTTCTTTTTCAATGTCGTGTCTATCGGTGTAATCACTTTCCATTAAGTAAATCTAATCGTGCTTTCGCAATTTGTTCTAATCGTGCAAAGAAATCTGAATTAGACGGCACTATTCTATTAAAATCTCTTCTGTCGAATCGCAATAACTCGCAAATTTCGAGGGCTATCACTGTTACCTCTCTTCGTCTTTCCGGATAAATCAATACTGTTTCACCAAAATATGCTCCATCCTCAAGATGACATACCTTACGTAAAGAAAAAATGAATACTTTATTTATTATAAAAAAAATTAATTAAAAGCGAACGTACCTCTTTTCCAGAACGTGTGATCAGAACCACTGTACCACTTGCAATAAAATACATATAATCGCCTTCAGCATCACATTTGAAAATCACATCACCTTTCAAATAAATATCCGGCTTAAGTGTTCCTTGAAATAGGAAACACAAGAATATTAATGATTCGCATGATAAACATTGGAACGTATTGATTCTCGAAATGACTGTCTATTTTGAAAAACGAATTTAATTTTTTTTGCTGGCCTTTATATGTATATATCTCCCACTTATATTATTGCCATAAGCAATTGATGTTAAAATACATTTGAAAAATATATAGATTTTTCTCATGGCAATTTTATAATGTCAATATATTTGCTTTTATTAATTTTAAATTTTAAAATTATCATTTACTGTCTTAAATACACATATACACGTATTATCAGACAATAATAACCCTTTGTAAATAAAAATGACTTGAAATGATAAAACAGAATAAAAATTTCACATTACCCATTATAGTTGTTGTTAAAGATCGTGGTAAACCATAAAAAATGGTTGCATTGTCCAAAATTCCACGACTAGTATGCACTATGATTTCCTGCTTCAAGTGGCCTAAAAATATAAAAGTACGTTAGAAATCGGAAAATCTTTGAGATAAATATATCAATTGACAAACTTGGTAATGTTGCCGTTATTGTGTGCTCCTTAAAATAACTGCCTTGGTATCGATACTCGTAATAAATAATTAATTTATCTTTAAGATTTTTCGGTAGCGATTTATCCTGCGCATATTGTTTCACCTCGGACATTATCTGATGATACTGAAGTTCTGGCGCAACGTGGCACATTACTAACTCCAGTATAATAACTGCAAAAGGAAAATAAGTATAATGCATACCACACCATATGGAACATGCGTTTGTTGAAGATATTCAAAATTGATCGATTCAATTATTATTATTATGAAATTTTGAAAAATTTTCAAAAGTACATGCCTATGATGTAAATGGTATAACCCTTTCCAAAAAGCATTAATAGACAACGAATAGTATCGTCAGATGATTCATGAGGCTCGAGGTCAACGAAACTTGCACTCCATAACTCATTAATTCCAATGTGCAAACTTGATAAATATATATCACCGGCTGACATTCTGAGTGTAGCAGACTTTACGAACCACGCATTCGATTTCTATCGTGATATTCAATGGCTTTGTAATATCTTATTAATTATTATTTTCCAGAAAGTGCATTGGCTTGAATGAATGACAAATTACCTCCAATTTTGTATTACTGTAATGCATCGCAAAAAATGGATAGCCGTAAATTAGGCATGCACTCCAATGGCAAATTAAGACTGACAGCAAAGCCAACCACAGAAATATTTCGTAGACATTGTAAATGCCGCAGACCTATTAGAGATATTGTTAATAAAAATTATTAGTGTTCCAAATCCAATTGGTTTAACGTTCAATGTTACAATAAATCATGCGTAACGTTATAACATTGCTTTTCCACAAAAAATGTTGTTAACATTATTTTCTGGCTGGAATTCGACTTTGATATTATAAATATAGTCGGATTTAATTTCAAGTCGTATCCATCGGATCGTTCGTGTGCTGCGATACAATAACAATGATACCATATGTTACAACTTACCGCGCTAAATTGTTTCACGTATCTTCGAAGTGTCGCTAATCGAAATAGCTTCACGAGTGGAAGCAATTCCACCAGAATTGCTGGAAAATTAGTATTTTCTCCTGGTGGTAAAATATATTTTCCGAACAACCAGCTGTACGGAAGGGATGATATCAAATCCACTAAAAAATATTCTCGAGCATAATGCCTGTGTAGCGTTAAGATACTTAGTAATGTATATAGATCGAAAAAAAACTTTTATCAGAAGCATCTTGGTATAGCAATTTCTTCTACGCACCTTGCTATAAGGATAGGATCGAGAAAAATCTCGTGACTAGCAGTAGATACATAAGCTGTATTGAAATTCACAAGTACGTCTACTAAGCATATAACATAAGATGGAATTAATAAATTATATGTATTTAGGTCAGCTGTTCCTGATAGGACATAGTATGATATCATATATGGGAATACGATAAAGGAGTAAATGTAAGTGAAACTCATTAGGACATCCCAGCCAAATCTGCATGAATATAATATCGTATTATTAAAATCATTCCGGTATAATAAAATTATTAATTTTTTTTGCTTAAAGATCGTCCTCATTTTTTACCTGAATAAACTATATGGATGAATAACCCACCAATGCGATGAGCGTCCGTGACGTTTCTTTTCAAAAGCCAAAGCTGCGCGGCTACGAAAATGCCACCTTGTAAAAGGATGCTTCACGGACACTATGATAATCTTTTGAAATCGTCTTTTCAGTCTCGCACTGAGTCTTGCGTTTGGCAAAAGTTTTGGTAAATAACTATCGGATCCTTTCGATAATTCACAGGCATGAACGTCCAAACTACGTTTCTTTTTATATGTATCATTCTTGAACTGAGATATTCTCATTTTCATTATTTCAAACAAGGTTTACAAAGATCCATTAAATGGAATTCGAAACGTTTCTTTGATATTGCAGGTTATGATTTTATTAAAGATTTGTTTCACTTTTCTTTAAAAACTGTTACTACCTATAGTGTGAAGTGTGTAATACATAATTTTATGTTTGTCCCATCAAGGGCAGCAAAGACGATTTATGACAATTTTTTCGAAAGCTAATACCAAAGATGAATTATTATTAATATTATAATTATTAATTAATAATTATTAATCTCTGCTAATACATTACGTTGGAAATAATTTTGTAATGAACGATATACAAGGTGTTCGCTAAAATAGGAATAGTATTATTTAACCCTTTCGCATTCCAATAGAGCAACGTCTACTTTAAATTTCTTTATATAAAAATCTTTAAATCCTTATTACACTGAACGAAAACTTAACTAAAATTAACAAGAACCATTGAACTCAGTCTATTAATGTTATAAATACATAATTAATTTAATGAAATTTACAGCTCGATTTCTTGTATCTACGCTCCTAAAATTGCGAACTAGAAGAATCGGATTGCATTATTAAATCAACCGTTTAATATATAGGAGATAAAGATGGTTAGGTATCGGTCTTCGTGGCTCATCTATCCCATGTTTACCCGAACAAAAGTTAATCCATCGTAAAGGACAATATTATTTCCATTACCATTTCTTGTACAGGGTTACGCGTCTTAGTCATCTTCGAAATGTGACAGTGCAAACAAGACACGAGACAGTAAATGATTTTAATAAGTCAATAGTAGTCTCGACATTTTTCTAAATTAAACACGCGTCGCCGATAAAGTTTACCAATTTCGATTATGACTGTATCTTACAGTCGATTCAGTGCTACAGAATTTCAGAATTTTTATCATGTCAACGATATTTGATAAATCGTTCGCAAGTACAGGACAGAGGAGAGATTCCTTGCCAACGATAAATATCACAGAAATCAGGAAATCTTTTTACAAAAATGTATCCTTACTAGTCAAAGCAGTGCCTGCCAGTGATGAATTTAAAAAGTATTTTCATGAGGTTCGTTTCCGCACTACAAAAAATTACCGTATGAAACTGCTCACGACTTTAGACTTGTAAATATTATAAATTAATAGTGCATGATTTTTTGGGTGTATATTGAAAAAAAAATTCAAAATTAATTCATAATTATGATATAATATTAAATGTGTTTATAGATGAGATTTTTTAATACCTGTGCCTGTACTGAATTACGAACTGTATATTTCTATCGCAGCATATGTTCCTTAAGCCAAACACGATGGGTTTCATTTACGTAACACATTTTCTTTTAATGGTGTACGATGCGGGTCGATTTAGAAAAACTGTCGAGTGGCCTGTTATTTGCAAGAAAACTGAAGCGCGGTATCGTATTGATATTAAGAATTATTTGACCGAATTATCTAATGAGAATCCAGACATTGGCTTTCCACTTATAATGACGTCTACGCTATTGCATGCTGGAGGCACGAAATTTATAATTCTTATGTGGAAATTATCTCAGTTCGTATTGTACAATTACGTCAAAGTGCAAAGTAAGTGCAATTGTTTGTTATACAATAACGTACAGTTTAATCGGATATTAAATATATCCGTTATAAGCACCTTCCACCCCTCTCGAGCGCAGAAGCTACACTGAAGCTCCTTCGACTTTTGTAACGTCAAGCTACGATTTACCTGACAATACTTTGAATCTTGACAATGATATAAATTTTTTGACTTTATCGTACAGAAGACGAAAATGTTTTGCTACCGCCGAAACCTGGTGTTGCGGAGGAATTGACAAAAAGAATTTTTAATAATGCAATTAATAATATAGAAACTAAACTGGAAATAGAGGGAGAAGCTTTGTATCAGTATATCGAGAAGTGCAGATTATTTGCAAAGTGAGCGATTTCATGGAATATCACGAATATTCAGTTATGTGAAGACAGACATATAATACGAATTATTTTGATAACTAGGGAAGAGGCTGATGAGATAGATAAAATTCGATCAAAATTATTTGAAATGCGAAAGACTTTGGAAGATCACGTGATCAGTGCTCCAACCCTGTCTGTAATCAGGAAGAGGCTGCGAAATGTTGAAGATGTCGAAATTATTGAATGTTGGTACCAATAATATAATGATCAATAAATTTTACAAGATCGAATAGTTAAACAATATTGGATTATATAATTTCACAGTTACATATGTTTCAAGTATCTCGAGCATTTAAGTTTACATTATCGAAGTCACTAATCTCTTTTTATCACGCAAACCCATTATAAAAAGTAAAAAATACAGACAAGAAATTTGAATGACATACTTTTTTATTTTTTTTTCTACGCATACATTTTCAGTGCAGTAATATTAAAAAATGATATTCATTTCACATGCGTATTCGATCATTTGATATTCGTTGGACGGATACATTAGAATATATAACCTTATTATTTTATGAATTTAGTATGGAAAGCAAATATACTCGAAAGACAAAATTATTTGAAAGAGCGTAATTTGCGCCTGAGCGAGCTTGAGAGTCTCAGCAATCACGTAAATACAATAATAACGAATGTGTGCGAGCCGAAAATATTAGATGTTAAAAAACTTGAAAGATTAGACACCAAAGCCATTTGCGAATTAAATCTTCCTCTGGAAATACAGGTAACGAGTAGAATTTATTACAGAAGGGACGCCTTGTTCCGATTTCTAATAAAATGTTTCCTTATCACATTTCAGGTGTCCGCAGGTCAGTTGTACGCGAATGAAAGATTGTCATTGTCAACTTTGCTCTCGTTCTTTTGTGCAATTATGTATAAGCTACGCTCGTACATAAAAGATAAGAAGTGGGCAGAGCTATCATTCGCACAATTGCAAGTCCAAGTAATTTCCGATGACATTCGTACAATGAAGAATTTATTTGACTTACTGTTTAAGCGAGTAAAAAATCTCTCGAGTGACATACAAGAATGCATCGATCAAGAAAACTTGATCAGCATAAATACTATGAGCTGCGCCGATTTTCCCGACATGTACAAAGTTTTGTTCAACCCGTCGCCTAAGATAGAATTCGACGTGAACGAATATAAAAGCAAAAGATTCATAGTCCTAGAACTTACGCCAGTGAAAGGCGAGTGAATAATTAAACAATATATATTTTGTATTTAAAAATGTTTTACTTGCAAATTCTCATCTGTCAATTATCTCGCAGAAAGGCACGACGCACTATTCTCACGTCACAAACGCCAAAAAGACACTACGCCACAATCCTCAAGGATTTGCAAAAATTCAATAATTTCACGAATTAAATTCGACGATACAATATCGTCTATAATTAATGAAAGGCAGTCACCAATACTGTATAGATGTGAGAGCGTGCTAAGTGCATCGTCTGTTAAAAGTGTTAAGAAATATTCAAGATTGTTTACTAATTCCTCAAAAAATAACAATCGTAAAGGTTCGTTTTTTCTTCTATAACGAAATATACTATATACACGGTTATTCGGTAGAAACGCACCACCGTTGGAGCGTTCCTTTGATTTCTATTACCATATTCAGGTGACAAGTTTCTACTGAATAACCCTGTAGAATAAAGATATATAATATAATATTTACACAATATCGGGTTTACCAACGAAGCTTCGTTTTGTTCACAGCAAACTACAGCATTATGTCTGTACCGAGTGCTTCTAAAGCAAACTCAACCGCACTTATGAATATCTTAGAAGAAGGCAAAACAAAAACAAAATCGAGTTTGGATGTTGCAGCAAAGAATCTCTTCAAACTTTCTAAGGATGTTGTTAATATTGCTTCTCGCATTTCGAGTCGTGATTTAAAGGATTCTTTGGCTCTTACGCCAATGAAGGACAATCAAGTGCATGACAAGTCAGATGTTGAATCTCTTAAATCGATTCCAGTCATACGGATAATCGATTCCTCGGAGCAGAAAAATGTATTTGAGGAAATACCATGCAATGCCGACATGGTCTCTCCTAAAACTACCAAACAGAAGGGAAGGAGAGCGAGACGTTCGATTAGCGATTTGGTAGAACAGTACAGAACATTAGTAGACAGATCTTCGATCCAGTCAATGCATTTTGAAAGGAGTAACGTCAGTGGCACAGAAAAAAATTGATGATTTGATTTGATATCATTATTTGCTATATTTCTATGAATTATAGGCGTGTCAGTTGAGTTTTGAGTTATAAGCTAACTTTTACAATTACTTATCTTTTTTTATTCTATGTCTGTGCTGTAAGTCATATTTTTGTAAACTGTTCATAATTAAAAATTAGGCCATGTTTGAGAATTAAATTAACTTTAAATTGTAACGATTAGAAATGAAGTACGAGTTTTAAAAATTACTTGCTACCTTCAATGCACAGTTACTAATTGTTATATACTTAAATCACCTTTACGCTGCATTGAACTGTCCGTTTCGTGCTTTCAGTGTACTCTATATTTTTTCCCAATAACTTTAACCCGAAGCAACCATCGGGAAGTTAACGTCGAATTATAAAAATTTATATGTTTTTAATGGCTAAAAAATTGTTCCTTAAATGCTCCTTATGTTTTCCTAATTGCTCCGCTGGTATTAAACAATGATTAAAAAATATTTATTGAAACAGGAAAATATTCTTTTTTATTGCTGTTTCAATAGCCAAGCAGATTTTAATGTGATTTTCTTAATAAATTAATTGCTCACAGTTTACTCTATCTTGCTACGCAATTCGTTTTTATTTTAGGATGCATCTTTAAATAAAAATTTAAATTTCATTTTCTCTTGGCCTGCTGCAATCGAAATTTTTCGAAAATTGCAGTTCTGTTGTTCTGTCTTGCATAGTTCTGTTACGTAACATCGGTAAAATACCTATTAAAGATAATAGTCGCACCCATACGCTTCAGCGCAGATAGGTACGAGGTGCTGACTTTCCGTGTTGTTTTCCGATGTGTTCCAAACAGTTTCGAAGTAGTTCTCTAGGAACTAGGAAATATTGGAACTACTGTTTAAAAAATGCTGAAAGCTAGCACCACTCCTCAGCGCAGGGAGGCATGAGGTGCTGGCTTCTGTCTTATTAAATCTTATCGAGCTTACACTGTGCGTTCGAACTTAAGATAGCCAAAAAATATATTTAGGCAATATCTGATGAGCAGCCTCGTTGTAAGGGTGTCTCTGGCAACCAGCGGCAAGTTGCGGAAAACCTCTGCCTCCCAAGCTGCGCGTTCGTGATCACGTTCAGTTTGGCTACGACGGGATATGCATTATCGACGGAGGCGATGATCATAAAATCCTACTTCCGGACTCGCCGTTACGATTTAGCGCCATGCCTTTGGTATCGCCTGAAGCCGTAGCGTTGAGCATTTCCCTATGTTTGATGTGTGTAACATCGGGAAGATATTGAATTTTCTAGTGTCGATAACTAACATTTTATCAAGAGGTAAATGGACTGGACATCTTATGGAATATGGCGTCCCGCTAGCTTGGATATCGTAGACACCTATACAAATGGACTTTACTCATTGAAGTGCTATATACAGATATATATTCTATATATCAAAATCCCGAGGCACAGATTAGACAAGTATGTCTAGTCTATTTATATACCGTCGAAATTTGATGTCACCAGATGTTAACTGAAGGTAAAATAGACTAGTCATTTCACAGGGTTTTTTTGGGAGCATCCTGGGTAAAGCTGATCTATAGGTGTTGGCGGCAGCCATGCTTGCAGAGTTTTTTTTTAAATTTAAACCGTGAGGATACAAACGATGGAACGCAGTGATGTACTAGAGACTGTACTCTTTCGAATGGGACTAATAGGAAAGCTTAGCAAACGATACTTTTTTGAAAAACTCTAAAAATTGGTGTCTATACGCTGTACTTCCTACTTGCTTGCCTTCAATTTAAAAAAAACTGTGAGGTTGCAAACGAAAATGAAAAGGGTGCAAATATTAGGAAACGGTTAGCAAACAACGTGAATAAGAAAATTTATAAAAATTCTACTTGGAGGGCTAACTTCGCACAGGTTCAATTTTTGTATCGATTATGTCAGCTCACTGTTCTATCAGGCAAGAGACACATTTCTATCGTTGCACTGTATCTCCTGTTTAACATCTGTTCTCATTAGTAGAGTGCATATATATGTATAGATATAATTTACGTAAATGCTTCTATTTACTGGTGCCTGTCTATTCACTGGTGGAGTCAGCCTATGATCATCGTTTAAAAATGAAGAAAACCAGATTTTAACCTAGCAATATCTGGTCTCGATATTTTCTTCTTGGAAATATGTCAGGAAGGAATCTTTTAAATCGAAGATTTAATCCCAAGCCAATATTTATTTGGATTTTCCATCAAGCAATTCTATTTTACAGATCAGACGCCAAGGGCACGTTCCAGTGATCCGATTGATTACGTAGAAAGACGATTTTTTCGTTTTACGTGGAAACTGACAGATTTTCTAGTAACCCCCCTTTCCACGGTATAATAACAGAAAAAATGATGGCCGATTTGATTACCTCGTTAATATATAGGCGAGCAGATAATTCAGGAAGAAAAAAAAAACAGAAAAAAGAAAGTAAAAAAGGACAAGGGATAAAACTTCTCCAATATGTATATCTTAGATAGTAAAATGATATTCTTAGAACGTTCTGAGTGTGTATAAGATATACATATATACGAAAGATGTTCGACTACATTCTAAATATATGCAGTACTTTTGGTATGTCCTTATCAAATGAATACTTAAAAACAGTAAATCCCGAAAATATCCTGCGATAGATCCGAAATATGCGTAGCGTATTTCAAGTTTATACCCAGTCTCCACCTAACTTATATCAGTTTCAAAAATTCTCGTGACGTACGCATTTGCATAAGTCAGCCCTTCATTTTACATAATTCTGATAATTTTACATTTAACACAATATTTGGTCGGACCCTTCTGACATTTACTTAGCATGTAGTTTCAAACAGAGTGGAAAAAGGTATTTATTCGAGTTTAAGGACTTAACACGTACAGAGTGTTTGGAAAGTCTCGAACACTCTTCAAGCATTAGATTCCCGCTATGCGTATTCCTCGAATCACGCAGGAGCTGTCTTAGGACGAAAGTGTTCTCCCCAAAAACACAACAAAAGTGGGAAAAGCAAAACTCGAGCCATCCAGCTATAAGCACGCGCTCTATGACGATACTCATACTATTGATAGTGAATTTCGAAACGTACCCAAAGCTGTGAGAACTTCCTCATTGATATTGATTGAGACTGAGACCCTTTGAACATGCTGCCAACATTTTGGAACTATCAAAAGATATATTCGGAAGGTACTAAACATTCATTGAAGACAGACGTAGAAATATTGTCGAAATTTGTTCAGAATGTACTCGGATACATTGCGCAGATTGAATGCCTAATTCGAATGATGACGATGAAATTAGGATATTCTGAGAATATCGTACGATATCTGGAAAATTTAATATAGTTTAATATAATTACCAGCTAATTGGTCGTCCAATTTGAGAAGCCATGCAAACTGACGTAGATCTAATAAATTACCATAGCAAAAAACAAACCACGTAACATCCAGTTCTACAATTTCAGACATTAAACTACCTACAGCTATAGTCACCACCGCACGATCTTTCAAATAAACTCTATCTGTAAAAGGGCGTAGGCCATCATCAGCCATAGAATGTAAAAGCATAACAAAGAAGCTTCCGCCGATCGTGTCGCGAATTTCTCATTCTCCGCAGAGTCTATCCGCAAGATTAATGGTATCCTTGTGTATCCAGAGCTTCTCCCCAAGGATCACGATCATCTCCTCTATCATAGAATCACAGGAGTCCCATTGGACAGAAGTTTCACCCGAGATGACTTGCGAACCGTGGCAAATTTAAGAACGATAACGTCCACTGCGAAACATCTCATGTCATCAGGCTGAAGAACCCAATATTCGATGTTTCCCAGTTGACGAGTATGAAGCTTTATTTAATATTATATTAATAGTATATAAAATATTCCTATCAATTTAACCTGCCACTTTATCACTCACTAATGAGTTATAGTTATCATTTAATGTTCTTTTTAATTTATAAAAAAATTGTATAACCAACACGAATAGTAAAGCTGTTTTGGAATATCTTGTCGAGAACAGTCGCCAGTTTGATCTTGAATCTCATACTTGAAAATACTCCGTAAAACTTCGTTAACGCCAATTGGAATATTACTTTGAAGAGAGCAAAATCTTTATTCCTCCCAGAAGTAAAGTTCCTATCTTGAATTATTTAAGTATAAATTAATTACTAAAAAGGGTTGAAATATACATGACGTGCTTAATGGTTCCTTTCAGTGAAAATAGATTCATTATTATTATTATTCTTGTTGCGATTGTTATTATTGTTAACAGAGCCCCATCGAATCTCGCGTAAGACAAAGAAAGGATTTGGTTATCTCTGGAGGATGTAGATACTGGATTCCCTTCGAAGGATCATGGCGCTCGTAGTTACCTGCTCGTATCTCCTTTAACGACTAGCAGCCTTTCTGATACAGAATCTTCTATGTACCTGAAAGGTCGAAAACCCGTGAAATTGACTACGGCCCTGCTTACAACAGTATAAGGGATATAAAGACTCTCATCCGTATTGCCCCAACTCCAAAATATCCTAATTACGTTCACCCTTAGGAAGTTTATCGTTTCTCAAACGGAATTGCTTTCTTATTGTATTAACACGACAATTGGTTACATCTTAAGTTTACACCTAAATCTTCATAATTTTGTTACTCGAGTTTAAGTCGCATTCTGTTTTTCTTAATTACGCACTAATTGTCCTGGTATAACAATATTATATATCTGACGTCAGAATAATGATAGCAATTTGCGTTGTAAACAATCGTCGGAAATTTATAGAAAAAGTATTGATGTCGCGAATAAAAACCATTTGCTTCAAACGGTTCTTATCGTTAGAATATTCCGCCTCGGTATGTGTACAAGTTCTTACTTTATCTAGTTATATTTCAATTGTAGGTTAGATGCTTCTTTGTTCTATGATACTTGAGCAGTTCGAATTGTTATTGTCTAATAACTGTGTTATCTTACTTATCATTAGTGTCATGCAGTGTCCAGTATAAATACTCAGGAGTATCTTAAGAATACTAACGATGGATAAACACTGATTCAGTCCTTCGTTTAGGCCGAACCGTCTTGTTATTCTGATATTCTCTTATTTCTGCATTTACCTCTTGTGCTTGTCTTTTCTGGTTCTTTTTAGGTCATGTTTTTTCTTTTGTGTATACATGATACAAGGTGGATCATCCAATCATGCAGAACGCAACACCAGATTTATGTACACGGTTATAGAATTTTACCTTATGTACGTGGTAATCGTTTACTTACTCAAGATCTTCATCATGATCCAAATTTGACAAGCTTGGTTGATCCTCCAAGGGACTGTTATATGATCTATAGATCACACCCTTATAACAAATACACTGTATTATACTTGATTTCATAATGAGATACTGACAATATGTGACTTGAGATTTTCTTTATACTTTACGAGCTATCTTATTCCAGTATGTTAGTAATTTTATACTTTATTTTTATACACTGAAGTTCAAAGATAATGAGGATAGTTCATAATGGGTAGCAGAAACTACTACTGCACGTCTTAATACAAAATCAATTAGGTAAGACATTTCTCATGCGGTTATACAAATTTATTAATTACATATATGTAACACTGACAAAGTATCAGAAAACTAAATTTAAGAGGAGCTGCATGATAAACAGAAGATCTTATATATGTATGTAAATTTCTATAAAATTGAACTTGTCCATGTTTCCATTTTAGTTACAGAAAGAATTTCTGGTTTGTGGCTCTTACGAATGGATGCTATGATTTTCATGGTTTTTTTTTAAAAGACTGGTCGAAGATTTCAATACTTTTTAATGAACGAAATTTTAATACCTTTTTAATACTCCTTTTAACTTCACTGTTATTTACATGATATATCTTCAAGGTTTTGGTAACAGTCAATATACTTGATTATTCAGCACTATTGATCCACCTGAAGATAGTTCTATCGTGAGAATTAATAGTAATCAAATGAACAGAACCATCGTTAGATAATGTGAATAGTCCTGAATAACCGTGTATATGTATATGCAACACGAGTTACAGTTAGGTACTTGAATTTGCATTCGTCTTCATAGACGAGATACGGTGGAACATCTGGAACTCAAATTGAATGGAAAACTTAAAAAGCAAGAAGCATCTTGGAATGATGATTTTCTATGAATATGAACGAGGGTTACTTATATCTGAACGAGTGAAGTGTAAACTCAAACTCAAGTTGAATGGAAAACTTAAAAAGCAAGAAGCGTCTTGGAATGATGATTTTCTATGAATATGAACGAGGGTTACTTATATCTGAACGAGTGAAGTGTAAACAGAGCTTTAGAGATTTAGGAATTATTCAATGAATTACTGTCAATTGCGACTGTGTTTCAGCGTACAAAAATTCGAATGTCATTGCGTGAATTGGAAACTATATAATGACGTCCAAATCCATACTGGTCATACGGGATAACGGATGGCAAAGTAAAACAAAAACCTACAACAGCGTACAGCCATGTAGATTGAACGAGTTATTAAACGGATTTTTCCGTTCAGCGGATACTTGTCAAATTTGTTTCTTGAATTGCAGAATTTCGCGAATCAACAACTGTCGAAGAAGTTTAGTCGCGAGCATGAAAATGCACTAAGGTACTTTTCGCCAGTGACATTAACTATATATTCCGACTGCCAACTTTGATTTAAATATACAAGGTCCTCTTTCTTACTTTAAACTTATATACTGTTCTTCTTTGGGTGATTTTCGAAATTCCTAAAAATACATAATTTTATGTCCGATAAAACGTACTGTCTGCCATTATTTAATGGAAACCTAATTTTCATATACATCGTACCTGCATATAGTACGTATCTATAAAAAAATAGAATTCTATAGAAGAGTGTGATTGAGAGTGAATTATGGTGAAGAAAAATTTGACGAGAAATCCGCAGTAAATTCAATATACAGTACAGAAAAACTTTCCCTATAGAAAATACGCGGGGGCGGTATTGTCTGTGAGCTAATCAATACTTCGCAAAGAATTCGAAATTGACAGAAAGAGCTCTTTTTACCTATTACCTGAGATATTTTGTTCTTATTCGATTAATGATATCGTATGGAACTGTCTTAATGCTTTAAAAATTTACGTCTATTGTTATTTGTACGAATATTAAATTTACCATAGACAAGTAAATTCTATATATTCCCAGTTTATAGAACTATTTCACCGACTTTACCATAGCGTATGTAAATTTTATCACCGGAAGGCAAAACATACGTATATTTATCAGCAATACGAGATTCATTTTCGAAAAGCACTTGTCTATAGTAACCAATAGATAACAAACTTTTCGAACTGTTCTCCATGTTAACGTTCGAATACAAACTTTCTGCGAGGATACGGCGCACGTGGTTGTTGTTGCTCATTAACGAGAATTCAGGGAGTCATGAGCAAAGCAGAATTTCCGAAAAATTATCCACAGGAAATTAAAGAAAAAAAAAGTTGCCACAACAAATTATTATTTGTCTATCACGAATAATAACCTGCTTCGCGTCCTTTCGAAGGGCAATTTTTTTATGTTCACGTAACGAAGGGTAAAACAAGGAATTCAGAGAGATCCTTCTGTTGGGAATTCCTTAAAGGAATTCACGTAGGCAGATCGAGAATCTTTATCGAGCGAAAGGCCTGGATGAGATTAGATACCCAGGACAATGCAGACGACCAAGATATCAAGGCAGCGTATTCATTTGTAGGAATTTGCGTCGTCGGCCAGATGTCAGTTGGGAATGTGAAAGTGGGAATGAAAGAAGAAAAGAAAAAAGAAAAGAATAGTAGACATGAAGAAAAAGAAGAACGTCGTAATATATTGGGCTTAAGGTACCTGTGGAATTCTTATGGATTCCACTTAGCACTAAGGTTTCCGCCATTTAGCACTGAGCGTATTATAGACAGAGATATCCAAGATTGGCCAAAGTTTTTATTTTCTATCATAGGAAGAAAACGAAGGAGCTAACATCTGTTTCGATGTTTAGAAATTTCCGCGTATAAAAACCCTTCGCTCTTTATATTCAATTTTCTTTTCTTTTCAGCTTCAATGATTTCATTTCGCAATACAGCGAGATTTTTTGCTTTTTCCGGAATGGAGAAGAAAAAAGATGGCAGCAGTCTGACAAGGGTGCAGATACACAAAAGGGAAATTAATGTTGGTATTATCCGAGTAAAAATTTAGTTTCCTGAGATACAACGTGAAATCTCCTATTTTATACACTGTAAAAAATGTTTCCTGGCTATACAATGGACTTAATACACAAATGTATATATAATTTACAAATTTAATATATTAAAATTAGAATCGCATATATTGATATTAAATTTACGATATGTTCAACAAAATACTTAAAATATAAAATTTATGTAAACATAGCGAAATGCACGATCAAATTAATATAAATGTTTGCAAATATTCGCACTAACAGAATTAGTAGAATATCCCGAAGTCAGTGTAATGTCAATGCAATTACGAAAACGCACGTGCTATTCGACGAGTCTAATCTAAATAAGATATGCCAAAGTCACGTGTACGACATTTACATATACGTTTGATAAAGCAGTGACACTATCAGAAACAAAAACACGGAATTATCATGCACTGTACAACTGTGTAACAAAAAATTCGATTCATACTCTGTTATCATGTTACGATGTTACGAGTAATTGTAACGTTGATTGCCAGGTGTGAAACGGTATGATTTGCCATGCATGAGATACACGTTAAAATAAGATTTTATTTTAATCTATTTGACACATCAACAATTTTTACTCAGGCCTCAAGTACTGCCACAATTTCCATGATCGAAATTTTAATCGAATCCCAAGAAAAACTTAAGTGAAATTGCGTGATGAGATATGAAATAGAATTGGAATGCATGAGAGATACGCACGAAAGAATGCATGAAATTCACGTCGAGGCGTAAAATACTGGAGATTCAAGCAATTTCTTCGTTATTTGTCGAGCACTTCGAGACACTAGGTTAAATGTTATTCAACTTCTTTTCAAGGTAAAACTTTTGACAAAAGAATCATGGCTATTTGCAAAACCGATATTTATTGCAGCTCCGCGGTCAAGGTGAGTGATTTCGTCCTTTTAAATTTTCCCTTCATGATGGATGACGTATTTCATAATTATATATAATACTATAGGACACGTTGTTTATAACGTATCTGTATACAAGATTACTTATCGAAACATGAAACTAGATATTTTAACAACTTAGATATATACGTACGTGAATGTACGCAAGATCTAATGACGTGCCTGGTTACCTATGCTCATTGAATATTTATTTGAAGAGCGAAAGCTGACAGGAATTAACGTTATTCATAAGCAAATTTTTATTCTCGACTTACCCTTTATTTATCATCTAAATGGACACGGTAGATTAAGCTTGGTCAATCAAAGAATTAATTTGAGTCCCAGGTAGTATATAATTTATAAAAATCAACTTTATGATATAATATAATATAATAATATATTATAATATACTATCATGGTGGAATGGGCCATGCATATAATATTACATACATATTCCTATAGAAACTAATATGACAATGGTCTAACCTATACTTAAAGTATAATTTTCGCAGAATAAAGTGTATGATAAATCGTTGACTATAATTAAGAACAATTCCTAAAAATGTATGTTAAATACTTCGTAAAACTAGTTAAAAATGATTTTTTCAAAGAAAAGTAAAAAATAAAAAATCCATAAAATATTCTCCCTTCGTAACTGTCTGTATAGCGATAAAACTTTTTCCCGTCTGTATGGAAAGTTTTAAAACTATTTAAACGTAGAGAACGAGGCATGTAGATCTAGATAAGAGTTTTGCAAAGAAATTAAACGAAATTAAGAATTTCATAGAAGCTTCACTTGCATAAGGTTATACACTGTTGTGTAAGTGCATGTGACGTATCACTATACGGATATTTTCCTATTTTTAGATATTTACCATGTCAATTTTAGAAGAATGAAAAGTAGACGGAGATAAGAAAAGAGCACTAGCAAATCTATCCCGAGGAGCCACCACGCAACCAACACCGTTCAAGAAAGGGAAAGTGGACGATTGAGTAGTTCTGCTTTATCGAAAACGTTCTCGTAAACAGCGATTTCTCGGTACGTCGTTTCATGTCACTTTGATTGTATTTTTTTATTTTTCGCGTAATTTTAGCTGTCCATTGACTTCGTGAAACAGAGTATGATATCCATCTAAAAGGATTATACATCTTTTGCATCAATATAAACATCTGTAAAAATAACCGGTTAAGCGTTAACTCTTCGGCGCTATACTCCTTTTTTTTAGGTACTCGGACTGTGCTCTGGGGTCCATCGGACCCCACGAGTTTTTGTTTTACTATTTCCGGCCTGATTATCAAATGTGAAAGAATCGGATATATTTGGAAAGCGTAAACTATAACCAAGATTTTCATCCAGTTTTCAAAGCGCTCAGAGCTGTAATCCAAATATAGCAGTACTTAGAAACTTTGAATACGCCGAAAAAGAATATGCAATAAATCCGATTATTAGTAAATATTTTTCAGGTGAACGGAAGGCAAAAAATTAGTGAGTTTGTGAAAACTTGAAGGCCAGAATTTAATAAAAAAAAAAAAGTTAGCCAGAACACCCATAAAAAGTGGAATTAACCAGAGAAGTGAAAATAACGAAATTTACAAAAAAAAAAATTTTAACGGAAGAATGGATAAAGTATCAATGTCGATTCATTTTTCTCTACTCAGAAAAGTATGATTTTAATAATCTATGTGGAAAGAAGAAGAATAACAAGTTTAACTTAATCCTGCCCGGAGCAGATTAAGCATATATTTTACCTGATGCTCGTCGCAAATTCCGTGAGAGTAAACTTTGCAGACGAATATCGTTTTTCGGTCTGCATTCCATGGGAAAAAGCTACATCCCATTTTACGCGGTCGGCTGTCTAATCGTGGTCGTGAATCATCAAAATGGAATATTTCTTGAATATTGAATCTCAAAGATTCATTACGACTTGCACCTGCCAAATTTAAAAAAGCCCAAGTTTCTTTGTATTGCATAGTATAGGACGCTCACGTTGAAGTCAGTATATAAAGAGACGTTTGAATACCGTGACTTACTACATTTATTTACAACGATTACAATATCACTACAAAGTAGTCTAATGCAAGTGCAAAAATAAAGTAAGAAAAATAAAATTTGCTCATGGAACCATACAGTTACATTAACTGTACAATGGGGTCTATTGGAACCCTCGACTACTTTAACCTTCAGATTGTCGTTAATTTTTCATAAAAATGCCCGTCTTCTTTTTACCAAAAATTTATATATGATAACATATGAATGGTTCACAATCTCGAAATTATTCAGAGTCCCAAAAGAGGCTTTTGCGGCAGTCTAAAGGTTAAACCTGTACCCTTCAAGGTTCATGGAGTTACTAAATGCGAGTTTCTCTCTGTCCTATAGGGAAAACCTCAAACATGGTACAAATTGCTACACCAGTCAATTTCTAAGCGTAGAACAACTTTTTCAGCGAAAACTTAGTGGCCTGGGGTCCGGTAAACCCCAGTGTATGACAAAGTAGTACAGCATATATTAAATGTACTTATGCCTCGTAAATATGATATCTGAAAATATATTGATACATGTGTACCATATGGTAAGTGATTTTCCCACTCTTCGTTTTCCAGAGTTCTAAGCAGTATGAAATAATCCCAGAGTATACGAGCAGTTTACTGCATACATAAATTTATGATACACCGTATGCCACAGAGTATCTTATAACCTATGAAAACTAATTCCATTGAATATTCTCTCCAAAATAAATATACCTGTCGACGTGGACCATCTTGAGTATTAAATAATAGGATTAGAGGATGGAAAAGATTTCAAAGAAAAATAACCCACAGCTGTATTTAATTAATTTCAAAAATTTTAATATCCATTGATTCGTTACGTTGAATAAATATTCAATTGACTCCATGTCTATGAGATTTTTGACCCATGTAAACGTAATGTTACTCAAGTCTTAGGATTTCATGAGAAATGCTGTATAAGATATAGGATGAAACAGAGAACCGAAAAAAAATATGACGGGCATTACTGTAAGCATTGGGCAAAGAATGTATACAATTTTTTAATGTAAACGCCGTAGATTTATGCGAAAAGAACATTTCTGAATTTCGCATTGCGCTTGAGGTATTATTTATGGCACACATACTGAAACTTTGGTTTGTGAATGAAACCATTGTTATGCATGCCTAATGGCGGCTCATTAGGTAACCGTAAAGGGGACATAGCCGAGTGGCATGCCGTTTACGAGGATCGTAAGTATTCGGTTTAATGTACTGAATAAGAGAAAAAAATCGAAAGCAAAAACGGTCTTTTAGCTGGGAAGAAGAGGGAGATAAAATTGAATTAAATGCAGGCATAAAAAAGAGAGAAAGAAAGTCAGCTGTTTTACCATTTAAATCGTGGTTATACATAATTTGCGAAATGATCCGTACGGATAACACGTGTCCATGTTGAGTGGTTGTGTCATTTAATTTGCCACTAATGCTGAGGAAATTATTCAACTATCGTCTGGCAAGCTGGTACAGTAGTGCCAATGGACGAGATGAAAATAGAAATGATAAATGGATAAAGCCACTTTAAAATTGATGAATTATTATCGTCCAGTGATGTTTTCTCTAGTCTGACTTTTTTCTATTTATAAACAATATTTATTAAAAACATTAATTAATCATTTATCGGACATAAATATTATGTAAGAGGTGCATAATGTATACGCAACCTTGTAAATAGGGTTATTAAAAGAAAAATTAGAAATTAATTAGGTACCCTATAATGGGTGCATCTTTGATCTGGTACATCCCAGAAGATTCAACGTCATTTTCCTTTTGGAGAAAGTGGAGGAAACAAAGTTACAAATTATCGCAAAACTGAGCCAAGTGGATATTGGGTTTGATGTTTTCGTTGTCCCACGAGACTATACTCCGATTTCATAACTTTAATCCTCACGTGGATAATGTGTAATCGTATCCATCTACCTACTTAATTACGTACCAACATAAAATTGCTTTACGAGTTTAACTAAGCCTATGAGTATTGCACTTTGGAAATTCTTTTGTATAAATATGTGAAAAGTATACTTCGGGGACATTTAATTATTTGAGGATGATCTCAAATAATTATTAGCAGTACGCTACGTCAAGGCCCATAAAGTGACACTTACACAAAATTTTTTATAATTTTTCCAAAGTGAACTGTGACAGGTTAAGTGACAGTTATAGTCGATCTACGAGTTCAATGTGATTTTTTGACAGTTCACAAACAATCGAATCGTTAAGAAATCACACGCGGGTTTCTATAAAATCACGGGAATATATGGTAAAATAAAAAAACTGTGTTGTACATTTCAGTGAAAAATTGTATACAGAGCCACTTGTTACTTACTAGAGAGTTCATTGTTTTCGATCTGCGAAGAAAAAAAAACATATCGAACTCATGGACCGATTATAAAATTGAAATACTAACGATATCGCGTGTTCCTACCTAACCTGTCATTTCAGAAGTAGAAGTTGTTCTGGTTAACGAAGGAAACTGTAAAATCTCGCAAAACTCATCTATCATGGAAGGATACATATTTATACCACGTGTCAAACATTAATTTACCTATCTCCCTCGAGCGTCCCCAGGTTTTCAAAAAAAATCCCAACGGCAACCTGGTAAATATTGCTAAGGGCGCCAGTAGCAGCGCCGCCTATTCCAGGACGGGATAAGCTTTGTTTCCAGAGAAGCATCGCAATTTCTAGAGTACGTAGGAAAAAATGCCATAGACAGTAAGGACGGGAGACATTCTTCGCCTGCTGGAAGATTGGCTTTTAATGCGCAAACTCCCGTCGCCAGGACGTGACGTCAAACGATGAATTTTCATGCTAAAATGAATTATTTTCACTTTTGGGGTCTTTGAGTAGATTATATATTCAAATATAGAATTGGATGTGTTTCATAATCCCGGTAAGATTAGATAACAGCTTTTTGTTATTTTATTTAAATAATTTATTTTTGATAACATTTTTTTCTCTAAACCTTGCGTCACTACGCTCACTGGCACTGATATTTGCTGATGCTACCTTTCCTGTACTTGATGCAAACTCGAAAACGTGAGGACTAGTCTCTTTGTACTAGGGTTTTATTGTTTTTCCAACTCTTGCAGTCTATGACAATCGAAAGCGTCTTGTCTGCGACTGCGTCGGATTAGCTCTTCTCCACCACCTCTGTATCCAACTCCACCTCTGGCGGTTCCTATCAATGCGTTACTTTAGTTTGCGGCGCGCTCTTCATCCGCGACAGTTTGTCTTAACGCAGGTTTTCCCATTAATGAGGTTTTAGGTTTTAATTTTTTGCATTAAAGATCAATATAATTTTGTTGGTTTCTTTTTTAATTAAACATAAACAGTATATGGTTTTTTGCCATTCGGAAAGAAATCCAGCAGGTTACACTGTAATGTGGTGTACAACGTTTTTTTTTTAATATTCAAATAAGTCGGTTCGTGAGTTCCACATGTATTTTTGACAGTTCGCAAATAATGCAATTCTTAGCAAATCGCAGGTGATTTTCCATAAAATAACGTAAATGCATGTTGACGTGCAACAGTAAAATTTAAATATTTAGTGCTAAACCGTGCATATGCATACTTTTTAACAAAACATTTTATGCAGTGGTACGTATAACTTGTCGGAGACTTCATTGTTTTTGATCTTTCAAAAAAACACATCGAACTCGTGCACTGACTATAGTTTAGAATTAATTTGATAGGAATCTTCAAAAATTTTTTTTCCTTTTTTTTTCCTTTTTTACGTCTGTTCTCCTTTTTTTTCCATTCTCATGTATATTCTTTGGGTATCCTCCTACCTTTGACTTTAATCTGAAGAAGACCAAAAAGTCTTGAAAGTTTTTCGCGCTCGTCCATCCTAAAAATTACCTTACAGTTTATAAAAGAATTCAGGACTGTTGGGGTATCTTTCAATCCTTCGCTAATCCACGAATTGACATTCCGAACCTGCAACCCCTTACCGAGTAACTTTAATAATGGAAGACAAATACGTTCAAGTCAATTTACGAGGAACTGATTTTTAAAGTGGGTTAAAAGAACAAGAAACAGGAAAACAAAAAAGTAATAGAAACGGTTTCGTAAAAGAGACAATCAAGATTTGAAGTTTCGTTGAGAATGGAAATCTGAAGAAGTTCAATCCAATTTACGACGGTGAGTCTCACAATGAACAATTAAAAAGTGAATGCAAACAATTTGTATTAATTGTCTTTTTCTTCGCATTTCTTTTAACTTATAATTATAATTATCGATTTCTATCTGAGAGATCTCATTGGGAATAGTATTGAAAATATAGACATTTTCTTTCTTAATCTTTTGTGTATTACAATTTTTTTTACAATAAGTATCCTAAAGTTTTCAGTAACGCATAATGTCGACTGAACGAGATCAATTCTCAGAGTTAATTTACTTGATCGTAATCTCAAAACTTTAAAGCACGTTTACCTTGAATCAAATATTTTATAATTGTTCCACATAGTTATCGAGATTGGACGTTTCATAAAATTCATATCAATTTCTCAATCCACGATTTTTGAATAACAGGAAGACTATAAAGAATGTAGATCCTAACTATAAATCAAAATTACGCTCAGGTAATATAAATTATATACATACATTCTATTACTGGATGAGTAAACAAATTTCCCAAAAAAATTTTACCCTTGTTTACAAATTTTCAAATTTCGTGTTCCATGTTAATTGCTTCGTTCCTAAAATCTACAACGATAAATAAATTCGTCCATTAAAATTCATAGGAAATCGGAATTATTAATTCGTCAATCAATTAATTCAAGAACACAATTTATTATACACCGGAAACGTTCACGACCGTTGTCTTTAAACCATGGGGTATGGCGACCATCGATAAAAATTGCATTTAATAACTTTTGCACATTCACATAAATTGTACGCGATTCGTCAAATAAAAAATTATCCTTGTAAAGCAATTTTTATATCTTTCCTCCGATAAAGATCTTTCCTATACAGATATAAAAATCGCTGACAATGCTTGTACACTAGTATATCGTCACTCGGTGGAAGCTGTTTGTTTGGTTATTTATAAAGTATTGGCGATAAAGTTCCAGCACAGATGTGACTGTAAGCTCAAGTACGTCTATCGTCTCTTGCTTTTCCGGGTCTAATTTTATACGGTTAATAGCCAGATCCTACGGTGAGTTATACGAAGCCCAAAGTGACTAGCATGAACCATAAACTAAAGTGCTCTTGGATTAGCTAACGATTCTTCAAGTTCACTTTATATATAGTACAGCCATGTATTTATCGGAGTATACATATATATGCACGTCTATACCGGAGTAACAAGAAGTAAAAAATTCGAATCACCCGTGTAAATTCAAAATCAATTGACAGCCGATTGATACAGTAAAATTTCATGGAACTGCAAGTAGATTACAAATCATAATTTCTGGTGCTTGACAAACATCCGTTGACTTAAAATATACTCGTGAATATACTTGATATACTTTAATATAATTTCATTCATATGTACAAGATATAAAAATTATTATTTTTTATACCTAGCTTTTGCCCCATGTCGTTGTCGGGTAAATTCGTTAATTTTTGTTGCGAGTCCTTTTGGATTCTAATCTTGAAAAACTGGTCGATGAAAAGTAATCCGCGGTTTACGTTTCACTTCGCCTCTAGACCGCTAGACCCATGATGGCTAACAGCTCATACAGCACAAAAATTCCAATGCGTTTTAAAAACAGCTGAAACGTAACAAGCAGATTGATGCGATTCAAGAATAATTTTAAAACTTAACTGAACGTTTTGTGCTTGGCTGTTCAAAAAAGTTTACACTTTTTAAAATAATGTTCGATATTTCTTAATAACAAATGATCCTTTCTGTAATGTAAAGGTGTCGCCATGAATTGAATTGTATGCATAGATTCGCTCGCGTTTCACATGAAATGTTATATGATTAAGGCCAAATCGTAATTATCAGGCTAATTCTGGAAGCGACCATCTCTATAACACGGAAAGCATTGTCTGCTATGTATTCCCACCGGTATTTTGTATAGCTACTATATAATACCGTTTAAATGTAGAATATTAATTTTGGAAAGGAAGTGAAATTCTCCGGTTAATCATTCATACATAAATCCTAATACTATAACGATCCGTACAAGGTAGCATTATTAAAGTCTAATTACGGGACGCATACCTTAAAATAATAAAATATATAAAGTGACCACTTGATGATGAAATTAAATAAAAAAATTATAAGAGCTTAATATACACTAACTAATAAATTTAATAAATCAGTCTAATTATTTTATAACAAATCCCACGCCTAGCATTTTTCTGTTACATGAATTTATGCACTATTGTTAACGTGATAAGCAGCTGATTAAATTATCGTTACCAAATTACTACTGATAATATATAACAAATACAGATGCATACTCAAGTTGATATCACTGCAGTGAAATGGATTGGGTTAATGATTAATACCTACTCTGGGCATTGTCAGGATATTAATGATTAGAATCCTGCTGTAAATTATTACACAGCAATGGCCTCTGTTATAAACGCTCTAACAATAGAACCGAGATTCGCCAACTGTAATGTGTCTCATCCAGCTCCAAATTCTCTAATGTTACAAGTAGAACCTAAATACCTAATCTGGTAACTGTACTGCGTAGTCACATAACAATCTAAGTCTACAGATACAACAGTGGCGAAACTTTTGAACAAGACTAAATAAATCAGCGAAATTTACGTAACGCGTACGGTACATGCATCTACGAGTATATTAGCGTGGTTTTGTGTTTCTATCTAGAGAAAGAATAAATTACGTACGTATAGTAAAAATGATTAAGACTATCTTTCCGGTGTGGCATTAGACAACCCAGAATACACTGGGTGCTTTGAAATTCAAGTGGGGTTAAAGATTTCGTAACTTTTTATATTAATTCAAATATTAATTACAGTGACCGTAACATGATTTGATGCTCGGAAATTAAATTTCAGTCTACGTCACGGCGGAGAGGATATGCTAATAAAAGTTAGAATGATTGCGAATTAAGTTTGAAGTATGTTTGATTTAATAACTGAGAAAAGGGAAGACTTCGTCAAATATCTCAATAATAATATACCCTATCCCGGAAACACGTTTTTAGATGAATGCACTGAAATACCCCAATTACCAGAGCACAAGCGGAAGCATATCGTCCTTTATGAAGTGGAATAGAAATTCTAGAAAATACAATTAAGCTTTAATAATAAGTCACAGAAGTCGAAAATTGCGAAGAAGTCTAATTTCTGCGAAATTAAATATGAGGTTTTCCTGGCTAGATCTATCTAAAAAAATAAATGTATTATTATCAACGCGCTATGACTATGGTTTAAGCAACGTTATCGTGAACTTGGTCAATTATAAATCAAGGTCTAGGATCAACTAATACATGACTCAACTTGATCCAAATAAGGAAAAATTTAATTGAAAAAAAAATACAATTTAGCATTTTTGTATCTACTACGGAAATAACTTTTGAAAATTTAATAACGACCCACAATAACCTAATATAGAGAGTATTACGACAATGGTCTCATCTTCTTTAACCACGAAAATCAGAGAATGAACATGATGGTCCATTAGCATCAGCAGGTGGTTACCGAATTTTTATTCTATTTGTAAAAAGGTACCGCTCAACGATAATGGCTTTTTTATTTGCCCTGAGAGACTCCATCTAACGATTACACTGAACTTGCGCCACAGACTGTATATAATCTAAACAGTGTAGCCAATCTCAACGAACCGAAGATAGTAAGTTATACATAGATGGAGGTAGATTACTATCAGTACCTCCTATTAGCATCGCAATTAGCAAGCAATCACGTTTCCTTAATTTCGACAGCACCTACCCTCCTATTTAAACAAAGGACGTTAAATTGCTAATTAAAAAAAACCTTTTAGCAACCCCGGTACCATGGCGATGACTTTCCTGAATTTTTAAAATTTAGCGATTAACAATCACCGGATGGAAGATGAAGATACAGTATTTAGTGAAGAAAGTGCGTGTTTTCCTTGCGAAATTACATGGTGGCAAAGAACGTTTCCAGCAAAGTGAACTTGTCATTAGGTGACTTCGGTGCGTAGTAGTTACTTCTACAGTTCAAACAGTTCTAACTAGTTAACTCACTAGTTACTTCGTCTGGACGTTTCACGGAAGGTCCACGTAGGGTACCTGAAATTCCTACGTACATTCATTCCGCCATCTTGCTTTCTAATCATGTATCTTTGGTTAGTTACTGTATAAGAAAATGGAAATGCCAGAGTCTGAAGAAGACAATTGCGATGAGAGCAATTTGAAATTTTTTGTTTCCCAATAATTCAACGTGAAAATGACTAGGCGATATGACACGGTCCATTTCAATATTTTCAAAACTCACTAGAACTTCCGGTATCCTACTTGGACGACTGCGGCTAAAGTGTTAATTGTATATCGAATACGCATACCCGCTATAAGCTTGAGAATCTGTCGAACAGGATCCGATTTACCCTCATGGAAATAATCCCAATAAATTGTATCATCAGTTCTCATCGCGTGTCTATGTACCCTTAATGGAGAATAAATCGAAAGGTTTATCACACCAAATAGGATACCTGTTGCCCAATCTCGAATATATAAATTTGTATTAATGGTGGCCTAAGGGTGCATGGAAATGAAGATGTCATATGTGGTGATATCGACCATATATGTAATTATGGTCAATTACAGGTATGAAACTGTATACTAATTACCAGTTGGTTAACAGCCTTGACAGGCTTATATGCAAGTGCCTAGTGTCGAAGGTCATCGGGACTTTATGGGGTAAATTGCGTGAATCATCCAAAAATAGTTTTTATTGATCGGACGATTTAATATCGTCTAGGATAAAATAATAGAGGATTATCTTGATTTTCATTATATATTATATGCATATATATATATATATATGTATCTATAGTATAGGTATAATTAATATTGCATTATACACACATGTATCTGATTAGTAATTCATGCCATATCCCTTCTTGCTATTGATGTGTACTTAATGTGGTAAAAAGTTGTATATTCAAGATATGCGTATTATTAATATTTAAAAAAAGATGTTTTTAATTATATTCCGTCTATATGACGTTGCTGTGAATAAGCAGGTCTGTTATTACCCGACCCTTGAATATCCAACAATTAACCCTTTGTCAATCAAGTACCGCGTAATAGCATTATTGCACATCCGTTGGGATCGATTGACAGGTAAGCAATTATTGTAAAATCATTTTACGTCATTATTAAAATCCACGTTATGCTTTGGCTCACAATTATCTCACAAATGAACAGCTGGGTGGGTATGTGATAGAAAATCGAAGTTTGTTGAAAATCAATGTCAAGTATTTAATTTTTGCCTTACTTAATATTATCATGCTTTTTGTTTTCATGCGTCTGACAAACTATTCACGAGTATACCTACTTCAGTTTAGTTTCCAAGTCAGAGGTTATTCACAGTAGCTCCGAAGTATTCAGTAAAAAAAATTTTAAACACATGTCAACTCATTAATCTTGTATTTACCGAACCTATAATATTGAAACTTTAACATCATGACTTTTGATCTCTTTTACGGCTATAACCAAAAATATATATAATTCATCTAAGAGGAGCCAATATATTGATACGACTTAAATCATTTATCTGAAATGACATTTTATAAATGGCATATCAATCGTGCAGGTCACTTAAGAAAACCTATTTCTAAAATCTATAATAATAACAATAGCAATACGATATTAAATAATTTGACGTTTGGGCTTCCGCGCACGTGACTTTTCCTTCTAAAAGTGTCCTAGTACCGAGCGTTAGTAAATCGTGAAAATTTTCGGTCTAGGTATTTATCGTACGTGTACATATGGACGTGAACAGTCGATTCAATCGTATCGTGAAACATCGTTATATGGTGTAAATGTCGCTGAGATTCGTAAACTTTTATTATTCTTCGAACGGTAGCACTTACTTGGAAAAGTATTGAAAAATCCTTGGTCGTAAAATAAATCGAAACGACGTGATTTTGCAAGATAATAAAGAGGATGACATCATTGATAAATTTATTATAGAGTCACAAAGACGATATACTCATACCTACCTCCTAATGATTAACGATGGTAGTTGTATGGTTTTTCTTTTTCAGATATATGTATATCAGCACTTTAACGTTTCGTGCGTTAACACGGATGAGAGACAATTTGGAATTTATTTTACCCATCCGATTCAGTAATCTTTTTTCAGTCTTGAAAAAAATAAAGAGGATAACATCATTAATAAATTTATCATAGAGTCACGAAGACGATATACTGAGACCTACCTCCTAATGATTAACGATGGTAGTTGCATGGTTTTTCTTTTTCAAATATATATCAGCACTTTAATGTTTTGTGCGTTAACACGGGAGAAAGACAATTTGAAATTTATTTAACGCATCTGATTCAGTCATTTTTTTCAGTCCTGAAAAAAAGTAAAGAGGATGACATCATTGATAAATTTATCGTAGAGTCACAAAGACCTTCTTATGATTAATGACGGTAGTTGTACGGTTTTTCTTTTTCAAATATATATCAGCACTTTAACGTGTTGTGCATTAACACGGATTAAGGACAATTTGGAAATTATTTTACGCATCTAGCTCAACCGCTTTTTTTTCAGTTTTGAAAATAAAGCATATGCCTCGGAATCTGACTTGGCACTAAGGAGAAGCATGCATCATCGTTATCCAGCGTGAGAAGGCCCTTTCTTAGTCTAAACGCTTTCATCCCTCTTATTGTCCGAGTGAGCGGCAGTCATAAGACTGAATGAAGGTAAAAGATTTCCCATGGAAATCCGCAATAAAATAAAATTATCATTAATAATAATATTACACGCTGTAATCAGTTCGCGAGTAAAATCATTTTTTTTTTTTTTGTAAAATTGTATCGCTAAAGAGTTCATAAAGTTTTCTAACGGGCACTCAGAAAGTATTTCGTAATTCATCTCGCAACCCTGCCAGATTAATTTTCCAGAAAACCGTAGACGATCGCAACGGAATTACAAGGTTAAAGACCTCACCGCGTGCTGAAAGAGGGTGGTTTAATTGTTTCGACGGAGGTAGCAGTGAGTACACTAGTAGCAATAAGTGGCGTTGTAACAACAGCTCTGCGACCCTTAAAAAGACCATAATTCGCATGGAGGAGTAAGGGTGAGTATTCCAGATGCTGAAGGGGATGAGAATTGGTTGAATTTTCTTATGTTTTACGAGTCCCAAAGTGGGGTAGTTGCGTGGCCTTCTTATTCTATATACGTACGTAGACAGGAAGTAGATAGAGACATAGAAAGAGACGTAACCAAGGGTAGTAGTCGATACTCCCGCAACCGAGCATTCACCCTGGGGCTGCTTGGATATAATAAAGGTAGATTTCTGAAAGCTATTCGACGCGAAGGGCGCGACTAAGAACGAAATCCTGGGATCAAGGAAAGTACCCCAGGTATAGGGGGTAGTTCTAAGCGAGACGTTGCTATAGAGTACATACTACGTAACATCCATATGGGTGGGGTACGTATATTTATATGCTAAATCTAGCATGCCTCAGGTAATCTCCACGCGATAGCTCTTAATGAACCAATCGTGAGAATCACGTCCGCAACCCTTCTCAACAATGATTAGAAATTTTGTACTAGATGATATCGCTAAGAACGTGGTAGTAGTCATGTACGTATACACATAATGTATCATATACTTTATCGAAATATCCTTCCACCCCATCAAATTGGGGATGCGGAACGTTAAGTCGCCCGCATCCGATGAAAGGACAATGTCATCTTGTTTCAAAGAGCTACCCCTGTCCCGTGTAAGTACCTGACCGAGGACGAATTTTCCAGGAAATGTTTGGAACAAAAGGTAACTCGGTATGTCGCATACTCTAAAGGCTTTCGCTCCGATTTCCACTGCCACGTAGAAACACCCTTGTTGTTTCCTTTCGCAACGCAATCTTCCTAGTTGTAAATCAACGGCATTGGATTGTTCTCTGATCGTTAAGCAAAATCAAAAAAGTCACGACGTCGTTAATTTGCCGAATTAATTAAAGTTCTTTTTGGCAATTAATTAATCGTTCGTTCGATGTTTAATCGATTTAACCGATGCTTTTCCAAAATTATTTATACGACTTTTTCTCGATTCCGAAAACGCCTAAAAAAATTGCATGCTCGCTAGTGGACTCGATTGTGATCGTCGGAATAATCTGTACAAAAAAATACAAGAGGGATCTTAATTTGCATATTGAATGAACCACGTAGAACGAGTGAGAAAAATTTTTAAATGCCTATGGTTCATGAAAAATCCGCAGGCATCTAGAATCACATTTAAAAATTCAGACTGATCGATCAAATAGTTTTTTTATTGGAATCCAGGTAGAAAAAAAGTAATTTTGAGATAAAAGAGTTTAAAGTTTTTTCGTATCGGACTTTCGTATATAAAAGCTATTTATGCCTAGCCGACTATTCCTGCTACATACGAAATGCCTTCAGACTCTTCTTGGGCCTCGTCTTCAAAAACTGCTTTTCCCCTGCGAACTATTCTGCTTTCCTTATAATGAAAATACGCCGAAATACCGGAGCGGCCAGAGCGGCGCGCTTCTACTTGCCAGAGGTGAGTAGACCTCTCAGGTCTATAACTCTGCAAATATTGCGAATTATTTGTAAAACATTTTGGGATATATTTTTGAAGGTATACATTTTCAAGAAAAACAATAAAAAACGATTTTTTCAACCCGAGAAAGTTATCTTAATGAAACGATCGATACTTCCCGTATGATTATCAACTGATGTAACAAAAAATTATCTCGTACTTTTATGTAAATTAAGATGCGAATTTCGAAGACTTCCGGTCGAAATATTTTCTGGCTATGCTATTCTACTGTAAAAATTAAATTGATTATTCTTTGGAGACGTCTCACGTAACTTTGACAGGTTTCGTGGGATTCGATTTTAGTCGATCGCTTCGTTAATATGATGCCAAGTATTAATGTCACAAGGCAGGATAGGTAATTTCGGTGAGAAAGTGGGTAAACTTCAGACTCAAATTACCAGATTCTAAATGAATGTACGTAACTGATTTTTCAAAAATGATTTACTAACTTATTGTTGATTAAGACAATAAGGTTGAATAGGCAAAAAGTTTTATTTAAAAAAATTATTGATAAATATTTGAAGTCTATTTTTTTGAAACTATTTCACGTTGGAGACGATTGCCAGTGAATCTATCATACGATCAGGATACCCTTGTAAGATAATTGTACTGTCTGAATATGCAATAAAAAAAGCGTTTTTTAAAATTTGTATCTTCCTAATCCCCATTATTAATACTTCGACGTTCCTTCATGATCCTCACGTGATCGGGGTGATTAACATTTTCGAAACCGAAAATTATCTTGACGATTCTCACTTGTCTTCCAGGAGCTTTTTATACTAAAAATTGATAAATTTATGCATATTAAAAACCCATCTTCAGTACATTTAACGAATCGCTCAAAGAACTGGCAAATATATATTTAACGAGTAAAGAGATCAAAGACTCCAAAAAAAAGAAACTTCTTACCAAATGCAATAATGAATCAAAATACTATGTAAAAAAGTTAACGACCTCGTTTCATCGCGACCTTATCAGCGAAGAAGAAATTGATTTGTGTGAAAATGTAAATGCAAATTATTTCAGAAGAAAGGAGAAAATCAGTATACGAAATAAAGTAGCGGCTCTATTGGAAATATTCCTAGCTTCATACAAATATGTATATCTATTGCATTATATATTTTAACTAAGAGTGACTTAATCTGAATGATTCGTATATCGCGTATATACAAATATTTTTAATAGCGATTAATGGCACATCAATTTCCCGTTATTGCATTATTTTATGATACTAAAGATAATCTATATGTTGCATTGCCAGTGGTATTTCCACAGAACAAGAATCCGTAAATCGCGAAAACAGACGTTCCTGCTCGAAATCAATGTTCGAAAATAACATGGAACACGAAGTCTGTCAAGGAAACGTCTGTAAATTACCTTTATTTATTTCCAATTTTTTTTCTGATCGATGAAGTCCTTTTTTATGGGTGTACAGTGCTCCCGTTCATATATAGGTGCGCCTGTGTATTTGCGTTTCGAAAATTTTATTTGGGGTTCTAACCATCAGCTCCAATATTCATCCCTCGTGAAGCCCAAGGCTATTTCTTTTATTCTCAAAGAAAAGTTCCTGTAGGACCGTGTTTTGTTTTTACGACAATGAATGCCGCACAGAGCCCTTGCCTTTGGGCGGAAACAAGCTTTACATGAACGTCTGAAGATTTTACTAAGCCAATGGCAATTGAGTATATTGGACTTAGAGGTTAGACGAGGAATATTTATTTGAATATGTACTATAGAAATTTTTATATTCATCAAGGGCAATGATAGAAATAAATAGAAGGTCTACACTGTGACAGTAAACAAATTTTTTTTAAAACAATTAATTTTGGAGTTAATAAATGTATTTGGAACTTTTTCAATCAAGTCTATAACGCAATTCACTTTTGTGTTGAAAAACTAATATCGTAAACGAAGGAATGTCTGCTATGGGGAATATTGAACGTGCATAAATATATCTATAAGACTCTGATATGCCCGCAATTCCAGAAAACGAATTGCCGGAAACGTCTTAGCGGAAAGGCAGCATCGACATAACTCCGTAAGGGAACGGTGACACGAGATGAAAAGGAACGTGAGAAGAGGCCTTTACGTTCGCCCTGGGCGCTATTCTTATTTGTTCAGACAACGTCGCAACTACGAACCGTCATGACGTGTACACAAAACCTTATAAACGTACCTGTATTTAACGTCAAAATAAACCGAACGACTTATATTCCCGTAAATACGACTAATTAAGAAGAAAAAGTTAATCTCTTCCAGAGAATTCAAAATTGTCAACTTTGAGCGCTCTGGATTACTTTTAAAATACAGCTTACAGTATATCTTTTGTTTCGCATTTCGATCACAAGAAAATCTTTACATTTTGTCTATTGTCATTGACGAAATGTTGGGTTTCGATAGAACGAAAAATTTCGTAAAGGTTCATACTTAATCCCCGAACTTATTTGGAAAGCTTCCTTCGACCTTGTGAAATATTTCCAACCGGATGTTTCCGAATCGACAGACAGACAGTCTATAAGAAAATATATCCCGGCTTAAGTACTCATTCGCAATAATATACAAAACTTTATCTATAAAGACGTAGAAGAGAATCGAAGTTCCGATGGAAGCAAAATTCTCTTGATCGATTCCAAGCAGTTTTTGCTACTACGATGATAAGCTGCAAGCTAGAAAATTTTGATATGTTACGCATATAAGAAAATATATATCTGTGAAAGAAAATATATGTATGATTACATATTATATAGACGCGCGTAAGGTATAACCATATATAACAAATCACAGGTACGATAACAGCAAATATATCTAGAGCATAGGGACGATCAAATAATAGAATCATTGAGCCGTTTCTTATTTCTCTCGTTAATATCGAACGTTACGATAAACCATGAGAATTTTTTATGGTTTGGAAACGACGTGAAAAGCTGTTAAAGTAGGTACGTCCTTGAAAGTTCCCAGAGGATCAGCATAAAACTAAAACCTTTCCAGGAAGTTTTTTGTACCAAATGTAGAATTATCTGTTGATATCTTGGTATACAGAAAAGTTAGGTACATGCTATAATTAGATGTTTTCCAGAGAGGAAATAATATTTTTTAATGAAAAATAGATACGAAAATAGAATAGTACTTCAAATTCCCCTATACATTACACATGTGTCTTACTGTATTACATTATTGAATATGAATTTTCATAAGATGCTGTAGGAATCTTATACATGATAATTAATATTAGTCTTATATTATTCAGTAAGTTCCATGAGATTCTATGTATATATGTTTACATCATATATGCATATACACATATATGCACAATATGATATATTCCACATATCATGCATATATTCCTCATTTACATATGACACTAAGATCACGGGTCATGTAATTCGTTTAGTAATATATAGTATAGCCTAGATGGCGACACAGAATTCGAGATCACTCTTGGTTCAATGTAATTTTCCGGTACCTTGAAAAATACACATTTTTACGAGCTAAAGAGAAGAAATTTCGAAAAGCCGTTGCAACCTTAACTTCGATGTCAGCGCCGTACGTGAAAACGACGTCAGACATTCAAAGCTCGTCCCACCAATTAATTCTCTCCAAGTTCTCGAATAACATTTGTTACCCTAAAAACGACATTAGTCCCTCGACCATTTGCTCGATATTTCTTCTTATAACTTGGAGTAAGACGTTGCAAGAATTCTTAAGGAGTTTTCAAACCTTGAGATTCGAGAAACCGGAAGTCGAGTTAAAAATATTATAACCTGTATATCTATTATGCTAAATACCGTTGCAGTCGATTACGTCATACCCATAAAAGAATATGGCCTTGAAAATTCAAACAAATCCGACATCCCGACCATGAAAAATAAAATGTAATAATAACATGCAAAACATAAGAAATAAAAATAAAAATTTGTTCCATCCTAAATTTAATAGAAATAAATGTTAAGGGAATTAACAGAAAAATTCTAAGACTGTCTTTCACGTAATTAATAATATGCATATCTGTACGTTAAATAAAGATCTATATTACGAATTTAAGTGAGGACTTTTAATCATTATACTAGGAAAAACATTATCGTGACTGACGGTCGGATTGCAAATGAACAAAGGTTAAGGAAATGTATTGTACCGAGTGATATCTCTAAAAATAAAATATGGATGCTGCGAGTGTGTCGATAAAGTGGAATCGGCATTAAGAGTTAAAAATATATTCACTAAACTATAAGGGGTATCTATAGCGAACGGCCAAACACATTCCGCTGTAATGTGTTATCGCTTGAAAGGTCGTACTTTTGAAAAAATATATGAGTTTTCTAAGTGGAAGGAACATTACTAGGTCATCTGCCTTCGGAAGATGTGCAACCTTTATGTAACGTATTTGGGGATGATTTAGATACTAGACATAGTAGATACTAGGATGCTGTAGTGTATGATAACTTTGAGTGGTACATTACCGTGGACAAATGAAAAATCTTCATTGGTCTTAGAAGCATGGAACGTCAATATTTCTTACAGTGAGAAACCCGTATTACGTACTACGTAATGTTATAAGAGCATACTTAAATTAATGAAAATATTATGAAATTCGAAATTGCGTTTGAAATTAACAAAGTACTTTGGTACGTACAGATAAACATAACATTAATGAAAGAAAAATATAGTTTCAATAGTATAATTTAAATTCGTTGTTAAAATTGAATTAAGAAAATATGAGTGACATGCCCCGAAGTTGCTGGGTTTAAATTATCCCCTTCTTGTTTTACCGGCGAAATCTAGTGATGGGACTTTGAATGATGTATGATAATCAAACGATGTATATATATATAAAACCATGTATCATTAAAAGTTCCGTAAGGAATTGCAAATTCTAATATTTAAATCAGGACGTGACAAAATGTGGTCCGTATGGGATGCTGTGTCTTTGGAAACTATAGATATACTTGTTTTTAGACAGTTTTAAATTTACTGTACCTCATGAATCATGAATTTTACAGCTTTGCAAACATTCTTTGATTCTAATGGCTACCATTTTCTTACAAGCCGCACATCTTCTGCTATCCTCAACAAATTTTTACGAGGTCCGGGAAATCGTTTTTACCGACAACATTGGATCTAAAATGATTTATCTGTGAGACTCATCTGATCTGTACCACGTGGCACATGATATGTTATATAAGTTACTTATGTTATCGATTTTCACATATTGACAGACGTCATGCTAGATCACGGTCAATAGTCAAGGATTTTTATCATTGGTTAAATTATGTCTTACCATACGTCTGCTTAAATGTCAATGCTTAAAATAGGAAGAAAATCCTATGCTAAAATCATTCCTGAATCATTATGTTAAACACATAAAATTATTCTTATCTTATCTGGATGACGCTCTGCGCTCTTAAACTTTTTCTCATTCCTTTTGTTATTCTAAGGTACAATTACTTTGTGGATTCTTTATCTTTCTTTTGCATCTAGTAACCCTTGCTTTCTATTATGTCCCTCTATACTTTCTTGATACTTTAAAGTCAAGTATACGTACTTGTTCTAGTGCTTGCTAAAACTCACAATCAGTGATACCTACTTTATGTTACAAGGGGTGTCTACCTATAGCTGCAAGAGTGCCAAAGCCTTCGAGACTTATTGTTGGCACAATTTAATAATACGTGAAGACGAATTGGAGACTTAAGAACTCTTAGGTAAAGTACAATAGTAATGTAAAACTTAAGCATAGTTATATTTGTCGTTTCGCGAGACACGAGACGGCAGTAATTATTGTAAAATCTCTTAATAATAAAATGTATACCAATGACAATTTTAATCAACGTGTAAATTTGAGATGCAATGGAATTTAAAGAAAGTCGGTATACTGGTAATAAATATTCTTATTATGTAGTTATAGATCTTAAACATCATCGAGCATAGCAAACTTTAACCTTTATTAATTTAGAATTTGCGCAACCCTGCTTGCGACGTTATTCACAAGGGTAGCTGGTAGTAACGTTACGCAACGTTAGGAGCATCTTCGTACTCTTAGGGGGTGTACAATATCCACCTTGACAAAGTACCCGGAAGCCGTACTACGTTGGCACATGCATTTTCTGTGGGAAATACATGCCCACCCATATTTTAGGGAACAAGCGATAAAGTCGTGATATTTTTCAAAATTCATTAAATCCGACCCTACATTTTTTCTGTATACTAATTGTAAGCCTACGGTGAAAATTCGAGGTAAATATCTATCGCAATATCGACTAACTTCCAAAAGCAGAAAAAAAATGGAATTAATCTTTATATCCAAAGATATCAACCTTTTATTTGTATAGCTAAACCCAATGGTCTTACTGTGAGAACTATTTTCTTGAATTTCTTGGAATTTCATGGGTATACCTTTCATTCGTTTTCGTGATGGGTTTAATTAAAAGGGATGCAAGGGACGCCAATCAGAAAGTCTCATTTCAAGGAATAATAATTAGTTACGTACCTTCATATACTTTATATATATACATATTATAAAATGTTTGTCAGTAGTATCCTCCCTATCCATCGACCCATTCACACAGGTTTATGGAATTTCAGAAAATAGACTGAAGAGAGATTTTAATGTCTTGGAAACTTCTCATTCAGAATGCAAGATGACATTCGAATGCTGCGCCACTACCTGTTGCATAGAAAACATTCTGCCGATCTTTCCACTATATCCCCTAAAGAAACTTAAATAAATCCATGAAAACAAATACTGAATAGAAAATTTAAAAAAAGAGTACATTGTCTCATTACACTTTTTCAAGTGGATTCAATCGATTCTCTGGTTAAAAACCCTTTGTTCTTCTATCGCATAATCATTTCAATCGGGTTTACGTTACATCTTATACAACGAAAATCTGTCTTACGTAATCTACCCTTAAAAGATACACAGTGTTAGCTTAATCATAAATTTCACCTCCTCTTCGTAGTGCTTGTGAAAAAAAAATTTCCCATCGCTGCTTGTCTTTGGTCCTGTGACGAGATGTTTTTCATTTACGAGATTTACATATTATTCTTACGAAGAGTGTCAGTCTGTTTTTCGCTTCGAAGATCTAATTCCCGTACTTGTAAAAATAATTACGATAAGTCTTGCGGGATGATCTTTGACTAAATCCTTCTATCGTTGTTATTACTTTACTGTACTAAAACTAAGTTTTGGTACTACCAATACAAATTTATACAAGTCGAACAGGGAACTCGTAACTTATTATTAGCCGTGAAAGTTTTGCCACCGCTAATCAGGCTGGACGATATTCGTATAGCCGCCAGATACATAACACAGGTAAAACGAAATCATACGAAAAGTTTGCGCGAGAGAAACGTCATGCGTATTTCCCACGGTACCAAACAAATAAACCGTTGTGGAGGTAGCTTAACATTTTTCATTATACTGATTCTCCAAACATAAAACCCTAAAGCCTTTGGTATAGTGAATTAATGAAAAAGATATTGAGGGAATAAACGAAAAAGGAAGTATTAGAAAGGAGTTGACCGTGAACGAAAACGAAGGTAAATGCACAAAAGGTTTTATGATTTACTACGGTACATACAGAGTTAATTAGTAGCAATATACCAGCAGAAGTTAAGTGGACGTGCCCGACACGAAAACGTGGCCTCTTCCAAAAATGACAGCTATGCACATTTCACCGTAAAGCATTTCACACACAAAATAACGTAATGACGTAAGACGTAAGCGTAAGGAAACCAACCAATCAGAATCCAATAATCACCCCTCCAAGAGGACAGTACTAGATTTTTTTGGAGGAATTTGAAGATATTTTTTTTGACGCTTGTTGATGCATTTTCAGACGGACCAAGAATTTTGTTGCACGCAGTTAGATTTTCAGATTTTACTTAGAAGTTTTGTATTTTAGATGCACAAGATTGCTTCTACCGTTACTATGATTCACCCAATGACAAAAAGTAATTTGTTCATACGCATTTTAATCCTATAAAAACATTTCAATTAATTTATGTGTACATTTTTTACAGCAACACGTTGCTGAATAATTGCAGTCGTGATCATTACTTGGAAAGTGTATTGTAGTACTTTTTTTTCTCAAAATTGTGAATGTTTTTGTTAGAATTTTCAAATGACGTGCCCTTTCATTTTCATAGAGAATTCCCATATCTCTCTAGTTGTTTTTTTGTTGTTGCTCGGTAAACGCTACCCTGATGTGCAGCAGTGATTTTTGTGTTTTCAGACAGTTGGCTTCTCTGGCCTCGACTTGCGTACTTCTTAAGTGAAAAAATTTCAAATACATTATTTTCCTTTTTCTGTAGTTTGAATAAATAAATAAAAATTGTCAAGTAGAGGTAGATCATATAATAAAGTAACTCAGAGAAATATTACATACCATGAACAAGGAAAGAAGTTTGAAGTCAAGTGCTTTACATGTAGTAAATTGGGACACAGTGCTAGGATCTGCAGATTAAAATAAAAATTAGGAAAGAAGAAAATGACAGGATGCATTTACTGCCAGTGTTTTAAGTACAACCACATGAAGAGCAGGAATTTGGTGCTTGGACAGTGGAGCAAGCACACACATGTGCTACGATGAGAAGAAATTCAACAATTTGGACAGCGATGAGAAAACAAGAATTTATACAGCTACAGAAGATAGTATTAATTCGCAAGGACGGGGAGAAATAAATGTAAATATGAAAACTTCCAAAGAAGCTAAAAGTATCAAATTGCAGCAAGCAATGTATGTCCCAGAGTTTAAGAGCAACTTATTATCAGATAATAATAATAATAATATAATTATAATAATAATACAGATTCTGTATCAAATATTAGGAGTAATGGATATTCTGTAGCATTTTATGAAAATCATGCAGTCGTGAGACGCAAAGATGGATCAACAGTAATGAAAGCAATAATGGAAGATGGCTTGTACGTAATAAAAGAACATCAAGTGCAATCAGCTATGATCTCTAAGCAGCGCAATGAGAACCTAATGAAATGACATCAAAGAATGGGCCACTTAAATTTTGAGGACATAAGAAAACTCAAAAGGAAAGAAATTGTGGATGGCCTGAAAGACGAGTTTGATCATGAAAATCCAGCATGTGAAGAAAGCATAAATTCATCAGCTACCTTTCAGGAAATCAGCAAGAAGAGAAAATGATGTTTTAAGGAAGATTCACACATTTCAGTGCCGCATCCGAGCCGTGCACTGACGTAAAAAATTATTTCATAGTTCGAAGTAGGACTATTCTCACATTTCAGTGTCCGTTTCAGTGTCTTACCGGCCATGTCAGTATCCGTGCCCGGACAGTGAACTGTAACGATATTTTCACTGAACGAACGGTACTGAACGGTGGCCACACTGAAGCGTCTGAACGGGTCTCATTGTCAGTCATAAACAATGGCAAGCTGCAACTCGATCAAGCTAAGCATCAGTGTAGTTGCGTCGCTTTTGCAAGACGTTCGAGTTGATCTTTTCATTTCGAGACGGACATCGCACTGAAATATGTGAACATTCCGCACTGATGCAGACGGATACGGAACGGACCGGGACGAATACGGCACTGGAAAGTGTGCATCGGCCTTTAGGCTTAATATTAGGTCGCGTCATAAGTAACTTCCGATGCAGCTAAGTAAGTCTGATAAAAAAACTGAAGTTACTTATGACTCGATCTAATACACCCTGACATTTGTGGGCCATTTAAAACTTGCTCCCTAGGGGGAGCAAAATACTTCGCAATTTTCATTGACGAAAAGAGTAGATACGTTGAAGTAACAATCTTAAAGAAAAAAGTCTGACGTTTTCCAAGCGTTTAAAGAGTATAAAGCTCGCCTTGAAAAACAGACAGGTCGTCAAATAAAGAAAATTCGTGGTGATAGTGCCGAAGAATACTTGTCGCACGATTTCAATGAGTTTTTAAAACAAGAAGGTATTCAAAGAGAGTTGAGTGTCGAGTAGACTCGGTCGGCCGACCGCGCGAATTAAACCCTAGTTGAAATGGCGCGTTGCCTTTCGTTGCAATCTAACTTGCCTTACGCGTAGTGGACTGAAGCGGTGTGCGCGGCCGCCTACATTAGAAATAAGTGCTCAACCAAAGTGTTAAACAATGTAATTCCTATTGAAGTACGGACCAAAAGAAGCCGTATGTAGAATATTTTAGGACATTTTGAAGCCGAACCATGGCACTAAATAAAAATAGCAGAGGAAATAAGTTCGCAGCGAGAGGCGAGGAGTATATCTTACAATAAGAGTATCGTCGTAGTGTCCCTGTTTATCTGCATGTAATTGAGTGAGATACAATCGTTCGCTGTAACGTCAGTGAATTGTTGCAGATTAGCATGTCGAGATCCAAGTTCGATTATGCGTACCTATATCAAAATCGGTCCTTTTCAGGATTATTCTAAATATATTATACATTGGTACAACTATCTTGTCAGATTAAAGGAATAGACATTATGAGGAATAAAGGGTATTTTCCGAAATTCACTGACGTTACAGCGAGCGATTGTATCTCGCTCAATTACATGCAGATAAACAGGGACACTACCACGATACTCTTAGTGTTATTGGCCTAGTGTAAGCAGGCCTTGCGGGCTGGCTCGTGACGTCAGCTACGCCCCGTTTAAACGCGTTCCGATTGGTCTCGTTACTGCAACTTCAACGTTAATTATCTCAAAATTTTGATGTATGAAAAAAAAATTAAAAAACACGTATTCCATATAATTTGACAAGGAATGCAACTGCGTTACCACAGTGCGTTTCATAACGAAACCCTGTATATATACACATATATCCGTTTGCCAAAGATATACTTTAAGGACGCAAAGAATGAAGGAGCGTTCACAACAGCAAGCTGATGTTTTTTTTTAAACTGCTACCTTGGAACATCGCAGCATTGGAGTTCTGACCTAAACTAACCTAACGATGCATTTTTAAGCCCAACCCAAATATGGGATGCCTAACATTGAAAAAATATAAACAAATTTGGTGTGACAGTTCGCTTTATGGTCCTCAACAACGTCATCACGCTCCTAAATCTTTGAAGATGATCCCCAAAACAGCCACTTATCCTCAACATATTAACTTCCTAAATGAATCATCCCCAAAGTATCCCTTAGCAATGAATATATATAACACGTATGCATATATTATTGAGAGAAAGGGTTTCATGCAGATAAACGGTGACAAGTTAGCTATATATTATTGCAGTGTCCACGCGTTATAGCGATCTGAGATAAAACATTGAATCTCTTTCTAAATGAAAAACAATTATGTGTTTATCTTTGTTCGCTCCTTTTCATGTTGGTCGTTAAAGCACCAGATTGCGTTTACTTAGAAGACTTTTGAAAAGCGAGATTTTCTTCCCAAAAATATGTTGGTTTAATTAAAATTTCATCGAGACCCTTATTACTGTCACGTATCATCTGCTTATTCTATTAATAAAAAAAATATATATAATAGAAAATGGTTGAGCGGCGAACCAAAGTAATATAGGGCGACAGATAGTTGAAAAAAAAATTCTCGTAAAAACGAGTCGTTTCATACATGGTAAATTATTGTTTTCCTGTCAGTCGATTCAAGAAAAATTGTAGGGTCCCTAGTGGAATGTATTGCTATGGTACTGGCAATGGAGTCGAGTGCAGTGTAACTTCTATAACAATTTCGAAATATAGAAAATGATCGATGAGTTGAGTATCCCGTGTATTCTTCAGACCTAGAAAAATGAGGGAATGGAAAAAAATGTTGATTAATGTTGATCGACAACAACTAATACTATCTTTCTTCCGTTCTGTTTCACTTTTTATACTTGTAAGAAATCTTGCGAATTCGCAACATGGGACTAACTAGCCGTTCGCGTTATCAAAGTAACGAAAACGGAGGGTGAGATATAATATTTATTGCGAAAGCTTGCCAAATTGGTGCGTTATATATGTAATGGATAAAGTAGGGTAAAAAGCATATATACAAAATAAATTAAATAAAAATCATGAACGTAATACAGTTTTGATCTTAAGAATTGTTATACGTGGTTGAGTACATTATATTTCAGTACTAAAGTAGCTGCTATATTATTTCCAAAGCTTAATACCTATAAACTTGGGGTTGGGCTACTTTGGAGATATTTTACTTGCGTATTGGCTACTTCGCGGACATGTCACTGCTTTGAGGACTCCCCTCAAAGAATTTTCTGCGTAACGGCTGTTTCGAGGACCATAAATTTTTCAATGCTATGCACCCAGAGTCGTGATAGGCTCTTAGAAAGTGTTACGTTAAATTAAGATAGGGTAAAATTCCACCGCTATAATGTTCCAAGGTTTAGTTTTATTTTATAATAACGCAGCAACTCGCTATTGTGAATGCGGCAGTATGGCATCTCGTTCTCAAACTATACGAATAGCACATTTATATGAGTATATATACATATATTTGTATATACACTTTGTCCAATCTTTATCCACAGCAACCATCCGCCAATTACATGTATTATAATTAAGGCTACATATTTATTTTTCTGTTTTTCTAGAACTAAGGATATATCTTTTCTCCTGGTTCTGATTATGCGAATAATCATCCTGCCTCGCTTCACGCTAAGTCGTAATACAAACAATTCGAAGAAGTAATTCGTACCAGTTTATTTTTTTATTCAGACTGTAGGTTAACCGTCTGAGTGTAAAATTTCGTTCCTCTTGTACTACGCCGTAAGAGAACGTGTTGGGTTACAAGCGTTCAATGCGTCCTAAAAGTTCAGAAAATTTCCAAACTCTCTTAATAGAAACTGTCTTTCGCGTCTTGTGAGCCTACAACCTTTTCACGAGACTTTGACTATGAAATTATTTGAGGCGTGGCGTGACGTAAGAATAAATTATGAACCCTTATCGAGTAATTTATTAGCGTCGTATCTTCTAATTTTCTTGTCATTCAACGAAAACCATCATGCTTTCTCTTATTTGCTGCTCTAATCTTAACATCAAGGTCAAAGCATCGATGTCACGTCGAGACTTCGTTTACGTACATATCCCGCCATGTTGCTTCATTTTGCACGTGGTCATATTGGACATGGTCGAAAAAAATTTCCCAAAAAACCCAACTACATTGTTTCACTGGATAAACAGTTGATAAGGGTAATTACCATTGTGACAAGAGACATACTAGTGAGTACAATAAAAAGTGAATTAATACAGTGAATGAAAGTTCTGTTAATGACTAATGTTTATTTAAAATTATATATTAGAATATATTACTATATATTTCCAAGGAATGAAGTAGTAGCGAATAACGATGTATGGTTATTGAAAATAAATTTAAAAAAACGATAAATGAATATATCATCGATCGCCCTAAGATTTCCAAATGGCATTATTCCTGTGCGTCTCATAAGGAATTTCTAATTTAGATTTCTCCAAGCAAGAATTCCGCCGGGGGAAGTTCTTTGTATCGTGAGAAATACGTACAGGAGAATATATGTGCATAAGAGAAGTACAGGAAGTTGAGTGACTGAAGTGGAAAAATGCATTGAGCCTGCGGTGCATCCGGCGGCAAAGTGGAAAGTTCTGGAGGCTCGATGCCAGTCGAATGGCACGTTTTATCGTGTGGATACGAATAGGGTAGGGATTTTCCACTAGGTGTAAAAGGGTGTCTACTCACGGGAAATTAGAGACGCTTGTAATTCTCAGAGCCCAGGGAGTTTAACGTTGAAAACGTTACGCGGTGCAAGGGGAAGCATGAAAAACTACAGTAAAGATTTATACTTCGGAAAAGGTGGAGAATTCGTTTCACGACCTGCATATGTTTTCCTACCCACTTATCTACCTTCCTCTTTCCTACCTACCTACATATATCAATGTAGCAGTGCATGAGCACAACACTTTTTGGAAGAGCGTCGCAGTACTGATATCATGGCTACCAGAAGCTTTCTTCTACTTTTCTACTTTCTGCTTCTTGGATGGTTAGAATATGCGGAAGAGCGTGTTATGTGCGTGGTGCGAACTCATCCTTTCTTCCCCTACAGTAAATCCCTTGGAGACTCATAAATTTTGTGGATCCCGAAAAAATACTATCGGTACGTAATAAGAATCGTGATGGTGTCTTCAGGTTGGAAATTTATTGTTTTTTTGTATCCCTCGACACTTTCCAAATTCTCCTGTATATTTTGAAGCTGCTATGTAATATTAGTTTGATAATTCAAAGTTACGATGTAGGGTTTACTCGAAAAAAAGGACTTTTTTCTCAAAATTCAAAGCTTTATTTAACAGGGTAAATTTTGTTATTGGGATCTTATTTGTTGTTTTAGAAAGTTTCGTATTCGGTGGTAAATATATGTTTATTTGATGCGAAGGAAGACAGGGAAGTGGTCCTACGAAAAATGTTGGTTCTTGTTTCATAAAAAGGTTTCCTGTTTGGGGTATAATATGTCAAGAGTAAGTTGTACTATGGGTGTATATATATATATATATATATACTGTAAACTTTTCGTGAAGTCCAAAATCTGAACTGACGTATCTTAGAATTGACCGTATTGGGGTCAACGAAATAATCCAAAGTAAGGGTCACATACATTTGTTAGCAATCTGGCTACCTGTCGTCTAGGAACCCACGTTCATCTTATGGATTGAGTTCCCGTAGCGAAATTTCACACTGTCAATGCTTTTTTTTTACCAATGATAGTATGTGGTAAATCGATGGAATTCAATAGCAAATTGTTCATTATCTTTGGCAAAAGAACATTGGCAATGGGAAATTTGGCTACGGATTTATTCTCTCCTTGTCTCTTCGTCGGCCAGACTTTTTTTAGACATTGAAAAGAATTTAAATGAGCTTATGCCAAAGAATTTTTTTAAAAAATCTTATCTTCCAGTAATTTATATTGACGAATTTACACGGTACATTAAAACGTTAAAGGACCTCAATATGACCGTCGTAGATGTTCATGTGTACTACATTGAAAAAAATTAGGTAACATTAACTACGAGATTTATAAGGAAAAATAAGATTGATAGGAGCATGCGTGATTTGAATGAACCATACATTGAGAAAAATGAAGTTTTGCTATTTATTCATGTAATACCATAGTATATCACTACAACCTAGAAATATACTAATTTATACATTAAGTGTGACCATTAACTTTCTTCCATACGTGAATTATAGCCATAATCTTCACGTGTCTTCCCACTGCTACAATTCGGAGATTCAATACTCAGATTTCAGGCTTTTAGTGCCCGAAGCCGAAACCTCATTTTTCCACGTGTACGAGTTACTAAGTCGGTCGATCCGTTTCCTATGTACGCTTAGAGAGCGAATGTGTATATATAAAAATATAAGAATCCAAGGTAATTCGATATTTCACAAAGACGAAGAAAGAAGGTAAAAAGAGTAAAAGACCTTCCGCTCACCGTAACATGTGGTAGATTGCGTGTATTGTGTGGGTAACCACACCATTGCTAGCTGCCACACAGGTACTTAATTTCATTGCCATAACGTGCTGAAATCCGCTACACGGATTAGAAGATGATCAAAAATCCAAAAATTTCAGATAAATAAGATTTAGATTATTGAAAGGATATTTTTCTAAGTGCTTTACAGATTTAAAGGCAAATTTCTTCTCAGCGTACGAAGATATCGTGTACTACGAAAATGTTTATACAGGTTTATAAAGCAGAGTGTACTTTTGACATAGGAATTAAATTAGATCACTAAAACGAAACAATATATGAAAAGTTCCTCGTCTTCTTTTTCTCGTTGGCTTTATTCTCCCTATATAGGAATCAAGAGTCAGATATAAGACGTTACACTAGATGAACAGATATGAAGTTACGAAGATGCTGCGTGGCTCAACATCAATATCACTTACATTGGAGAGTCCTTTAGGCTCCCGAAATTACTAACCAGACTTATGTAATATATACAACTAAATATGTTAGAAGGCTGTTTCCAAGATTTTTTTTCTTGCGATGGGCTAAGAAATAGTTCTTTAGGTTAGATTAGATTAGAATTTCAATGCCACGTGTCACAAGGTTTATTTTTTTTTTTTTTAATACATCAGCTTGCCGCTGTGAGTGCCGCATGTCCTGGAAACAGCCCCTTGACATATTTATATAGTTATGTTCCGATTGTCATGAAGGTATCCAAAATCAGAGTCTAAATTAACTCAGTCATTCTGGTACGTATGAATAGCAGGGTTAAGCACAGTAACAATAACACGGATTTCCACATGGACCCCACCTTGTTATGTCCTTTCGTCCCAACCCAAATACATAAATCTTTTTGGGTATCAGACGCATCTTCGTACTAATTGGACTCACTAAGGCATTTTTTGTTACAAGTCATTTTCAATTACGTTGATCCTATTTCTGAAATTGTAGAGGGAACGTGGAGTCGCGCGAGCCAATAGAAGGGCGGTTATTTGAAATGAGAGACACGGTAGCTAACATGTGTAACAATTTCATATATGTATACTCGGCAGGAACAGTCATGGTCCTATTCAAGTTTGGCGTCAGCGTGAAGGATCTTGATGACGACTTGCACCCATCGATTTTTGTCCCAGAAGACTCATCTTCTCTTCTTATCCTTATCACTTTTATGGAACAGGTCGTGTTAGAGAGGCCACGTTACGACGTACTCTAAAATATGGCCGTCCCTTGGAGCCTATGGAGTAACCACCCTTAACGTTAGATAATTCTCACCTTGCAGGGTATAACGAAACAGCTGTTCAAGAATGACCGCAATATTGCTTAGCTGCAGAATTGAAAAACTCGCACTAAATATTATTCCGAATTCTAATAAGAAATGTGGACTTTCTGGAAAAAAAAATAAAAATACGCAGGTGCAATAGAGTAGAATTTATTATGATGCCGATAAGATGCGAAGAGCAGAAGAAAGGGAAGGACAAAAATATCACATAAACGTGGGTAGACTTTGCCTGAATATCGAACATTCGAAATAGCATTACGACGCTGTGAAATTTCGAGACGTTATTTTACGAGTGATGTGATATGATATGCTTCCAATCTTTTGGTTAAATTGTCAGAATCACGAAGCAAAAAAGAGCATCTAACTGCGATGTAGATTTGATAATACGTAACGTAAATTTGCGATGAATCTTACTGATGGAACTTGTCCTCAAATTGCCTCCCCCTCGACATTTAAAGTCGTAATCTGACTTGTGCACCCGCCATAATATTTTTTGCCCTTAGTTCTTTATGGTCTGCCATTCTTCTACCTCTTGCATTCATTTTTGATAGATAACTCACTCTAAGTCCTCGGGGCTCGGCGACTAATATCTTCACTGGTATTTCGACATATCGCAATCACTGGGTTCTAATTATGGCAAAGGACTCCTAAAAGTTTTGCTGTTAAAATTTAGTTAGTCGATCCCTGTATTTGTTGAGAGGACCAATCAAGTTTACAAGTCTACGCAATCACGATGCGATTTGGTTTTAATTCAAAAAATTTCTGTCAATAAAAAAAAACTTTTTATAAAAAAATAAATGGATTTACGAAAATGTTATTTTGAACTGAATTTTACTATTCAGTTTTTCGTGTATTTGGGCAATTAAAAAACAGTCTCATACAAAAATCACACTTTTCATTGTAATTCTAGTACACGTTAACGCGATACATCCTTGTTTATCTTTTCGAAATAATTTTTCATCCTGAAAGAGCGATAAGAGGTGCCCCATGAGCGTTTCCTATTTATGTTAAATTTTATAAAATTATTTACTAAACAATCTAGCAGTAGAGAGACTAGGAGAGAGAGAGAGAGAGAGAGAGAGAGAGGAAGAGAGAGACAGATGAACCGTCCGGTCATTGACCGGGTACCCGGGTATCCATTTCAGTTTTCAATGTAAAATTTATGAACTTCCCCTGAACAAAATTTTACGAACGCCCGGATCCCCAAAATTGAAGGAGTTTGACGCTAGTTTTTCGTTCAAATTTTTTAAATTCATTCAATAAAAGATATTATTTTTCAAACTCGATACCTCATCCGTTCAATGAACGGGTACCCGGGTACTCACTTAGGTCATTATGTATGAAAGCCGGGTTCATACACACTAAAAGGACCGTTTATTGAAGTATTTATGTATCTTGACTTTTTAATAAATAATCAACAATATCGTTTGTAATTTCCTTCATTTAAACAATTTTTATTATAAACAATAGTAAAGATAGTAGGTAAAAAACATCATTCAATTTTTCCTTTTAGTTATTTTTCTTTCATTTATAACAATACAGTGTATTACCAAAAAACAGCTAAATTAAATTATTTCACACACTGCTGACATGTCGTGGTCGAAATAGAATCTTCATCACAAATAGGTAACTCACATACAGAGTATGATTTCCAAGTTTTGCGACGTTTTTAGAATTCGCTCTGGAGACAAGCCTGGCATACACCGGTAATCTTTTTCCTCCAAGTTGAATCGAGCTGTATCTGGGGTGTACAGATCCAGATGCTGTTGGCTGCACATATGGATTTACATATATCTCTACAAAAAGAACTTTCAATCTCCACTTACGTTGTGAAATGCCTCATGATTTGAGCATTATGCGAACGATCTTCGACGAATGGAGTACACAGCTCTCAGCCCAGTTGCCGATAAAATAATTGTCCTTCCGGCCGGTGAATAGAGAGATTTATTGATTAGATTCTGAAAGCTAAAACTAACTTGAAACTCTAAAAGTTACCAAAGACCACTGTATCTCTCTCAGGGAAAACGCATTTAAAGTAATCTTAACAAGTGAAGTGTAATAATACTGTACTTTACGCAGTTCTCCCAACGTTAACTAACAAGACAACAATCGTCCTACAATTAGTTTGCTGTCAATTATTTCACGACCCTTTATCTTCGTTTTAGCCACTAAATTTAGCTTAACAATAATCCACTTAATGCCCTACGAACTCCTTGGTCTTGTAAGGGATAAGTAAAGCACTGTATAAAGAAGCGAAAAGAAATGAGACTAAAGAAAAATTGGAGAAAAACAGTTCCCCTTTGTCACCGACTACGCCATTATCTTCAGATAGTAGATCGACGTGCAATAAAAACAATGACAGGAACAAAAGTGATGAAAAAAAATATATATATATAATCATGTAAAGAGTATAGTTTGAGGACCCAGGTTTATTAAGGGGCATTCACAATAGCGAGCTAATGTTTTTTTTTTTAGCTAATACCTTGAAACAACACGGCATTGACATTCTAACCTAACCTAACCTAACGCAACACTTTCTAAGCTCATCGCAACTCCGGATGTCTAGCATTCAAAAAAAAGTTAACAAATTTGGTGCGAAAGTCGCTTTATGGGCCTCAAAACATGCATTATGTTGAAAATACTTTGAGGTCCGACCACAGTATATACAATTGTCCTCAAACTAGCGGCTGTATATTGAAATTGTCCCCAAAGTATGCTTTATTAATGTATATATGTACATGTATGTCATCTCATGCAACGCAACGATTCGTGTATACTACACCAACGTATTCTTCCCTACGGATATCGAAAAATTCAGCATAAAGTGGAGATGCATCAACGATATCCCTGTCTACATATAAATACATATACATATATCACGTGACCGATTTTTACTAGAATTATGTAAAGTAGACGTTGCCAAAACTTTTTTCCCATAAATCTATATAAATTTATATTGCATTGATCGTTGAGACTGATATAGATTAATCTACTACGCGCTAATCAATTTGATATCTTAAAGGCATAAAGGTTCTAATCACACTTTCTTTTAATAAGCCTTTTCTTATTCTCTGACACAATGGCGCCAGACGAGAGGATGAATTTGTCATAATTGAAAAGACTGCCTATCATTATGAATGGGCCTTTACGTGTAATGGCACGACCGTAAAAGGCGATTACTCGTCTTTACGAGATAGTGAGATTACGCGTGAAATCATCTCTACCAACTCTTAGCGAGATACTTGAGAGAATTTATGTATAGCAGATAACGAATTTCAGTTTTGCAATTATTTCTAGTGTAGATTAAAGTTATTGCTTACTCATGTATATGTATATGTATATGTATATTATTATTAATATTTCAAATATCAAATAATTCAAAATATACGATATATATAGTATGAAGAATAATTATAATTTTCGGACTAAGCGGAGTGGAATATAAATTAACATCTTTTTCACTGCTTCTGGCACGGCATTTCCGGAAATTATCTATGCAAATAAAATTTTCCGTCATAACTAAATGCATTACGGTTGCAAGAGAAAAGGGTAAAAGCGACGTACTCTAAAATTAAAGAGCCCTCGTAGTACAGCCATCGCAGCGTGACTTTATTCAATTTAACGCCATTAAAAGGGTGTCTCGTCAGTATTTGACCATCGGTTTAACGAATGGACCGTACTTTCGAGTGAAGGATTAGGATCGCTAAGAAAAGTAATAAAGACCATTCGCGCCTGTCGTGATACGCATCGGATTTGCATTTCAAATTTGAAAGAACTCAACCGCGCGTAATCCTCCCCTTCGAATGGCGAATGTAGACAGAGCAGAGAGAAAATAAATTGGGACGGAATTTCGGGTTTGGTGTACAAGTCAGGACGAGGAAGCCATTTATAGCGATAAAAATTTAAAAAAACACGAGTGAAAATATGAAGCATCTGTTATGTGGAATAATAACGATCTTAATATATAAATACAGACATACATATAAAATCAAATATGAATTAATTATTCGTATATGTAAATTTACGTTTAAAAGATTTTTTCAGAAATTATAAGGATTTTTATCGTTAAATTGAAAAAGACGTATTTTATTTTACTGTGCTACATTGCTTTGCCGGTGTATCTTGTGTGAGATACTTTGAGTAGAGATGATTGAAGGGATTCCTTTACACTGCTATGGATACAGTGAATTTGTGAATTTGAAATTTGTACTGGAATCTTATTCCACTCGATTGATATCATTCAGAGTGTAGCGCTGTGGTAGGGTCAGAGGATTCGATTTGAGAAGAAAAATAAAGGCGCTTAACGCATGAAGAAATAAAAAGGAATGATTGATTAGAATGCGGTATTAAATGAAACATCTTGAGGATGAATTATTGCGCAAATCTGCAGGAGATAAATCAGCAAAAGATACGTCGGTCGTGTATATGAGAAAAAAAATCATATAAATGTCAATAAGATCTATCGATAATCGTTACAATGTCAAAATGAATAAAATATGAAAAAAAATATTTCGATTCCTAAAATAAATTACTCCGAAAATTACCTATGTCGCAAGTTCCTCGATCTTTCGATTCCACAAGTAACTATCCAATTCCAAGCGGATCTTCCAAGTAAACAAGAGACTGTAGACATAGCATTTTCTTTACAGACGACTTTGTGACTGGGAGATGTAAGTCTGGAAATACGAGAAGTTTCAGGTACCAAGTCAAACTGTCGCGTTCGAAGTTGTCTCTCTGATACAGGACTTTTACCGCTGTGAAATCCGAGGTCGTTATCACCCTACGTGAAAGAAAAATACCTGAAGAAAGCCACGTAACCAGATGTTTGTAAGTGAATGGCAAAATACGTTTATACACAAGCAGCAAGATTTTCCTATAGATTTAATTACATTCTGTGAATAACAAAAAAAATTAAAACAAAAACTTAATGAGACAAATTGAATGGTATCATCTTTTATCGTGCTACGATAAAAGAACCATACTAATTTATAAAAGTGAATACTTCATTCCTGCTAATTATCCAAGCGGCGGGTTATTGTTATTTGTAAAATGATAGTAATGAAATTTACGTTGGGAATTCGAGTCTTGTTCGAGTAGTACGACCGTTACCCTTAGAAACCGGAAGGATTGTGATATATAGGAGATTATACTACTCTGTCACGTCTGGCTTCTGGTGTAATTATTTATGTCTACGTATATTATATATTAGCCTGGTTTGCAGAGCCAGCTGGCTTGAAATGGGTTTAAGCGGAAGTAACGTAGCCCCTCAAGAGTACCGATCATGTTAAGTCCTCGAAAGCCCTCTCGAGGACCTAACTCTGACGTAGAAACACGTCCATAAGGAATATCGAATCTTCGATTTCTACTTAAAAGAACCCTTTGAATAGATCTTCAAAGGAATCCACCTGACGAATTCTTTCACTCTTTACATTCTTCATCTTCATGTAGATTGCACGAGTTTGGACTTTGACCTCTTGCAGACGGTCACATTCCGACGTTCGATTGACTTCATCCTGATTATCATTCAAATGCCGTTGAACGAATTGATTTCGTTCTGTATATAACCTTTCTTTACATTCTAAAGGGATACTTGTGTACAATACTATTTTTTAATTTCATTCTATATTAGTAGTTTCCAATTCTCCTAGGATTTTCATCTAAGGGAGATTTTGTGAAGGAAATAAAATCTATAGATACTTCTTATTGGATTCGGGGTCTATCAAATGTAGGTACTGTACAAGGGAGCAATAGCTATTCCGAAATCGCACGTTCTACGAAACCTTACGGCTAGATAGAATCGTAATAGAGATAATTGTTCACAGGGCGAACGTCAAGAATTTAACCCTACTGAGATAGACCAAATTTAAGCGATTTAGCGCAGCCCCACGTCGTTAACCTACGACCCTTGGGAAAGCAGAGGACATGGCGAACAAGAGTTGACCTTATACGCCTGACGGGAACAAACCATTTTGCAGTAATTCACATACAATATCTTCAAGATTTTTCTTTTTCAAGATCTTCAAGATGATTTCAAGAGATATGTAAGATATATCAGAAGATATTTCATCTTACCGTTATGAAAGAGGATAAGGAACATTAACGATGGAGTGAGCGTGTGGAGTGTCTGAGACAACCCAACTTAATACTTTTTAAATAGAGAATATTTGCACAACCATTTCCGGGTTAAAGAAAAATCATTTGACCTGCAAGCAAGTTTTTAAAGTGATATCGAAAATCCATCAACACCGTATAGAGATAATGTATATTATCGGAAATGTAGTACGGAATAGGAAACAGAAAACGGAATCGCCAAAAGGGAACATCAGGTCTCATATAGTTTGGTAAAAAATAAAAGAAGCGAATGTAGACTTCCACAAGAGCATGAAATATAAATAAGTCTTTTGATCATATACGGTTTGGAGAAATCTAAAGGAAAATATACGTGTGCACTTAAAAACGTATGCACTAAAATTAGCTAAAAATATGGGATAAAGTTCTCAAGGAACTTGGTTGAATTATGAAAAATTTCGTTTGATTATTTTATACATTTGATACGTATTGTGTAACTTTAATATTTTGTGAGGTACTCACAGATATTGCATACATAAAAGAATCATCTTCCAAATGTCCAAAAGATGACTTCCATCACGTTTCACGTCTCGAAGTAACATAACATAACATTCTCACGAGTAGCGTAACGTACATACATACATACAATATTTTTACTCTGTATAGATATAATAAAAACCGTTTCTCCTATAGTATAACCCTGTATAGTTAAAGGTTCAGAAAATAACGTGAAAACATTTATGTGCGTTCTTACGTATCACTGAAAAGATTTACCAACCGAGATTCAACAAAATCCTCAAAGATATATTTACAAAATCAAATTCGAATCTCCTGCGGTTGGCAGCTTGAAATTTCGAAAACAAATAATGTCACGTCATCTAAGAAAGGTAACACGTGCCACGGGGAATAAAATTCTTATCTTCAACAAAGAACCCAACAGGCTCCGAGGATCAACCTTTTGCGAGGCCTTTCAGAAAATCAATCGTTTAACGTCATAGGGAGGAAATAAAAATAATGGAGAAAAACAAGAAAAAAAAACGGCCCTTTATAACATTAATGAAAGTAAAAAATATTGTTATTGACTATTTTCACATATGCCATACCATAGCGACTGACAATATGGTAACTCGTATTGTGAGCGACTACGAAAAAAGAGAAAAGAAAAAAACGAATGCAATTTATATTCATAAAAATAGTTGAAAAAAGGCTAAGAATATATTTCGAAAGTCGAACCGCTTGAAATACGACCAAACCGTATGATTTCTATGGTCAAAGCATCGATTTGGGTATCGGTATTAAATATATACGCAGACAAGACACCCTCTGAGACGTTGGCGGAGAGAGAGGAGCAAGAGAAAATAAAAGATCAATACAGAAAATTACGTAACCAAAATTGAACTAAGAGGAGCCGAAACTATTTAGGGGAACTGAGAAGAAAAAGAAAAATAATATTTAAGAACAATCCATTTGTTATTCATTGTGTCACAGATCATCCTTCGTCTCCAACACCCATTTCGATCACAAAGTTGTTCGTTCCAACCATTCCTTATCGTCCTGGACCAGTATCGCTATTTCCGCGCATATCACGTCCATATCCGTTAAAACCAGTAGTTTCACGCTCGGGAGATTTGACGAAGGCACGTTGTGGGAAATTAGTACGATTCGAGGAAACCACGCTGAAATGCGGATATCGATTTCCCGTCATTCGGTACCTAGATTCTGGCTTAGATACAGTCAACGCGTTAAGCCTGTTGTCGGTCTTCGATGACCGGCAGTTAACTTTTGTTCAGGCTGCGTCAGTAGCCGGTGACAATTGCGGTTAAGGTTCGGTAGCATCGGGTGGCGTGAACGAGAAAGTCAACAAAGCCAATTCAGCGCTAGCATGTTAACTGCCTTAGTTGCTATGATTGTTTCTCTCAATGAAAAGCAAGCGACTCTTTTTACTGTACTCAAAGCCAGGTTATAACTAGGTATACCAATGTATAACTAGATCTGAAGGTTCAATTCTGCTCTTTGTTTCTTTGTCTTCCGGTAAAGCTCAAGTGAGCTGTACGATACACGTTTTCATTGTCCCTGCCTTTTCCTCCGAGTATCTTGTGCACCAGACATGGATTCTAGATGAAATGAGGAAAGTTATTGCATTTTTCATTTTACCTCGTTTCACTTTGCGGGACTGTTTCGTCTCTATTGAATCGCGCGATAACATCATACGTCGAAGATATGCCATCGGCCAAATTGTCTTTGAAGGAAATTGTTTCGGAGATGATATTAAGAAAACGGTTCTGTGACTTTAGGTAAACAAAAAAATAATAATTGGCAATTATTTAATGCCTTAATAGATACTCCAAATTAATGAGACTTTATAAAGAAGTCAAGATAAACGAATATCAATAACGCCGTGTCTGCTTTGATGATACCAAAAATCAATTCAGCCCATTTTTATGCTATTCAGTCGAGTAACTTGAACAGCGAAACATGAAATATTTTGGTTTTTAATCTAAAAGACCAAACAAGATAACTTGTAGTAGTATTTTCACATATTATTTTGAAAATTGCTATCTCGTACTTTCATACGTTATTCTATGACAGTTTAAAAGAATTTCGTCAATTACAGATTATTAAAGTTTTTACAAAGTTCTTCGAAGCTCCCCCTTTAAACTTAAATACGTAGAGTGAATTGTTCCGTAAAGGGACATTTGAGATCTCAACTATTTTTATAGAAAAACAACCTACAGTGTCCCAACAAATTCTCACTTAAAAGTAAAAGTTCATGGTTCGAAGTAACCACAAAATATGACCAAGGAAAGACTCGCACGATTACTAAGTAAATGCAAAAAAATTTTTATTAATAAAAGTGAAAGTCGATAAAAATCCAATGCTTGTATAATTCAACGCAAAAGACTGCCGTATCAAGTTTTGACCTAGAAACACAAGTGTACGTGTACAACGAAGTAAAATTACTAGCCTGTGGTTATTTGAGCACTCGCTTGATTAAACGGAGACGAGTATTCAGTGTGTGAAGTGACTTTGAACAAATCGTGGATTTAATTGAGTATTTAGTGGGAGCAAAAATAATTAATTAAAAACAAAGCAGCAAAGCATCGTTAGTACAAAGCCCTTTTTCGACATCTGAAACGCAGCTCCACGAGGCAACAATATTAGCTGTGATACGTATAGTAGCTAAACGAACTCTAGCTTCCGATTTCACTGTGGTCAAAGAAATTGCGCTAACCCGTAGGTCGCATGTTTAAACCCCGCAACTACGAAACATATTGAATTACGTTATACTGGCGAATAATAAGGATATCGATATGCAAATGAACGGCGTATGAAAATCTAAACTTTTTTCCAAGGGGCCTTCAAAAGCTAGAAAAATATTTGCCAAATTCAATGTGTCCAATTATTATAGTTTAATTTTGAACAAGGCGTCTCATTACTCACTGAAGCTCACTCTTCGACCTTGGATATAGTTCAAGCCTTGTGCATATACGAAATACATAGCAATCTAACTCTTCAGGTACGTCACCAACCCTCCATCCATCTTAATTATCACGATACTCCTTAATACAATGTCAATTGAAACGATAATGTACCGAGAAATTAAATAGAAATGATAGGGGGTGGTTCTAAGGGATCATCAAATGTAACTTACACCCTCTCACCTGTCTCAGGATAATTTGATATACCTGAGATATAGGGGATAGACATATGGCTGCACCGGACGTACGCCATCCCTTACTCTTGGTGGACATCAGACAGATGGCTTATAGTTTACTTAAGTCGACCTAATGTTTCGTGCATAAACCAGAGTTATGAAAATGGGACGTTTTCGCAGGTTCTGGAATACTTGAAACTTCCTCGACTACTTATATGGTTCGTTTTGTCTCGCCGTAAATAATGTTCTTCTTACAGTACCACCCGATTCGTAAAGCACACGGATTCTTTGCTGCTTATTCGATGTTAGACACTGTGCCAAGCAATAAGTCTAATTTAACTCGAGCAAGTTACAGTAATTCTAAGTTATGTATTCGATAGGACAGGTCTGCATAGTAACTTTAACGTGACACGGACTACAGTTAATAAATTATATATTAATTAAAATGTGCAAAGTCTCTATCGTTAAATCATTATAACGTGGCATTCATCATTTACTATGAGGTTGTAAACTATTGTGGACCCTGGCTCGGATAATCGAAAAATTCGGGTAATGAAGTAAAAGTACATTTTACACACAAAGTATTCACGGCTGTTGGTGAAAGAGGCCATTTAATGCAGGTCAGTTGGAATCGGCGGGGTTTATGTCCAAGCAAGCTCGGATGAAACGGACTACCAGTCACCGTAGTTCGAATTGAGCTAGGGTAACTGAGCAAATTCAAAATGTATTGGATTCTACAAAAACTGATACATGCTTTTATGACAAAAACTCGAAGACTAAAATTAAGGAGGCACGGACTATAGAAAAAATAGGTAAAAGGTTAAAAGGTCAGTCTCGATACAAAAGACAAACAAGACGTTGGAGAAAATTTATGCCAGAGAGGCCTAGAGGAAAGAAGGTTCTTCTCTAATTAGGCGGACTGTACACAATCATCAGGAATGGGTTGATAAAGGTTGCTTTTAAGAAAAAGACCCGTCGAATGCGACAGGACAGAATCAACAACGATTCGGACCGGGTCTTCAGAACAGATGGAAGTAGATGTAGGATACTTGCAGGTAAACGGCATTTTTATTCGTGAATGGAAGAAAATCGCAAATGATAATTTTCTTTTATGTATCTTACAAGGTTTGAAACTGTCTTTTTACACTGAGGTTGGTTTTTCCGAAAGTAATACAATGAATTATACTGTGCAAGTATATTGATGCTTATGAAGAAGCCATGGGATTAACATTGAAAAAAAAGGAACAATCGAGTCCCGTTTATCAGAACAGAACCAGTTCTTATCACCTTTTTTCTAGTTTCTAAACGACGGGTCAGCGGGGTTTATTTTAATTTTAAAATCTCTTGTACTGCTCTCGTAGAAATGCGGCGTTGCCAAATTTCTAGGAAGCTACCAAGCCTTCCCTCATTTTTTTCGACGATTTGTCTCATATTTATCGCGATTTCTCTGCGATTTCCTTTCTAACCGTATATTTTTTTGCATAATAATTATCCTCATACTCTATTGTAACTAATATGTGTTTTTCGTAAAAGGGTCATTAATCACACGTAAGATACAAGTGAGTAAATGTGACCAACGATCTCTCGTGCCATATGACCCATACATTTTCGTGACGATTGGTGTCAACTTACGAATTTAATATCTCCAAAAATAATATTATAATCGAATTCGATCTTTTTCGAGTGGACGCAGAAACTTTCAATCTACAAACTGTACAGATTTCAGAAACCTGTCATTATTTTGAAAAGCACGATCAACAACCTTAATTGGATACCTGATGCTATTTGAGCTGAGAACTAATTTGTTATTATCTCAATGTAGGTTGAGGACTCATCCAAGGGCGAAGCACTTAAGTTTGTTGGCAGAGATTATAACGGGACAGCGTGTTTAAGCAAAGATATCTCTAAGGAAGGTTTTGATATTATCTTGGCGTCTATAAGCGCTGCCACATTTAGGCAATACTAGTTGGCCCTAAGATAGTGATGGAGATTATGTCAAAAAGATTGAGTGATGGAGTAATTTTTTGCTGCGACTCCAGAGGCATTACAAGTTTCTGACTGAAAGATTTAAGCCAGGAGCAGCGTATAACACTTTGAATTTATATCGTTAATGTCAAAAGAAAAATTTCAAGAGCATCCAAAAATTACAAAATTTTTCAAAAGGTGTTCACAGCCTAAGATGTTCCAGACCCAAATATTCGCATATGAGGGATGTATCTGCTATATGTTGACGATGCTGCTGAAACATTTAGAAGCTTTATACTACCTCTTGGATAAATTAACTCTACAGAAATTAACTTTTAAGACTTTTAGTTTAGCGTTAATTCAAATTAAAAATATACGTAAGAAACTAAGAGAATTGGATTCATGATATAATAAAACCCTCTCATCCTGAAGCTTTTCAGCAATTGCTGATACTGTTGATAATTACTGGCACTGATAAGTTCGGCGTTTGACTGCTGTTAAACAGTGTGGATTTACAACATTTTACATGATCGGTGTAACAATTTTATAAACAAAACCAACAAAATAATTTACCCCATCGCGTATTACTTTCACGCAGTGAAACGATAGCAAATTTTTTGACTGGTTCCGCCAATTTTTTCCAGTTTACCCCAGAACGAGGAGCGGGAAGTAAATATTCCCCAAAATTCGGGAAACACGCATTGTTTAATATTCTCAATTAAAAGGAATACGTAACTATCGCTTGTTACAAGATACCAAGCAAAAGGAAACAAGAATCAAATTCAAGCACGTACCAATTTCGTTCTCGCGTGTCATTGTCGTCAGCGGACGATTAATAGAATAGAGACTCTTGCGCGATTGCTTTTTCCGAAGGAAACAATCTTTACGCGTAGAGGCTCCCGTCAAGTGCAATGCCTCTTGAGAAAATTGAATCACCCGGATAAAACTAGTAGAAAAAGTGGTACGAGGCAGGAAAAAAAAGGTACAAAAATGATGAAAGCTTCGAGTCTGAAGTTGATTCTAGGACGATTTTCTATTTATTCTTTCAGAAGATGCTGGAGTTCAATCTGACCTTAAACGCTTCTCCACCCACGAAGTTTGAGTTTGACGAAGAAAGTCGATACGTGCCGTACGATCAACGTCCTGAGACATACATAGTACCAATAGTGTTTCTACTGATCCTGGTAGTAGGAGTTGCTGGAAATGGTGCTCTGGTACTTACGCTTCTACGTCATGCTAACATGCGCAACATACCTAACACGTATGTGCTGTCACTGGCGTTGGGAGATTTACTGGTGAGTTAACATATTATCCAACATTATATCTCGTAGATGGCTAGATATAGGTACATATCGATAGGATCCAGGACTAAGTATATATATATGTGTATATATATATGTCCAGAGACGGGTGGCTTTTTGATACGACAATATCTATCATAAATCATAAAGCTGGTTAAACTTTGTCAACGTCATTGTTCCGTCGGGATCGTTGGAGTTCTGCCAAGTGCGTCTAGGCAAATGCGTTACACTTCGTCGACCTGACGCTAACAGATTTCACAAAGTTTTCCGCTGTAGGAAAGAACATAAAGAATATTAACGATATGAAATACAAAGTCGATAATTTCGATCCATGTCGGCGCGATACAAATTTTTTCAATACTTACAGATCCGAATTAATATTTAATTCCAGGTAATCATCACGTGTGTACCATTCACGTCGATCCTTTATACCATTGAATCCTGGCCGTGGGGATTGGTCGTGTGCAAGTTGTCGGAATGCGCAAAAGACATTTCCATAGGCGTTTCCGTATTCACGCTAACGGCACTATCCGCGGAAAGGTAGATATTATATATATCACGTGTGACATTTTTATGAGAATTCTCAAAGTACGAATTGTACAGAGAACCCTTTTACCGATTCTTAGATACTGCGCCATTGTGAATCCCATTCGACGACACGTAGCAGGACTCAGTGCCAAGCCATTGACCATCCTGACTGCAACGTTAATCTGGGTACTGGCGAGTATCCTGGCGATGCCTGCAGCACTTTTCTCCTATGTCTTGACGATACCTTTAACAGTAAATCACAGTATACTGGTTTGTAGTCCATTTCCAAAAGAGTTTGGTGAGTCTGAATATACCTGATAAGGTAACAACCTTCCTGAATATTCCTGATACTAATGTACATGCATGCACACACTTATGATTGCCTACATAGGACCGAGCTACGAGAAGGGTATGGTCCTCTTCAAGTTCCTGGCCTATTACGCGATACCACTCTGCATAATAGCAGGGTTCTATCTATGCATGGCACGCCACCTGGAATTATCCACCAGGAACATGCCCGGCGAGCTACCCGGCGCACCGCACCAGCGCGGCCAGATACGAGCCCGTAAAAAGGTTTTTACCAGCATTTCCCATAGAGCGAGCTTCGCTATGAAAAGCGATTGATTAATCAGTTGGCTGCTATTGTCCGGTCAGGTTGGCAAGATGGTCATAGCATTCGTAGTGATCTTCATCATCTGCTTCCTCCCTTATCACACCTTCATGCTCTGGTTCCACTTCTACCCGTCATCCAAGGAAGCCTACGATGACTTCTGGCATACCTTTCGCATAATTGGATTTTGCCTAAGCTTCATAAACAGCTGTATCAATCCAATTGCGTTGTATTGCGTAAGCGGGGCATTTAGAAAGAGGTAAGCGCCCATGATTACCCAACTTATATTGGCCAATTTTTTATATACTTTATGACCACCCTATACATCGCTCCCAACCATTCCAATGTATTTAGGTTTAACGAGTATCTCTGCTGCTGTGTACCTGGTGCTCGACGACGTGAAGATGGCGAGGGTCGTTTTCCACGAACCCGTGGTGACGCAAGCACCCTCTACGAGACGAGCTTTCACTCAACCTACAGACGGCATACACAAGAATTGAATTCGACTACCCTCTTCAATCTGGGAAACGACGGAAAGCTAGCCTGAGCTAGTAAGACCCGTGAAAAGACCTGTGTCCCTTTTTAGGACACGACGAGGGAAAAAAAAATTCAGTCGAGCCTGTAAATCACGTGTAGGGAGAATCGAAGGAACGTTGAGAAAAAAAAAAGGAAAGTTTGGATAAGACATATGGGAGGAAAACACATAAAGGAAGTACAGGGACCTATACGGCACTACAGTAATGACGTGTATGTAACTAGAATCATGTGTGATGATATATGTACTTATTTCCTCGATGCTCAGTTATACATTACGTATATGTATGTAGGTGATATGGACTATATATTTGATTCATGTTACAGTATGAGATGTCAGATATCCTGATGCGCCAAATACACGTCTATGTATTTCCAGCATCCATAAAGATTCTGTATCCGTATCTACTTATATATAGTGTATAGAAATTCTATGACGAGATGAAATTCTAACATATCCAGCTGTCACTGGACAAGAAATCATCTAGTTTCTTCCGGAGGACCTTAATGGAGGTGCACGGGTACATTTGTGCACAGCATCCTGGAATCTATCTTTAGAATATATCGTTTAAGAGATCCGAGTGAGAGAGAGGTGGCGAGAAATAAACTGTATTTTGACTACTTATTTCTTACATTATCGAAAATCAATGCAATCCTTTTTCTCAGATATTGTTCAAACACGTGTTTTATATTTACAAATCGATTCGACTGGTCCAGTCGATGCACAGGATTGGATCCAGCAGCAATCATCTTGCCTTTTATTTAATTTATAAAAATGTATTATATTATATTAAGCATGCGTGTGATATTGTCCTTGTCGTACCTCGAGTATATTTTACTGTATACAAACTAATGTTGTACATAATCGTATATCTATATATTATAAAAAAGATCCGTGAACGTATTAAAATTTAGTCATCTTATACGCACATTCCGAAGGCTTCGTGCGCTAAGGGGAAAAGATTTGCTTCGTGTCCGCAAGGGGCCGCGCCCGATCGTGAGATCTCGCGCGATAGTTACTATGTATGTCGTATAGTGTAATGAAAAGGAAAAATAAAGTTTATTGTTTCGACGATACCTAGTATCAATGTACCGTGTGTCCATGAGATAAATCCAGGGACGAAAGAATTGTAGATCTTCAGCAAATTCCTTGAATAATTGAAAATACATATTTACAAGTCTAGTAAATATCTGTCGAATAGTTATAAGCATTAGGGAACATCAAAATTAATGTTTCATGTACGTAAATGAAAAAATAAATTATTGAAATTTTATTGCTGTTGATCCGATGTTTTCAAGTATAACGGAGAATTTTTACGGCACAAAAAAGCGGGTCAGTTAACGTTTATATGCATGAACAAGCAGAAAGGTTGACAATGAATAAATTCATGAGGAAAACCGATAAAATTATTTCGGAATACTTGGAAATGTATAATGTGAACAATGGTAATAATTCCAAGACAATCTAGTCATGAAACTTTCGGGCCCTGTACGTAACTGTCGAGCTCGAGTTTCATCCAGAGTACAAGGCACGTCAGATTCAATTCGTGAAACTCGTGTTAAGATGATCAAATATCTCGGAAATTATTCAACGTATAAATAAATTGTATACCCTACAACGCCCTACAATTTGATTATTCTGATAACAACAGGTACATTAATATGTATTTCAAAAAAATATTCTAATTAAAAATTACGTATTTCGATATTCTCCAAGAAAATGTGATTCAATATATTATTAAAAATCGTTATAAACACGTGGGTGAGTAGATATATACATATATATATATATATACATATATTATGAACAATCCAGTTAATAAATTGCAGCCATTATCATTTAGTCCATTTCATTTATTACTATGAACGTACACAATGTTTTATTGCTTCAAAATATATCCCATGGACCTAGAAGGTTTTACCGTTAATTGCAAACAAAACAGCATCCCTCCAAGCTACAGTAATAGTCTCAGCCTTATTGAAACGTTAAAGCATCTTTAGTATGTCTAACGAAAAAGAATTTAATAGATCTTTGGTAAATGCCTTTTTTAATTAAAAGTTTTTAAAAGACACGCTACATAATCCCTTATAAATTAGTCGTATGAAAATTTTATTTCTATCTCTGTTGCTTTATAATGCTCAATACATCATTCATTTTTGATACGAGCAATTTAATTTCCTACTTACTCCCATCAAATTTACAAGCGGGATTAAAGATTCCCATTTCTCTAATAATTGACTTACTGTTATTGATAAACAGATGTGGTATGCGAAATTTGAAAATTCCAAAAATGACATTGTCTTATAAAATATTTTCAAATACAGAACGAGTTGCAATATTCAGGAGGTTGGAATAACAATGAGAATTTCCTGCTGGTAAGTAATAAAACTAAACCTAAACGAATAATATTATCTGCTTGGTTTAATAAAAAAACATAACACGTTTTCTCGTCAATCAAAGTCCCAATAAAATATAATTCTTGAAATTGTGTTCGTATTCATCGAACAGTGTATCATCCATTGTGATCGTTTTCAAGGGACCACAAAATTCCTTTCATCTTTTTCACGCTTAATCAATTAGTTTTCCAGGATTTTTCTCCGACTATATAAAAAAAATCCGAATGTTTATATTCCTTTTTCTGAAAATTAACTACGATAAGATTAAATCAAAACGTGACGATATTCGACCCAACAAACTAGATATCCCGCACGAGAAATGCATTATATAAAATGAAATTGACGACGGTCATGAATTAATAACCATCCAAAGATTCCATAGATTTTTCAATATTGATAAAAGTAGAAACACCTCATATCCGGAGCAAACAATTTAAGTCTGTTTTAGATAAAAATGTATGTTGAAAATATAATTTATGCTTAGAAAATTAATATTTTGTAATTCAGTATTTCACCATGTAAACCCCATAAGCTTTATACCTGAATTGCAGTTATCTAGTCAAGCCAGGCTGTCCAATGTATCCATAGAATGCACGAATGTTAGAAGGATACACTATGCACATCATATATAATCGTATAATGCTGGTAAATTCACATGAATGTTATCGCTACCTAGCAGGTTATAGGATATAATAAGATAATTTAACAAAGCCCCTCAATTGTCTAGAGTTACGTTTTCCCGATATGAAAAATTCACCGCGTGTGTGCTTCGTACACGATATGTACCAAGGTGGTTCGAATTTTCAACTATTATTTACCACATCTTACCGTCGATTAACATACAGTAAGCAAGTGTCAAATACTGAAATTTATCAGTCAGCGATACACTTTTATATATCTACAGCTCCTCCGTCATCCTTCAACTTCACATAGAAAAATTGAATCATATACATACAATAATAATAATTCTATAGTCGTGGTAAAAAAAATCATTTGATTCGTAACTGAATAAAAAGAGCGACTATACCTATACAGAATATGTATACAGTAGACTCTCGTTAAGTTGGGCATTAAATTGTTTTCTATTTATATATTATAACAAAAAAAATGTTTAATATTTAAAATATATATGTATATTTAAAACTCCAAAAAGAACTTTAAATTAATACGGCAAATATAATAAAGCAAGATAATAGATCGATTGAAAATATTGAATCTTGAGTTGAAACTGTTTGAACAATTGAAAATGAATATATACTTCTACCAAGCGGAAGACGTTGAAATGTGACTATGGACGATTCTGACAGTGACTAATAATCAAGATTGTAAGAGAATTTTTCAGTTTAAAGAATCTTAAAAAAGATATTACATTAATTTGTATTATTATATTTTTATTAAATTTCAATAAAATACAAGATTTTTTATATACACTTATAATGTTTTCTTTTATCATCAACTTCGTATACATGTCATTTATTTTTAAAATACTGCCGTATTTGATAAAACATTTTTAAAAAGGCGGCGTACCAATAATCATTTCAAATACGTTACTTTAGATTATGCGCGTTATACGAGAATAATTTCTGTACAGCACGATTTCCTATAACGCGTATTCATATACCGCGAAACGTATTAACCGCGTTATACGAGAGTCTACTGTACCTGTAATACATACATAACAACGAAGCCATTTAAAATCTTGACTTCCATTTAAAACACGTGACAGATGTTTCCAGCGCTTTGCCGTTATACCATTTACCACTGTGAATAAACCGGTACGACACCGCGTGCCATGGTATTTCGATTTTGGGATGCTTAAGGGTGGGTACCCTTACCTTTTGTCGCACCCGCACCGCACTGTTTACTCCCAGACCCTTATATCTATATATATATAGCAAGTCATTCAAGGGACGAAAATATATTTTCACTATGATAGATTATATACATACATATGTATATACAGTGACGTTAAACGATAACATTTTCTTTAATTGGATACATTTTTAGATTATAACATTCCAATATAAGTATGAAAATTTGTATGGATTCCAATATATGGTTTTTCTATTCATAGTGTAAACGGTACTTTAGGTACACGTATCCCATATGTACGGTAGTGGCTAACGATTTTAACGTATACTCTCCCTACTCCTCATGGGGCACGCTTCAAGATCAGGGGGTCGTTTTGCAGCTGTCATGGGGTATTTCATGGGTGGGGATATGGGGCACGCGACAAACTAGCACCCTCGTAACGATCATAGTCAACCGTCAGTGTTCGGTACGTCTTGTCGTTGATGAACGTACGGTAAGAATTGTTAAAGCAGCAATGAATTTGTTATGGAAACTAATTTAATGTAAACGTGCCGCGAGTGTTGTGTTTTATAATTCACTTATTTTATGGTGGCAAATTAGACAACTTGTGAGAATATATAACAGATTGACGGCTATAAATCGATCGTTAAATTAAATTATGTCACGTTGTATGCGCTAGTTTAAATCCTCCGACAGATTTATGGTCCAGAATTAATCACAGACGTTGTAATCGTATAGACGTAGACGTCAAGTTGTTGTACGGTTTGTCATTTGGATAAATTCAATGGATCAGAGTCATACGATTAAAATACTTTACTTCGTTGCAATTACACGAATTACCGGATATTGACGAAATAAGTAATTTTAGAATGACTTTATGTTTACTGCATGTGACCTTATGTTACAGATATACAATTTTCGTTATCGAGAATGAAGAGATCTTTGTCGGTAAGATGAAAATTGATATACAGGATTAAATAAAATGTTGTAATGTTAAACTGATCAAGTATTTTAATTTAACGTTTAATTCTATGCAAAGGCTCCGTGTCTCGCTGAGGCCGATAACGACGTTAAGAAAATTAAGTCTGCTGCAGAAACGCTGGTAATTTTAATTAGTAATAAAACTTTCAAGTTTGCTTTACTCTATAAAGAAGTTTATCCTAGTCTTTTGTAGCATCGTTAGCTTATTAACGTTAGTCGATAATACCATTTGAGTGTGCCTCTTTAAATATCTAGAGTATTGTGCTTTAGTAATACTCTGTTGCTTTCTCATAATTGCATTGTAATAATTATATTGTTAAATTTATATTTGCAGCAACCCAATGGTCGTGAGTACTTGCAACTGGCGCTGGCAAAGGTTTTAGAATTGCAACGACAAATTAAGGATGATTCCTACATTACCGACAATACCAGCGACTTGGGTAAGAGAATATTTTTGAGATGTTATGAGGCAAACAGGAATATAAGCATGCAATAAATTGATACTTCTAATCAACAGGAGAGTCTGATAGCGAGGAGGATCTGATGAAAGAGGTCTTGACAAAGGTTTTCAAAGACCTACCAGGCTCCTCGTCTACGGTAGACTCGGTCATAAATCGCGCTATAAGACCGCAACCTGCCCAACTTGAGGTCGTACGCGGTAAAAGCATTCAGCTTTCGGGATACGACATGTGCCGGCGAGTGGCCGTTGATTTTATGAGGAACGTTGTGAAGTACACCCCAAGAAGTCGTGAGGATGCTGAGAAATTTCATGTGGGAAAGTACTCGAGGGTCGCGGCAAGAATGGCAAATCGAAGGACAGGGTTGCTGGTAGAACAAAACGCACGGAACGTGAACGTGCGTCAAATGGATGCGAACTCTGAAGACATTCAGAGAGAAAACTTGTCTACTGAATACGAAGTAAGGATTCGAATGTTGAAAGGATTAGATTTACATCTGGCAGTTAAACAAAGAGATTATACTGCTCGCTTAATGAGACAGTGAAAATGCATGAATGGTTTCGTCGTGATTTAGTTATACTTTAATCTAGTCTTATTACCAAACGTATTTATTATAATTATCAGTAAGAATTCTAGTCATGGCGTGTGAATAACGCTAGTCATTGAAGATGTAGAAACAAATATATAAAACTTAATAATTTTCTATTGTAGTAGAAAAAAAATACACTTACCGTTTTATCATTCTTCACTTCCAACTGTCTGAATCCAAGAAGATTTGGCTGTGAGTTCTTCTTGACGTATATAATGAATATTTACTTATATCACTTATCAACATAGCACTGTAAACTATCATTCCGATTATAAATAACACGAGAAAACTAATATTCTGAAAAGTCGAAAGAGACAGTTATAACGCCTTTTCTCGTATAACCGTTCGAACTATGCAAGTCCCAGAATTCTCTGTTTTTTAACACATATTCTTGCCGTTAGAGCGCAGCACATTCAATTATATGAATAAAACAGTCACAATCACCTAGGATATACTTCGTCGTTTAATAAACGTAATTAACGGAATGAACACCAATTATAATTAGTAGCTTAATTAATTTTCTACTATTACAGCCGTAGATTTGAATAAAGATCGAAAGAGTAGACCTACTCGCATGTCTTGCTTATCATAAAAATTGTTGGTTGCAATACCGACACTAAACTTTAGTAATAAATTCTGCCGAACGCGGCGCTAGTGTAGTAATCGTATGGCGGCTCACGATGTAGCAGTGTTCCGTGAGCTTCCACCGCGTTCTGTTTGAGTCAGCGCTAGTAAGCTGTCTATCGGACGCCAAAAAGTGCCTTCATACGCGAGCGAGCGAATCAAAAGGGATCGAGAATGGCGAATGACGGCCACGAGAATGGCACGAGCAACGGGGATGTGCCCGAGATCGAGTTGATTATTAAGGTGAGTCCAAGAAAGCTTAGCAGGTTGAAGTAGATGATATCAGAGAGCCCTGAGCCTTCCTTACAGAAATGGGCGTGGAACGCCAGAACGGGCTGCGCTCGACGATTTCAAGTCTGTTTCCTCACGTATTTCTATTTTAAAAATAAATACTATTATAGCGGAATAAAAAATGATCCGTGAAGTACAAAGTACCTATGCCTTGGGATATCCAAAGTCTATTTTTACTATGGTTATCTCGAAGCTACCCAGAATCCCTCTCAGCTGTCTTTTGTTTTTTAAAGTGACGTGACTCGATGAAGGTCTCGGCGTCAAGTTAACATCTGTATAGATACGTCTTATAAACATTCACAAGCAGCATCGCTATAAGAAAAATTCGTCGGTAATTGTACTGTTCTAAGTTGCCAGAGACAATATTGCTTATGTGTTTGCTTTATTTTTAGAAAATGCTGATGAACTGCTACCCAGTGAGCCGGTACGATAGAACTCGTTACGGCGTTCTATCGTGTTAACTGCTGCAGCAGCAGTTCTCTCTCCTTTCTATGTCCTGGTTGTTCTCTCGTTAATGCCTACGAGAAGTAAGAACCCGAGGAATATCTCCTGAACTTGTGTCTAGTGGACGTGTCACGATACAGTAGAAACGAGATCCGTCCGTTGGCACAGACCGTTTCTTTTTTACTTACCTTTCTCCATTTTACGCTCCATTTTTACTATTTTCGCGACGTCATCGAAATCGCCTATCAGGAACGCTCGCCAATCAATCGATTCTCGCTAGCGATCCGTCTCGCTGCTTATACCGTGGCCGGCAAGTAAAAGTAGCACCGTCCCCTGGGGCTGCTTAGAGAAAAAGTTGTGATCTCCTGTGTACCTGAACGGGGAAATCTTAGGGAAACGTACCTGCCTTGCTATTCCCGAAGGAAATCGAAAAGCTAGCGCGACAGGTTTCCACGTGGCCTGTTGTATGCGGCTAATGGCGTGCTAGGTACGACCTCGTATCTCGATAGTTTCCTACGTCCTTCCGCCAGTAATACAATTCCAGACTACGTGAAAAGTGCTGACACAGCTTAGGAACAACTGTGTACATTATATATATCTGTGTGTGTATGTATATATGTATATAGATATATACACAATATAATGTGCTTGTCTCTAAGGGGTTATACAGGGAGTATCTGAACGTGCGCGACAGGTGGTCGCATTGAAAAGTCCTATAAACTTTTAGAAGAGACTCAGAACTTGTAGCCATACGGTAACGTTGTGGAATGCTCACCGCGTCTTAGGGTCAACGCTCATGTACGCATTTCAATAACTGTACTGGATAAGAGTGAGGCTCGTGCACAGCTTAAAATGTCCCCAGTGGGTCCTTTTATTATTTTAACCTAAGCACCCTCTACGTAGTCTATGTCCTCAAAAGATTTTCCTATAGCTTCGTCATTTTTATTGATTTTATCTTTCGCCTTGTATAATAATATTTTTTAGACGTGTTCGATATTTCAATCATTTTCAAAAAGTGTGTATATACTGTTGCAATAGGTCTTATTAAGATCTCCAATACTTCAAGATAAACATTTTCCAAACGCTATCACTGATACCGGAACCACCGTCAATACAACGGAACATTGAGAATGATTGTGCTACGAAAATAGGCTCGTTCTCGTCGATTAGAAACAATTAGATAGGAACCGTTATTAAGAGTGGTATGCACATATACACAGTTATCAATTAGCATCTCGTCGAGAACCCGGACGATAGTTTTCCGTCTCGTTCAACTTATTTTCTCGTTGGAACTTAGATAACGTTTGATTTTCACGATGCGCTTCAGTATTGTATCGACTGATAAGATAAAATGCGAATCGATCGTAGAGTTGTGTCGAATGACTTTCTCAAGAGTTCGTACTTTTTGATATAGAAAATTCGAATCTGGCAGAATCGCGTACGCAGGCCCTTATCAAATTAAATCGTGAGTTCCTGAAAGGTAAAAAATCTTGCTCGCCATGGACGTAATCACCTTTGTCCCTGGGTCCTTATAAGTCCCTATAACGGAAACTGGCCGACCTTGCACTCGAAGTGTGTCAAACGGGACAGCGAACACCTCCGCCAGGAACGAAGTCTTTTCTCTAACGTACCGTTAAGCTCTTGCATACTCGTTTTCTTTTTTACTGAACATCATTCTCGTATAAACTATTCTGAAAATCGTCGTACGACCTCAGGCACGGGAGGGCATGAGTAACAATTCGGCGAATATCCGTATAGTAACTTACGCACGTACAGCATCACCCTGTATCAAATTTTACGCACGTAGAATTACACAAGAGCTAGAGTATCCTGGGATATCCGAGATACCTATTGTACCTTGGAGTTTGGAATCACTAGACCCAGGGTAATCATAGTCGAATAAAATACGCAAAGTGACGCACAGTGTTAAGATAATAGTAAAGGACTGATAGAATGGAGTGTAGGGCTCTAATTAAGTGAATGAGCCCTTAAGAAACAGCTTTATGAACTTGATTAATGTCCATTAACATCCGCTTCCAGTCCACTTCCATCGCAAACACTGCCTCCACTGTATATTTTCCAAGTGTACACGGCAGACAAGAACCCATTAGGAAATTCCTGAGAAAAATTTTCTTTCAATACTCGTCATCACGTATTAGCCAATCAGGTAGCTAATTTTTTGTGTCCGCTATACTCAACTCCTCCAGAGTTCTCATTGTCCTAATACCAGCTCAATAACATTTCCCACCGTTGACGTTCATTTATCCGCACATCCGCTCTGGATCTTGGCCAAGGAACGTAACTGGCTTCGGTAAGAGCGTAATTTGACTTTTTCATCCTGAAAAAATTTTGTACGAGGACTAAGATGACTTTGTATTAATTTTGTATTTTTCATTGTTGTCTAGAGTGCTTTCCTTCTCTGCATCCTTTTCTGTCTCCTTGATCATTGCGCCATATGAATCATCATCCATCGTTGGGCACCTGCAACAATATATTAAGTGTATATAAGGTATTCGGCCTTCGACGTGGGACTCTGAGTGAAAAGGATGCTGGCTAAGATTCGCATCAAAGATGTCGATGCCATTAATAGCTTCTTACTAATGCGTCTATGTACAGTGTTATGGTTTTAGACACACCAGAAGTTATTGAAAGAGCGTGATCTTGCATGGACGTAGATTTAGCTCACGATATTTATTCGAGGAATAATATATTAAGATAAGCGATATGAATTATTAGCCACTGAACTTTATTGTTTCAATTAACATTTTATTGGACTTATATAAATCTTTTTGGTGGCTACTAAGATGTTACACGTATCTGTATAACGGATACACAGCTCTTCGTTGGTTCTGACTCAGTTATATTTGAAGTTTAAAACATATCTTTGCGTTCTCGTGTAATTCAATATACAGTAAGGGTCTCTGTAGTTTAACGAGCGACTAGACTTGTATATAAGATTTTCCATGTTTTACAAATAGCGAGCTGCGCTGAGCACGTTTAAACGATAAGGAAACCGACAATCGTTCAGCGCGCATAAGTAAAGGCTACTCGAATGCTCTGTACCAGATATTCAGTACTGAAATTTACTGAATTTACAACTTCCAATCACTTGTTTTAATATTAATTAGTCAATTGATTAATTTTTGACATTTTTATTTGACGTACCCAAGCTTGCATCGGGTCTTGTTCTTTTTCGATTCAATGATAATCTCCACCACGTACTTTTTCACGAATTTCACAATGTCTCCGTATTATCCGCGTCGTTCAAGTTTCTTACTGTTTATTTAGATTCATCGAAAACGTCGCGTCCTACGGAGCGCGATTAGCGTTAAGCTGTGAATTTCAATTGTATCGACTTATCGGATTTCGCAGTAAGCCGATAACGACGAGTAGACCAGTAGTTCGTATCGAAGAAGGTCGTCGTATGGCATCCATATCCATTGGCAGAGGTTTATTATTATTCCTCTTTTTTTTTCATAGGCCAATACGCGCTCGGCACGTTTTGAATTTCCCGACTTTCGTAAGAGAGAAAGGAGTAGAGGAGGATCCAATTGAAGGCAGGAGATGCCAGTCTAAAGATGGAGAATGCATGATTATCCAGCTGCTGATATTTGATCTGAGATTTACATTCTCTGGAGCAACACAAATATCCTGAATTTTATTCTTGGGTTTGCTGTCTTATTTACGTGGTACGTGAGATTGAATGCTCGGAAAAAAGAAACGTCCATTTGTCTTCGCTTCGTTACCATATTTTTAATGTAAACATAAGAAGGCTTCTTTAGACTTCATTATGAGATCAGACTAGGCTTTAATTTATAGCCGTTTACCAACTCGCCACGTTTCACGGACCGTGCTCTCAGCTGTGAAAAATCTTGGGATTCCAGTTCCATGTCGTTTCTAGTTGGTTTGATTTCGTTATGAATCTTTGTTATTTGATCCTCCTCGTCTTCTATGCATTTGTTGGTGTTCAACTGCAGATTTGATTTGGATCACCTTTTTTGTAGAGGTTGCAGTGACTGGCTCAAGGGCGATTTTTAATGAAATCGATTTGGAGACGTTAGTGTTAATTCTGTGGTCGTCTTCTTCTCGTTTGTTTTCACTGTCTGTCTTGGCTTTACGTCCAGTCGGTAAATATCCAGTTGCAAGAAAGTTCGCACGAAAGAGTCTTGTAACTAATTCATACGTTGTTGGACCTACTGACTCGAGCCTTGACTTTCGCGTTACGCAATGATGAATTCCCAAACCCGGAGAACGGGCTATGCGTCATCAGGCGTACAGACTATTATTGAGAAATAGTACGGACACCGTTATAAACCGACTAGAAGATCCTATTTATAACGAGCATCGATCAATCTTGGCCATGAATCTAAAGGGAAAGTGTATGTACACGGTTGGATATATTGTCACAGAGAAAATGAACGGTGGATATTTATTAGAATATGAAAAAACAAATTTAGATAAGAAATGGTACCTAAAACTTAAAAATTGAAAATTCCTACGTTAAATATAAGATTTCATTAGTCTCGCTATTAGCGATAGAGATCTGAAGGTCATAGTAATATTTGAAATTCTCATAAATCAATTATTATCAAAGGATGCCGCAGAGCGACCATCTTGCTTTTTTTTATCAGCCTTTAAATCATTCCGAGAACGGAAGTGATTGAGTCTATTTAAGTTTTATACGGACGACATGTATAAATGGAATTTTTGCTATCACTCAATGATACATCACGATTACAGAAATGAGATAGAGCTATAGGCTGTAACATGGCGATTTGAAAGTCACGTGATAAGTCCGATAATCTTATATAGCTAAATAAAAATGTTTGAGCGCCGAATAATGTATTGATAAAATTTCCAGAGTATGGAATTATTATATTATTATTGTTTTTAACAGTCTGAATCATTTAAATATTGATGAATTGTACACAAACATGTTTGCCGAGGCTGGTTATTTTCATAGGATCGTGTCAGCATGATGAATAAACCAATGACATCATTTTGTGCCATTACGCTTTAACGGGATGCGGTCACAAGATCAGCCTGAGAAATAGGAATAAAACGAGAACGCAGATAACAACGAGATAATACGATATACCAGGAGACTTGGAAATACTCATTTCTATAAACATACATATAGTCATCTTATTCCTAAGCTTAATGACCCTGCTTAAAGAAACTCCTCACTCCCTTTCACATGCTGCCTCATTGTTATTACGATGATTCACTTTTTGGACGACTCCTTATGCGACAGACAATAGACGATCTTTCGTTTACTCTGACATCAGGTTCCGAATTCAAGGCGCGTACATTGGAACTACTGGAGACATCGATCGGCACCATCACAAGATTACGAGAGTCTGCTAGACAAATCGTGACACGAATGACTGGAATATACCTTGGGAATGAAAGCGAAAGGAATCTGAATTTAGATAGATACCTACATATATATGTATATGGATTATTTTGGCGACACGAAAAGCCTTCAATCCGAATTTTATTGTTAGGCTAATAATAATATTCGTGAAAAGATAAACTGTACTAAAAAATGTTTTCAATGAATGTTCCTAGGCCTCGACAATCGATGGTCGCAGAAAGGGTGCCTGCCTCTTCTGCCAGGAGTACTTCATGGACCTCTACCTGCTGGCAGAATTGAAGACAATCTCCCTGAAAGTGACGACAGTGGATATGCAGAAGCCGCCTCCAGATTTCCGTACAAACTTTCAGGCGACGCCGCCTCCCATACTTATCGACAACGGGGACGCCATCCTGGAGAACGAGAAAATCGAGCGTCACATCATGAAGAACATACCTGGCGGGCACAATCTCTTCGTCCAGGACAAGGAAGTCGCGACTCTCGTCGAGAACCTCTTCAGTGTGAGTTCCGTACCGGGCGAGCTTTCGTAGCTCGTCTGGCCAGCTTCACCGTGGATAACAGTAAGCTCCACTCGCAGAAGCTGAAGTTGCTGTTGCTCAACGCCAAGGACAAGGACAAGGATCCAAAGTCTTCGTCCCTGATGGCCCATCTACGTAAGATTGACGAGCACCTGGGTCGCAAGGGCACGCGTTTCCTGACTGGCGACACCATGTGCTGCTTCGACTGCGAGCTGATGCCACGTTTACAGCACATCAGGGTCGCTGGCAAGTACTTCGCTGACTTCGAGATCCCGGAAACCCTGGTTCACCTATGGAGATATATGCATCATATGTATAGGCTCGATGCATTCTTGCAGAGCTGTCCTGCCGATCAGGATATCATTAATCATTATAAGTTGCAGCAGGTAAATTATTTAAATTATTTTACGAATACTCTCGTCATTCTAGCGTTCACATAACTGCTGATGTTATAATTACATGTATGCTCCCAATACGTACCCAACTGTGCCATCTTGCAGAGTATGAAGATGAAGAAGCATGAGGAGCTGGAGACGCCTACCTTCACCACCAGCATCCCCATCGAGGTGAATGAGGATTAGACGGATTGTGCTATTGATGTCATCGTGCCTGGATACCTCGCCATCACGATCGACGCTCGTCGACGCTGACGTCGGCAGGCTCGACGTCGTCGGCCAGACGGCGACCCGGCACCGTCCGCAAATCCCATACGTAGCGCAAAGAAAAAAAAGGTTCCTGTCGCGCCCTTCAACGACCCAATGCCATCGTGGCTCGATCGTGTCGACGCTGTTTCCTAATCGGCACATGTATACACTCATACACACACGCACCGAAATACGTGCATGCTAATACACACCTATACACGTACGAGATTACAACGTGCGTGCACGCATACACACGCGCTTACGCATATTCATTAAAAGTGCATCCAACTTAACGTAAATGAATTTACGAAATTAATCATACACCGATAAGGCCCGGTGCCGGACCTTAGATCGACAATGCTTCCTTTTTATCGCAAGAGACACTTTGAAACAACCTTTAAAGCTTACGTAACCTCGGATGACTGAATTCCACAATTTTTTGTTTACTCCTTACACACCTGTTATACATATATATATTCCTATACCCCTTAACCTACTTCCTTTTCTTACCATCTAGTGTTGTCATTCGCGCTTATGTACCGGAAGTACATAACTTTCAACTTCTTAAAGGTCTTCGACCTGCGCCCCTTGTCCCTTACTGATTTCATCACACGTTTTCGCTTGCTCGTGACGCGCATCATTTATCTGATTTAAGTGCTCTCGTAAAAATCGGCGGCGTTCATGCCGGGACGTCTTTTTTTTGACAGGGAAAAGGAAAAAATAAGTGAAGAGAAAACGTAATACTGTGCCAAACTTGTCGAGAAATAATCACACGTTACTGGTAATTTCGAACCATAAAAAAAAAAACATTTTTCGAATACAAAGCGAGTTGCTCCTAATCTCTTGCGAAACGTTCATCCTTACTTACCACTTACGAATATTCGTACTCGACTCTGCGTTTACTGATAATGATTATTTCTGTAATTCTGGCAGAATTCGCAAATCATTAGTCTCTAGGAAGAAGATGAGACTTTTAGAAAATCTTATGAAACTTAGGAGTCAACCGTTTTGAATTCTCTATCGTTATACGATCTACAAGTCGGTAATTCATGCAAGTATCAATTTCACGATTATTTATGCCATTAATTGACAGATATGATCGTGTGGTACATTCAGTCTTTACCATCACGCATGACAAATATCAATGGACATGGCAATAAAGTAACTAGATGAAGAAACGCGAAACATTTCTCTTATCTCTGCGTATCCGTATAGCGAGCCAATGATAAACGATGACAAATTTAACCATCGCTATTCTGTATTATTATATTATAAAATATTGTATTACTACATTTTGGTTTATATTCATAGGAGTCAATATACCAGTGTTTACAGTAAAATTATGTCTCTATTCTTACCAAATACCTTATCGCATTATAATACGTGAATGAATGAAAATAGCCCAAATGTCAACCAAGTCGTGCTCACAAGAGTAGGTTGGATAATTCTTAGGATAGTAACGAGGAGAAAAATATGTCTCGCCAGTGCCACCAAGAACAAGAAGAACGAATATAAAGAAAAAAAAAAAGGTTTCCGAGGAGTCGGATAGGTGTTGGAATAAGTTTTAAAATAGGCAGCCGGCTTCCCCTTCCTCATGTTCTATTACTATGCCTTCCATTCATAAATAGGAGGTACTCGTCGTAGCGGCGGCCATCTTGACTACGTGGATGAAAGAAGCTTCTTTTATTTTGATCCAAAAATGACTTTTTGGTATACTACGCTTATGAAGATCGAGGGAAGCATCTTTTAAGAAATATCGACGGGCTGCACGTATAGATTTGGCTTGTGACGATAATCAAGATGGCATCGTACAATGTTAGAAATGAGGTGCGTAGTACCGAAACGTAGTGCACAGCTGATCAGTGGTCTAGACGGACGGTCGGCGCTCGTTCGTTATTTTGAAAACGCTCGATAAAATTAACATCCAAAGTGTGATATGAGCCATGAGATAGACGGTGTTTCCTCGTGAGGAGGAAATAGACAATTCGTAAGCTAATATTCAGCCAGGAGTGTTTTTAAAAGTGATTCAAGTGAGCGTGACCGTACTTACCTCTGGACGTTTCAATGGTTGCCGTCCGGTGAGTGTAAACCTACCTTCGACAATCATTTATGATACTTACAACTACGCGTACACGACATTTCTGGTTTCGTACGCATCTTATACGATGGAGTCGCTGCGTTTTTATTATATACAATAGGGCGAACCGCCAATCATGACGTGTTGACCGCTTCAGGCGTCACGTACTGCAGGCACAATATGATCGGCACGAACACTTCTATCTATGCTTAATGCTTCGTTACTCCGATTTTTGATAAGGATACATTTATTTATGATTAATATACTCGATACGAGTGTTTATAGACAGTAGTAGGAAGAGAATGGCAAGCGTGACCCCGCGTGAACCTGGCACTCATGTAATTGGCTGTTTCTATCGATACAAAAATGCCGGTTGATGATATGCTAATGTCTTAACCTCTACTATATGATATCGCAGTGCGAAATCAATTATTATTACTGCAGTAAACGCAATGATTATTACATACATATATATGCATTGTAACATAATGAGATTATCCAGAAATAAAAACATTGAAGTATCACGGGAAGACGCTTAACAGTTTCTAACGACGTTACCATAGCTTCGAATTCATATACGATTCGGTTTATTTTGTAAAGACTGAGAAAAGCGTCAACGTGAGATCAGAGAGAAATAAAAATAACGTTATTTCCAGGGTTATGTTTATTTTTAACATATCCAACAGAGTCATCGACTTTTAAATTCTGTATCGAACGTCATCAATTTCATGCGGATTTGATTAACGTTTTCTTTAGTACTTTCTTTTTCCGGTTCTATCCGTGCCACCTGCGCAAATGCTTTGCCGATCTTCAACTATTTACTACTGTCCTTTAACGTCATATGTAGAGAACTTTATTTTTAAAAGTTTACGCAAGTTGATGAATGATTGACTGAACGATCTCTCTCTCCCTCTCGTAGACTCTTGATAGCACTGTTTCGAAATAATGTCTGAGCCAAGGGCTTACCGACTGTCTTCCTTACCTTAACCTTGCACGGTTTGGAAGACTCCCCGACACTTCCTTCACAAGGGTCGTCGAGCTTTCTTGGCTTAATCGAACAGTACAGCAGACGTTCGGGATAAAAGCCAAAGTACGCGATACAACAGAGGATTAAATAACAACAGCTTCCAATTGCAGTGGCAGAGATGCATGATTGAGTGAACAGGAACAATGTAAAAGTACACAGTGTATGAGTAATAGAATCCAAATATTAACAGATGCATAAAAGGTCTCCAATATCAATATCTATAAGTTCGACCTGGTTACCGTAGCGGGTGGCTTTTATTTTTAAAAGTTTGCACACGCTAGATAGATTCTCGTGGTCGTCGTTGTATCGTTTCCCGCGTACGTCAGTTTGACGGGCTGACGTAGTACGATGGGTTGCGACGCCGTTGGAACAGGTGTCGGCGAAAAGCTTCTTGTGCTTCTCGCGAAACCAATAAACTATCAAGTCTGAAAGAGAGAGAGAGGGAGAGAGATAACCGTGTCGTGGTCACGGGTTTATTTACATCCTGTCCTATTGGCACGACTATCGGTTTCCTAGGTTTACGAAATCAGATAAGATTCTCTGGGTTTTAGTCGTCTGGATAGCAAAGTCGAAGAGCTGGAAACCCTTATTCTCTTTTTTCTCTTATTTCCTCTCTTTGAGACACTCCATTCTGCTCCCTCTTTCTCTCCATCTCAATCTTCCGTTCTCTCCCTCTGTCTCTCCTAGGTATTCCAAGACACAAATATCTTCCCGGCAACCAAGAATTCCGCTTTTCCATTCTCCTTACCTCTCGGCGAACGCACTCTCAATCCCATACTCTCTTTTTGCTCCTCTTCGTCTTCTCCCCGCTTTCCTCTTACCTCGTTCTTTCCAACCATATCCCGACTGATTCCTAATACCGCCACCTGCCGACGAAAAAAAATCTGGCACGCGTCTCAATCTCGAAATCGCTATACCAGCCTTTACCCGTTATCCTAACGAAAACTGGCGTAGCTTTTGCTGTGCTTGAACGAGTTTGCACAATCGCTGCTCCTAGCACACCGGAACGAATTCGATAATCACTTGAAAAGACGTCCACGAAGGTCAATCTTCACTTAGTATTCAAATAAGATACTTTCGTGATCAGTATTATGTCTGACTCTCAGATTATTCAAGTCGCATTAATTTTACCTAAAGATGGAAAGACGGATGTTATGAATTGTCGTACCAACTTATATTTCACGTCTTACGATTTATGCTCGAACAAATCTTTTATTATGTTCGTAATATCGTATTGCTCAACGTATCCTGTCACTATAAGGATTCGTGGCCACGTGCCAGGAGGACGTCAATATTTTTTAATAACGCCTAAAAGTGTGCTTACCGATGCACACGTGAGCGCTCGTTTTTCAATGTTCCTCAAACGTTCGTAGGCAGCGAGAGCAGTCAAAATCAGACAGGACAAGATGGCAATGGTTAGGTATAACGCGTGTGGCACTATATAACTCGCGCGTGTGGCACGTACAGTGCCGGCTAATTATGTGGCACTCCTCCGGCACGCGGCACAGGTGTCCACCGCAACCCGGTGCCTGCCAAGTCCGCCGATCTACGTTACTGTAGCTCTTGGTTAGCCCGAGCGAAGTGTGCCTTGCTCTTGAAAAATGGGTCAGTCGCGTTTATAAATACGAGGGTGTATCGGGAAACCGCATGGAAAGCGCCCCCGCTCTCATAATACTCAAACAAGTATGCTCGTCGAGTCTCATGCTCTCCTGCTTCTTCATCCTACGTCATCTTCTTCCTCGTTTGCTATATCATTTTAGGGTTCATATGGATTCTTATTCCTTTAGCGTTGACAATGTCTTAAATCGAGCATATGTATCATGTATACCATGGACGGTTCGGATTTTGCGTATATACTCACTGGTCACGACAGCCACCCCTCCCCCCACCCTCGTCACCACCCCCACATAGAGTACAGTGAGGAAAGGATGTGGACGGTAAGGACTCGATGGAAACTCGCCAAGAATAACGAAGCTTACACCTGGCACCCGCAGGTAGGCCCTGCCAGGAGGATGGGGGCCCGCGATGGGGGAGTGCCACTGCTCTAACATCGCCATCATGCAGCTGTTCCACGAGCTGAAGCAGCAGTTTCCTGCGCTCCCCGACCACGTCGTCTCCCAGTGCATCGCCCAGGTAGACCCTAGAGTCCGCTTACTCGGGGAAATCATGAGACCCTGTTGGTTATCTCTATATAGGTTTTCCTGGAGTTCCTCGTTAACACCTCTCATCATGTTCATCTCACTAAGACATCGTCCTAGAGTTATCGCTTGAACTCTCTCAGGATGAACTCATCACGTTCTCACATATCCGTCCTATCACCATTATACATACTTATTGCATGGAGTGCGCGTTGTGTTTGTTTTACAGTTAAGGGTTGTGACCCGATCCGAGTTAGTCCCGGGTAACTTTAACCCCGTAGAAGATGCACGTGACAGTCACAATTGTATTTATCGGGTTTTCGAGATATTTATCAACTGTCTAAGGCATGCTCGATAGCTTACGGGAGGTACGCGTGTGTTGCAGAACAGCCACGATCGGGAGACATGTGCACGGAGCCTTCGTGCGACGCAGGACTCGCGGCCGTCGCCGGGCGCGTTTCCACCGCCAGCCCCTGTCCCAGCACAGCCGACCCATTGCACCATGAATTCCAGTTCCTCGCGTGCCCATCGGCCCGCGTCCTTGGACATCGGCTTAACACGACGATGTCCCGTCACTTGTCCACGTGTACCCATCCAGCATCCGTCCCACGTTGCGCCATCCTCCGCCCCGGCGGCTTGTCCCGCCAGAGGATTCTTCGACGACCTCAACACCCCCAACAACGCCGGCTTCGAGCTCAACGTCAACGTCGCGTGCAGTCCAGCTAGCAATCGCGGTACGCATTACGTCAGCTCGAACTCTTAGATCATCATCCACGTTAACAGGGCGCGAGCTCATGTAATAAATCAATATTCTAGCCTGGACTAAAGACAGCCTCTATATTTTAATCGTTCCACTACTACCCTCTGCCTACGAACGTAATCATGTTATCAATGCGTGCTATTACTGGTCTCTGTGTGACATCCACCTTGATTGCGCTAATCCGTCTTTCTGTCTTTGCTGTGATCCTTGCGAGTTTACTTTTTACTTCTCCTCCTATGCGAGCTTTTCTTAGACTAATCCTGATACGTGTTTATCTAATACCATTGAAGGAGAACTTTTTTGTCAGAGTCGTTGTACCCCTTTTTTCATTTCTTGGGGGGTGGGCGGTATGTTGTACAGATTTTCGAACGGTACCACCAAGTACCTGTAAACGAAGCGATCTGGTCGTGGAACCACGACCTCACTACGCCGACCCCTTGGCAGCGAATGTGAGTAACGGACCCAACGGTACTCCTGTGGTTGATCATACGCGAAGCTACACTTCCGTCAGTCTCACCCTGAGGCCACCATCTTCCGAGCCACAACCACCTATCGATATACGCTCACAGGGCTCGAGTTTGACTTACACGACATCCTCCGTCGATCCTAGGGGTTTTCAGAGTAGACTTCAGATCAGCATCGGTCCAGGAAACGTAGGCAGTGTAGCTGCTGCGAGGATCAGACCTCCTATGGGTCCTACAAGACCAACTACTCTGTTAACTCCACAGCAAACAACACCTCATCGACCTCCAGGTACCAATTAATTGATTCAATTGTAATTGACAATCGAGTAATAAATTTTTGCTTCGATCCGTCAGGTCTACCAGCTGGTCCACCTAGTCAATTACCAAGACCAACGACGACCATGAGTGCTCCATCGACACCCTCCGTTCCCCAGGTCGGCAATGTTCCTGTCAACCCTAGCAGCTTGCCTGCGACCCCTTCGGCACCCTCGACGCCACCTCCGTTCACACCACGTGCTACAATAAACGCCAACGCATCTTCCTCGACGACCGCCGAACCTGCTCGATCGCCGCTCAACCAAGGTGGATACAAGTTTTCTATCACCTTGTTGCACTTCTTATATACATATTTACCTGAGAGTCACACGTTCACGCGAACGCCTACGCTCGTAGTCCGCAGCATCGATATTTACGCATTCCTGACCCACGCTCGGCTATACATAGAGTCACGCATACTATTACTCAGGCAAATCTCTGCCTTCTACTATACTTACATATGTTGTACGATATTCTGTTTTTCGTTTGCTCTGCTATACTGTATTCTCTTTTCTTACACTCTGTTTTGAGTCGTTGCAATTGATTGTATTCTTTTAATCTGTACCTTGGACTGTTTTTCGCTCTCTGTGAGATTACTATTGAGTAATCGATATTGGACATCCGTGACTGTTCCGTATATGTTGTTTAAACATCGCCTATAACGTCAATCAGACCACCTAGACAAAATACTGTTATCTTCCAGTGATAACGGCAAATCACGGTTTTATATAGGAGGACAAAATACGACTCTACCTGCAGAATACTTGGTTCTGTTAAAAGTACCGCGTAGTACTAGCTTTACTCTCTATGGATCTTGGCACTGCGTTGAGTAAGGCGGACATTCACACACGTGAACATGTCGTGCGATTCGTGTGTTTCCTTCTTTCAGTCACCGGTACGAAGAAAATATTATTTCTGTTATACGTGTTGCAGTCGCGGAGCGTCAAAGGCGGTTAGTCGAGGAGCAGTTGGTCAGGCGAGATAGATTGGCATCGGAATTGAGGGCCGAAAAGGGAAGACTGGAAGCTATGAAGAGGGAATTAGAATCCTTGGCGAGACCTTTGGACTCGACTTTACCACCACAGGTATGATTAGATAAATGTTTGAGAAATTATTTGTCTAATGGCTGATCTGTTGATTTAGGAACTCAAGAGAAAGCTGAGAAGCGAAATTTATCAACTACAGGTAGAGTGCGACAGGCTTGCTGACGAGGTGGACCAGAGATCCGATCCACGAGGTGCGTAACCGACTGGACAACCTGAGTGTCCAGGAACTTTCCTATGAAATCCAGCCACACGATGACACGTTTCAGTACCTCTTGGGGAGACGAATGAGGAGTTTTATCAGGGCATTTATACGGGGCAACCGTTTGTTCCTGTGCCCTTCAATGCCAGTCCGCCACCGCTGCCCAGTCAACCTCCTGCATGGGAACCAGCCCCGTCCAGGAACATTATACCCAACGTTAATATTGATCCTGATCGAGATGATCGGGATGGTCCCTCCTGGGTCTGCAAGATGTGCACTTTCGATAATCATCCTCTGATGGACAAGTGCGAACAGTGCGACATGCCCAGGCTGCTCAACCATAATACAGGTACGACATCGATGAAGACCTCGCCCAGGTCCGTCTCCATTGACAATTCGAGGCCGTTGTTGGCCACGAAATCTTTGGTAGATTCGAAATCCAGAAAATAAGAATCAACGTTTGCCGATGTTTGATTATTTTGAATTAATAATCGCATGCCTCATAACGTGATACGTTTATCAATTGAGTGATGATTATCTTTTATTTAATGCTATTCTAATAATGTAACAGTACCTCGTTATTTGTGATATTAATCAACATTTTCGCGCACGTATTGAATGTTTTATTAATTAATTACTAGGCCGACGTAATTCCGTACCTCTTTTAGTGTACATACGATGCTTCGTGGAATATTAATTTGTATATATGGTAAATGTCTTAATAAATATGTTTCATAATTATGTGCATTCGTTTATTGGCTTATTTGCCTGCCATGACCATGACGTGTGCTTTTTTTTGCGTTTACGAATTATTTGATACTGGACTGTACTATGTTGTTTAACATTACGTTTTATATTTCCTCTTGTGTACCAATGCGGAAGGTAATACTATGCTTCGTACTTTTATCACCTTACCAGCCGTTAATGGATAATTGAGAATTATTGAGAGGGGGGAGGGGAGATCTTGAACTTTAGAATGCAAGGTAGGTAGCCTTTAGTAACGAAGTAAATCACTTTCTAGGAAAGGAGTAATAAGACGTAATGATCTTCGTGATTTGTATTGGAATAATACAAAATGTTTGCATAGTTTTTTTTAGTATGAATGATAATTGGTTTTCTTTTACGTAACCATACAATGCATTGTGTTAATAATTCGGTTGTGCTGTTAATTAAATCTTGTTTAATCGTCAGGTATTATGTAATTCTCAGGTGAAACGCAAGATATTCATATACGAGTGACCCATCATCATAACTTTTCGCCCAGACGTAAGTGATCTTGATGGATTTAACGATTTCCTAATAGATGTCATTAGAATAAAAAACTGAAGGATATTAATTACATTGTTTACAGGAACGGTGCATAGTTGGGTGGTATGATGTGAACTGAATTAGAGACCTAAGAACTGTACATATAATTATTTTAATTAAATAAAATGAAGTAATAGGGATTTAAGTGACTGATACGAAAATGTGACTGTAATAATTAATTTAATTTTTTATTTGTGATTAGCATACGTATTGTACTTAAAATTATAAAGAATTTAATGTGTAAAACTTTTGTTCTTACGTTGAGACTAAATACTAATCCAAAATGATTTTGTACTAGCCGGAAATTCCAATACATTTTGCCTTTTTGTATTCTGTACGGAATAATAAACACCACCGACGTCATTGCAGACCAAAGAGTACAGTACATTACATTCTGGAATCGCACTTCGTCCCAATAAACGCAGAAAAAATGTAACAAAAATAAGAACAGGGCTATGTTCTCTAATTATATAGCTGTACCACGTTCCAGATTAAGTTTCGTTTCCCGAGTGTGCTCTCCGTAGAAGCGTTCAAGTTTCTGGTTAAACTTGGCATTCCTTTCGTTAATATAATCTATATCAGCATCGTCATTGTGCATTCTTCTTCTGCTGTACTTGTCACGTTTAGCAATTCTGTAAAGAATAAATAGAGGGTAATGTAAAAATACTGTTACACTACATTTTTGTTCATATCCAATAATTCAAGATTTTGACATACTGTTTTTCCAAGTCATCGACCATCCTGTCCACAGCATCCTTTTTATCATTGTGAAGACCATGTAAAATAGTGTTTCTATCTCCATAGAAAGCAGGTCCTAATTTTTCCTTAGCTTCTTCGTAAGACTCCATATTAGGCTTGATGCCTTTCACTAATCTATTGTATTGTCTAATAGTGGCTTGTTCGAAATCCGCAAACCCAGGGTCTGGATTTTTTTTCTTCCTCTTCCTATCAAGTCTTCCTGCTTCGATGGCATCCATGTTCAAGAGCTTGGCTCTGTCATAATCGACTCCCTGGAAAAAGATGTACATAATATTTTAAAATGAAAAGACAGCTTGTTTCCTTCAATCGTACCTTAGCCTCTGCTTCCTTCCTAGAATTCTCATCTTGCATTATCCATTCAGCCTGTCTTTTGCGAGCTTCCCAATTGGAGGGCAATTTCTTTCTCTTGTCCTCTTCAACAACTTCCTTGTGGTTTTGTTGTCTGGCTTCGTTCTATGCAAAGGTGAGGTTATTTACGTTCTTAGTACTTTGAGGTTAATGTAACTCACTCTTTTTGCGTGAAGATCCCGCAAACGTTTCATTCGTTCGGCTTGTTTTTCCGCGAAAGTCTTCGCACTCGTAGACGCCTCGTCGCTCATTATTTTGAAAGACAATTTTCTCTTTTTTATACCGATATTCCACTTCTCTATATATTAAGAGTATACTCCAAACGCAAATATAGGGTGCCACAGCACATAAACACAATGCCACAATGGCCGACATATGTTTAGTGATGACGTAATCATTACTGCATGTAAGTCCTCTGTTTACTCATTTAATAAAAAAAATCAAAAAATACATTAATGTCCCGAGAGTGTCACAAATTTTCCATTATTTTCGAGTAAATTGTCTTTGTGATCAATCAGATATCAGTATTTAATAATATTACGAGCATTAATAAAAAAAAGATGATTCATGCCCCTATTAAAAAAAAGCAGTATACTTACACCATATACTTTAATAACCGATTAAATTAAAACGAAGGTCTAATATTAAAAGATCAATATCACAATGTATCACACTAATTCTGAAATTAAATGTTATATCAGCATCATACATTAGCTATATAATCATTGTCATTTTTCAATTATTTCTTTGTTGGAAGTTGTACTAGCGTTCTAACTACTATATAAAGTATCCTTAATAAAAATCATTTAATTAGTAATCCCCCTACAAAATCATAAATAACAAGGAATATATCATCAAATGTTCTGTTTTCATAAACAAGCTTTGAAAAGCTTGCTATAGCCATGTATGTTATGCATGCGGTTCTATGATTGGATCGGTGTATCAACCAATAGCGAAACCCGAATCCTACAGGCTGTAACCTCGAGAATCCGATGTCCACTGGGCGTAAAAGTGCTCGCGTTACCAGCGAGGCACTGCGTCACGAGTATATACACTGTAAAGCACTCGCGATTTCATAAGATTACACAGTAGGTAGGCCGCGTTGCGGTTCCAGCCAAGATTACAATACATAACGCTTAAATACAAGACCGTTTGTAAAACAAAAGGGAGAATCGTCCACGAGGTCCCTGTGAACGGAGCGGACGTACGGGCAGTTATCGATGGAGACATTGGAGTCGAGTCGCATGTGCCGCCTTTGTGGCAAGCAATCCGGCATTTGCATCAACATATTTGACGAGAAGGAAAATCACGTCAGGAAGATCAACGCAGTCCTTCCAATTTTGGTAGGTGCAGCCTCTGCCTTCTCCCCCTATCGTCGAGCTTAAGAGCAACTGGCTTCACTATATAACTAGAAAAATTTAATGTTGTATATCACGGCTTTTTCTTTACTTCTATTTCGGCCAGAAGTTTTAACGAAGCTTTAGTGCTCCTCAGCATTCTAACACGGAACATATCTCTTGAACGCTCCAAAGCGTTCTCCTTCTTTCTTTGCCAGTCGATTCGCTGCTGTAAATGGGGATGGCGTATAGTGGCGCCAGAAGGTTTCGCTTAGAATGAGTGGGACGATGCGCTCAGTGCAGGCCATAGTGCAGTCTGCCGATGCATTGCCTGCCGAGTTATGCAAAACTTGATGATATTTCAAATCTCACCTGTTATATTTGACATCGTCTATTTCGGTGATAATTGTTAGGATAGAGGTTCCATTAATAGCTTCCGCTTGGTACTTTTTTAAATTGATTTTCTACAGAATACTTTTATTTTTCCATAATTGCGTTACGGACGTAAGAAATTTGCTGGAGTTAATTGTGGAATTATATATTTTCAGGTACATGAAATGGACATGCTTCCGAAACATATGTGTCATCGTTGCAGTTATAAATTGGAGGAGTTTCATAAATTTTATATTGACTGTCTTAAGACGGATGCGGATTTGAAGAGTCAATTGTCTTGGATGAGGAAAGAGGACTTTACAGAAGATCTTGGGGCTCCTATGGTTCACATTGAAAATATTAGGATCAAAACGGAACCCCCGGAATATGATATATACGATTTGGATCCTATCTCGGAGAACGTTAATTATATTAATTCTATGAGCTCTGTCAGTTATCGTGTTAATAATAATAGCTGTACTGATGAGATGCATGAGAGATTAAGTTATTCGAATTTTGATAGTTGTACGCGATGCAAGTGTGATTTTGATCAGAATAATAGGACTGATAAACTGTTATCAAAGGAGGACTGTGGTAGAACAAAACCTGTATATTTACGTGAAGACTCGAGTCGTAATAATTGCAGTATATCTGACATAAATATATCTGAAGATACAAAGATCCAATGCGAAGTTCGAACAGAAGCACAAGAAAACAATAACGAATCTGAAAGTTGGGCCGATGACAGGAGGTCCAGCAGCTGCATGGGAATGGTTAGTTCGTTAAAGAATTCCGTAGTTGTAAACATTGACAAGAAATTGAGAAATATTTCGGCATCGTATAAATTGCGGCCCGGAAGGAGATCTATAGATTGTGACGGTAATAAAAATAAAATAAGAATTATATCGACGTTGAAGGAAAAAAGAATAAATAGAAATATGAAAGACCAGGACGTGATAACAAATATGAAACAGGAGCCACCTGATCATCTTGAGAGGCGTATTTTAAGGCCAAGAAAAAATATAATTGATTATATGCAAACGAAGAGACGGTTATCTAAAAGGGAAAGAGACACTCTATCAAATTCAACGAATAACGAGCATTATTTAAAACGGCATAAAATTCACGAGGACACGGAAAATACATCAAGTGCACAAAGTAGAATAAATAAATCATTAATGATGAAGAAAGAAAAAGAGGATGACTATGAAAATTGTACGACCGATATGCATATTAATAATAAATCTCTATTGGCGAATAAACAAAACTGCATAAAAGATCTAATGAAGTCGTTCGATTCGACAACCAATAATGTTATCGTTAAATTCGAGCAATGCGTGCCCGACGGTGTGATAATAGACGATAAGAAAACTAATAATAGTTTCGATATAATTGGGCAAAGAAAGTCACTACGGAAAGTTTCAAAAAAGAAACTAAAATCTGAGAAAATTGGTATAAAGCGCATAGCAAAGAATAATAATCATTTTGCACCAAAACATTTGAGAAGTCAAGATGCGCAACTCAGAAGCGGCAAGATATTGAATTATGAGAGTATACCTAGAGCCACCAAGAATTCAAAAAGAAATATTTTCAATACCACAAAGAATAATGCCGGTGTAAAAAAAATTACGGTTTCCACAAAATCCTTGACCAATATAAAATATTACTGCGAGAAGTGCAATTTCAAATTCGCGAATAAGGAACTTTATAAGTTGCATACCTGCTATTACGATTAATACGAATATCCTTAAGTTTTATATAGGTGCTTTAGATAAGATATTGATTGCATATTTCTATTGAAAAAAATCGCAGAGATGTATATATTTTATTGTTATGCACGTATTTTTGTGTAAACATTTAAATTAACTTTGCCCGGGGCTATTTTAAACGGACGGCATAAATCATTATACAAAGTACATACATGCATACTTATATTGTATGACAAATATCCTTCGAAGAAGATATATTTTAAGATTATTAAAAGATTTTTCAGTTCGTACGAAGAATACATTATTGTGATATCAATGAATTTCGACTGTCGAAATATAGAAATCAATGCGTGCTATTATGTCTCCATTGTAAATAATAAATCATTTTAAAAATTTTCTAAACCGTGTGTCACACGTTATATTTTTTTGTTAATGGCCGATGTGTGCATTAATAATCCAGTAAAAACAATATTTACGTAATATGCGTGTTGTAATTTCGAACCACATTTTAATGTAATAGTCATGTTATACAGATGTTATAAAAATGAATGGAAAATTACAACTAACTTGAACCTTACATGTAATATTGTCTTTGCTGGAAAGCGTCTATATCATAATCATAATCACTGACATAAGAACGAATAAGTTATCAATAATAGCATAATAATGGTGTATCGAATTTTTATTATCTTGTTCCCATATAGTTGCTAGATACATCCTATGATATTAGCGTATCAAGCGATTGTACGTTTGAAGTAACTTATGCTGGTTAACATCGCTGAACGTTACATTACTTTTCTATAAAGATCTATAAGGCATGTTTTTCACTGACTAAACATAGGTAGGAAGGGTTCGCTTTGTTATTAGGAAGCGACCATAAAGTGAAATTGAAAATAGAGAATTCGTACGTTCCTGCTTAAACCGAACCAGCTCACTGGAAAATGTGTTTCTGATAACGATTGTCTGCCAATGGGGTAGCTGAATTTATTATGAAATAAGGGTGGCGTGAGTCCCTGAGCTCTAGCTTCGTACGGCGCTGAGGGAGCGAGTCACAAAATAACAAACAAACAAAAAGCGAACAGATGTCAAACTATGCCGGGATGATGATCAATTATACGTTTTATCGGAATTTTATGGGCGGTCAGTGAGAGTTGTGTGAAATGTTTCAGAACGGGAGGAACTCACCAGTCCTAGAAGACGTAAGTTAACTGATGATGTCTATAACAGAAATGCTCTAAATATATACTTAACCTTAGCTTGTAGCAACTGACATTCATGGCAGTTTCATGGCTCCGTTTTAATGTTCCGTCATAATTCAGCGTTTATGAACTCTGTGTAGTATATTGGACCATTCTTTGATTGGATACTATACTGATGATTTTTTATACCTACATTTCGTTACATAGAATATCTTTGATATTAATACTTTATTGTGTTTATTTACTCTGGCAGCTTCTTTCAACTGAAGAAGATACCCTGGGATCTTCTATTAGTCTCAGTGTGGGAGAAAATTCTATTCGTATAAAGGAGAAGTCAAAGCCTACCAGGGAACCTGGTCACATTGCCGAAGAGGTTGAGAAGGAGAGATGGTGGTTGAAAAAAGCAGAGACACGTCCAGGTGTTGCGGATGGAAAGAAATTAGAAGTAAGGGGGAAACCGTCACCTGGTCCTTCTCCCGATGTAACTTCTTCCATGGCAGAGTTTCTTGAAAAAGAAAGACTGTGCAATGTAATATACCATTCCATGACCAACGTCTCCTGTATTGGTTTTGTTGACTCTTCCATAGTAATTTGTTTTTCATGCGTGTCTATATTATTTTTCATTGTGATCGTATACAACTTACTAGCTTTATCCAGAGAATATCTTCAGAATACTAAGTATATACTATTGTGACATCTTTGGAAGATTGTCAAGAAAACTTCTATTTATATTAATTTAATCGAAATTTATACAGTAAGATGTATTTGATGGATATATAGGTTGCGTGTAAAAGTGAAACTGAGGCTAAGGACAAGGATGATACACTTTGCGATGTACTTGCATCTGTAGCATTTGATAAGTATCCTTCAGATTTTGAAAGTAAGTATGTTCTATTTTAATAATAGGATCTTCTTATTAACGTATATCTTCTATCCGTATCAGATGCCACAGATGAAGACATCGGTAGCATCTTGGAGGAAATGAGTAAGATTGCAGGAGCGCTGAGTCCAAACTCTGGACCAGATCACACAAAATCTGGGAGTTCTGGTAAGAATAAAACGGAAGAAGAAAGATCTGTTGAGGAGCTGTTAGAAGAAGCTGAGAAACTAGTAAAGAAAAATACACATAGTCTTTCAAAAAGTGCTTCGAAGTCTGACACTTTAGTGCCTGACAAAAATTTAGATATAACTGAAAATGTTGGAAGAGTCAGACAACTAGAAGAAGACATATTTCAAATGATAGAGGCAGAGGTTCACAAAGAGTCGGAAAAAATGAGGAGGAGTCCTAAATACGAGAAAAAGAAAGATTCCAGTCAGAGTTTTGAAATCGTTTATGAAAATGTAAACACATTAAAACCTCCTAAAACTCTAGAATTGCAAAGAAAGAAATTCGAGGAACAGAAAGTTGAAATTTCGAGTAGCTCAGATTTAGACGACCCTATAGAACGACACTCGAAGTCAGAGGAATTAAAAGTTGCCACAAAAGTTGAAGCCAATGACAATTTGCAAAAGGAGATAACGGACGTGGATAAGGATTTTTTTGACGATTTATTACGGAAATCCAAAGAAAAAATCGAGGGTGGTATGTCCGCTAGTTCCAGTTTTGGTCAAGAAGATTTTTCGCACTTTTTGAAACTTCTACAAGATCAAAGCGACAGGAAGGAACGTGAGCCTAAGGAAGCTTTGAGTTCTTATAACATTATAATAAGGCATAATCAACCGGGAGGCAGCAGCAACAAGGGTGAGAGCGAAACTGCTTTTGCGAAAAGCCCAGCATTTCCAGAAAAAGAATTTTCTGAAATTCTGGAAAGAGAATTGCTAAAAGTAGACAAGAAGAAAGAAATGCACGAAATAGCAGAATCAGAATCCAGTACCAGTGCCGGACGCTCCGCTCGTTCCGAAGGATCGATTAAGAGAGATGCGTCGATATCAAGAAATTCCAGCGTAGATAAATCAAATAAATCTGATAGTGGAAGAAAGGATAATATGCTTTCAAATGTTGAAGCTGTTAAATCAAATGAATCTAAGGAATCCAAAGTTGTAAATGCCAAGAATGAACTGTACACAGTGGGTTTAACACCACGATTGGAATTGTTCGCTGATGCAATTCCTAAATTAATTGCTGAAAAATCGAGTGAAAATTTTAAGAAACAAGAACTCGATAGAATTGAAAATGAAAAGGATGCTAATCGCGTAACAAGGACCTGTGTATCCGACGAGAACAAAGTACATACGGATTCAAAAAAATTACGAGAGGACCATAAGAAGATGATTAGTATCGCAGGCCCGTCCAATATGAATTTTCAAAAAATAGGATCCGATACGGCAAGATCAGATCGTATTCCTGTGGCGTTGGATAATAAGATTGGTAAAAAGGGGATAAAGTTCGCTAAATCTAAAAGTTATGATCACATTTGCAAACCCATTACGAATCTGAAGTTATCCCTCGATGATGTCAAGATTGTCAAAAGCGCTGATATTCCAAAGAGAACTGTACCGCCAGCAGCGAAGAAATCTCCTTTATCGAAGACAAGACTACAACCTAAACCAGTTTCTAAATTTACTCCCACAATGAAATTGTCTCCCAAACTTCGAAAGGATTCACCGAAAGAAAATTCTGCACCATGCTTGGCCTTTGGGTCCAGGGTAACCATGACTAAGTCCACGGACAGCATTTTGAAACATTCATTAGCTGGTGGCGACACCAGAAGAAATTTAACTAAAAACGATTGGGAAAGTTTATGTCACGAGGAGCGGCACAAGAACGCACTTTTGAAAGGTAAGTGTTCAATTTCCTGATTACGTCAAGATTTGTATTTTAACAGTGTAAAATCAATTCCTTTGCATTCCACAGAGCAACTGAATTCCGAGGCCAAATTGTACAAGACTCAAATAGAAAGTATGCGCACGTCGTTCGAAGAGGAACTGTTCTCCTTGAGAAAACAAAACATAGTATTAAAAGCGAAGGTCGATGAACTCACATTGAATGAGAAGAGATCAGAATATAATGTTAAGAGCGATACTAAAACATTAAAGTTAGAACGAGAATTAGAGAAGCAAGAGAGTCTCATAAGAGCTTACGAGGTGGAGAATAAGAAGTTGATGCAGGAGACAAAGCGTTTGCAAGATGAAGGAAAAAATCTTCAGCAGAAGCACAAGAACGTGATAATGGAATCAAACGAATTGCAGAAACAGGCTGACCGTATAAAGGACCTGCAGGAAGAGATGCTAAAGTTGAATTTGGTGATAGCTGAGCTCAAGGAAAAGAATACTGACTACTTGATGAGGAATGAGGATCTGAATCAGCAGAATGGGTTGCTTAAGGACGAGCTGGAGATGTTCAAGGAGCAACTGTGCACTAAGAATAGCTCTGTAATGGAACGTTTACAAGCGATGACTACTAACGAGTTAGAAATGAGGAAGCAAATAGAAGACATGAAGGTGGAATTGAATTCTAAGAAGGAACTTTTAAAGTCGATGAAGTTCGACTACGAGAGGTTACAACAGAACTCTCTACCTCTAGAAAGGGAGCTTCTTGAATTAAGAGTCAGGGAAGGTGGATTAATGGAGAAGTTACAAGTAGCTAAGAGTCACGTTGAGAGAGAGAAGCAACTTACGCAAAAACTGAAAGATCAGGTGATCCTAGATAGTAAAAAGATCATGGATTTGAACAGACAGGTACGAGAAATGGAAAGGATCCTTAAGCGAAAAAATCCGGATTCGGTATCAGCTCTTATATTGACAGCAAACTCAGAACATGAAAGAGTAAGCGTAGAGAAGGTGAAACTCTTAGAGGAAAGGATTGTTTCTCTGGAGAATGAAATAAAAGCAAAAGAAAACATATCCCAGGAGAAGCTTGCAGATTTTCAGAATAAATTCACTGAAATGAAAGAAAGATATTTGAATCAAATAATGGAATTAGAAGGAAAGCTATTGGAAGCGACTGTCAAAGATCGTAAGGTCTATAATGACATGTTCACACAAACAATGTCGAAACACTTAGAAAATAAAGGAGTAGAAACAATTAGAAATCAAGATAAGGAGAAAGCCCCAAGTGTTGAAAAAGAAGAGAAAAAAGTAACAAAAGTGGGCCCTAAGTCTCAAAACGCAAAAGAAGACGCTCATTTAATAGCAACAATCAGAGGTCTTAAATTAGAACTTGCCAACAAAGATAAAACTGTATCAAAGCTTACAAAGGAATTTCAAGAATTGCAGAAAACAAATCGTAGACTGCAAAAGGAACGTGAAAAGTTATTAAACGATAAAAGAAATTTCAAAGGTATTGATGCTGATAGGCTTAATGCAAACAAAGTTACTGGGATGGATTCCAGGCCTGCGAGTTCTAAGACTACTGATTCTAATGATCAGAATTCAAATGTATATCAAAATGGTAACGTGGCCAATGCAAATCAGAGACTTTCTGGTTCCACCCAGAGACTTTACGACCCGTTACAGTTCTCTGAAAATTCAGAAAATGCTACAACGAAGAGATTAATCAACGAAAATGAAATCCTCAAAGAAGAATTAAATAAAATGAATAAAGACTTCATGGCGCTGAAAAATAAACGTCTGCATGATCTAAATTTGCTGCAGGAGGAACACGAACGTGAAATGGCGGCGTTGGTTAAAGAGTACAGCGTGAAGTTCGGCGATTCTAAAGTGGTAAAGTTGCAGGTCTGTAAAGAATGCGCGTTTTGGCTCGCACATTTTTTTAAAACATTTTTTTGTCAATAACTGCCTAAAATCACCGAATTGATCTTTTCAAACAAAAGTATATATAGATTGTTGTTTCAATGCATTTTTGTATATGATACTATTTATTTTCTTTATAGGGTCAAATAAATACACAGGTAGCTATAATAGCCCATCTGAAGCAACAGATCGAAAAGCTCAGGGATAACAAAGAACAAGTTGTTGTTCTAAAAGCTGAAAGAGAGCATCTCGAAAATAAAGTAAAAACCCTGAATGAGAAAGTGAAATACTTATCCACACCAGTTAGTAATGAATGACAATCATTAAATAATGCCATGAAACTGCTGCTAATCCATAATATTTCAGGGTACTGAACAACTTCAACTACTGCAAGACAAGATCACTATACTACAGCAGCGTCATGAGAGTCGTGAGATGACATTACAATCTTTAGTACGTGACTTACTGAGGAACAAAACTCAGTGTCGTGATTGTAAAGGTGAGAGAGGCAAGAACAAGCAGCTGTGCTATTTTCGACAAGAACTGGATCATATCCTAGGCATGCTCCAGGAACTTGCAAATGTTTACTGATGATAAACAGATGATTGGAGACGTCGAGTCTAGAAGGAATACTTAGAATCTTGTCGAACGTATTCAAGATTCTAGATTTTTCTCTTGCCAATGGATACGTAGATAATTTTTGCCATTAGTGGCAGAATCAATCCTTCCAAAAAAGTGACTGATTAATTGCACAGGACTTGAGAGTCTCTTTCCTTTACCTTTAACATTCCTCTAACTGCACCTGAAACACAATTCCAGAATAGACTGAAGTCTGTTGTTATACTATCCATGTAAAAGCGACGAGATATGCTACATAGTAATACGCAATGCATTGCTTGCATAAAAATTAAGAATACCTTAACTGGATTTTACTTGGTTATGGGATAGTGTTGACTCACTGCCAGACAAATTATCAAATGAAAATTAGGATGAAAATTAAAAGAAAGAATGAGATCTATGGAAAAATAACGACAGGCTCTCCTAAAGTAGATTCTAGATTTTCTTCCAGAAAGAATATGCTAATGTTTTTATAGAACTTTTTTCTAGACTTTGCTGTATATATGCTGATAAGTTATTGGCGACATTTGTAGTATTGTCTTTAACATTGCTGTAGCAGAGCCAAATGTGATGATTAGTTTATTGACAATTGGGCATTGTGTACGATTACGCAAAGCGTCTCGTGTATCGAATATAATTTATAAGCCCAGGCGCAAAACTCATATCTTTAATAAAACTTTTTTTTTCGAAAAGTTCTTTCAAGAAAGCTCGTATACGCCGTTGAGCATTTATGTACCCAGCACATCGCACAAGCATTTCATTTTTTACTAGCTTTAAGTCCACGAACATGATGTACAAAATTGAAATTATCTTTAATAAAATAGCTTTTGTCGATTCGAATATACAATACTTATATTGCCCATTTATTTTTGGAATTTTTATGGCATGAAATTCTGGTTGTAATATAAATATTCAAAATATATCGTTTGAATGCTTTATTCACAATAAAATATCCGATTTTACATAGATATAAATATACATTTCGGCTGCATACTATAATAATTTAATATTTTAACATCGTTTGCTGTACATTAAAATTCACGTTTATAAGCTTCAACAAATTTTTTCATCTAGTTTTGAATAACAATAACAAGCTACAGGTTAGGCGGACATATAAGAAGCGATTAAGCGATTTCGTGATTGATCATTCAGTTCCGGCAGAAGTAGTTCACCATACAAGGAAGCGACTGGTTTGCCGGAAGATGTCTCTGCAAAAGAACGCTCTATGAATAATCCACATGAGTGTAAGATCACTATTGTAATTATGCGATTATTTAACACTTACCCGAACAAAGTACCTTTCCCGTTGTAGATGGAAGCTCCATACAAAACGCAAAGTGTCATTACCAGCGCTTGCCGTAACATTTCGTAAATCGTAGAAACCGCTATATTTGCTTCCGGTATTTTAAATCCAGCCTCAGTCTTCGAACCTTCTTGGTAATTGATCCTTTCCGGTCCAGGAATAACATATCGTTCGTACGTGGAGCGAGATTCGTCTACCTTGCGGCGGAGGAAACGTTCTTCGCGATCCTGAGTATTTTTAACGTAAAATTCACGAGCACGAGATTCCTTTTCTAGAGTGCGATCACGAGAGATCCGATCATTATCTTGAACTCGGTTTGAGGTACGACGATCGATCAAAGATCGATTATTTCTTTGGCGATTATCTTGAGTGTTTCGATTATTACGTCGGAGAGTGTCGGCCCAGGATCTTTCTGTGGAGTGACGATCAGCTCTTGACCGAGAGATGAGCATTCCTTGACGATCATCCTGGATTCGATTTGATGTACGACGATCAGTTAAAGATCGAATATTTCTTTGGCGATTATCTTGAGTGTTTCGGATATTTCGTCGGAGAGTATCGACCCAGGATCTTTCAGTAGGAAGATCAATTTTGCTTGTGATCCTCACAAGATTCTCAAATCTGATCACTGATGATCGTCGTTCTGTTATTTCCTTAGATCTTTGTGTAGTGGGTGAAACGATCCTGCGGTTGCTAACAGTTTGAATACGATCGTTGGATCGAGAACGATCGTTATGTACATGGCGACTATCGATCCTGCTGAGTTGATCCTTTTGATCAGAAGCTCGACTGTTGCCAAGACCAGTTACTCGACGAGTATCGATTCTAGATTGGTGACGACGGGCGTCGATCCTTTGACGATCATTCTGAGCGTTTGAGCGACGAGTATTGATCTTGATTTTACGATCGGTTTCATCGTTTGCACGACGTGTGACAATTTTATCTCGACGCTCATCGGTACCTAGACGAGTATCGACCCTGGTCTGGCGATTGTTACGATCAACTCCGTGACGAAAATCGATCCTTGTTTGACGATCTTCGATGCTTCTTACACGTCGCATATCCGTCCGAACTTGGCGTTCATTTAAATCTCTTACACGACGTACGTCATCTCTAGATCGGCGAATATGGAGATCATTTACACGGCGCATGTCTTTACCAGATCGGCTCGTCTCAAAATTATCTACACGATCCATATTGATCCTTGCTTGTCTGTCAGTGACGTCCCGTAGACGACGTAGATTGTTCCTAACTTCACGGTCTAGATCTCTCTCATGATGAATATTTGTTCTAGATCGATCATTAAGATCACGTACACGTCGTACGAAATCCCTGTCGCGAGATACACGATCCAAAGATCGAACTCTTTCACGTACTAATGAATTTCTTCGAGAGTCCGAATCACGACGTTCTGAGGAAAACCTTCTTTCCACTATAAAACGCTCGTTTCTCTCTGATCTTCGATCATCGATCCTCGGTAAACTTCGCTCTCTTCGTACGTCGCGAATCGTTGAAACCTCACGTTCTCTTCTAGCGTCGCGAGTGACCAGGTCAGAATGTGTTTCACGGCGTATATCGGAAATGCGACGTTCCATCGATCTAGATCGGACCGCCGTGTTGGATGTCCTCTGAAGAGTTTCCAAATTTCGTGAGAATTTATTCAATCGATTTTCACGGGCAAAACGATCTTTGCGCGGCTCATCAAGATGGCTCATAGTTCGTTGTAGATCCAAACGATCTACGGATCTTCGGGATTGTCTTCTAGAAGCTTCTACTGATCTTTCGCGATAGTTTCGCCTAACCGATTCAACAGATCTTTCTCTACGATTCATGTCCATTTCTCGACTTTCCGTAAACTGAGCTCGTGATTCGTAAAGATCATTGGATCCTGCTAGTCTTGACCGAGTATCTCCAACACTTAAACGACGCGTTGCAATATCCCCTGAGATGCGAGAATCTAAAACGTTACGTCTTTCTATACGAAGATCGGTAGATCGAGTATTCCTGGTGATCCTATCAAGACGATCGTTATTAATGCTAGTCGGTAAACGAGCAACGCGTCTCTCATCACGACGATCCCGAACATCTCTAGCGATTCTACGATTGGTATTAGCCCGATATCTTTGAAAATACGTAGCTCGATCAGAATCTTGAGAAGTGCGTTCAGATCTTTCTAGATTTCGCGAACGAGAGAGAAACTGGCGCCTCTCATCGCTTCTGGCAAATCGGCGATCTCTGTTATATGCTTCTCCGTCGGTACTTCGGGATCTGATATCGGCAATTCGGCGACTCTCATCAATCCTGCTTCGCGATCGAAGATCAATCTTGGTCCTAGCAGATCTGGCAGTGTTGTGAACCCTCGATCGCTCGTTCGACAGTCTCGTAGATCGGTCCAGGAAGTTAGAACCCTCTGTTCTGCTTCGAGAGATCCGAGTTGCGCTGGACATGCGATTCAATCCGTCATTTGTAATCGTGGACAGTTTTTCCGAAACCAGGTTGTCAGCAGAAGACATCCGGTTGAATGGATTATCATTCGGACAGGCATCAATTCTATGGAAGCATATGAGAAAAATGTTAAAAAATGATTTGAAAATAAACAAAAACTTCGAGAAAGAATTTCAGTGCATTACTCGTGAGGTGCTCCATGCTGCAGTTCAGGACCCGCAAGACTTCCGGCCTGACCTTCTCTATCTCTAGAGACTAGACCCAGAGTAAGGCATGCTAAAGAGACGGTCATCAGACCCATATACTGCCATGATCGTACTGGCAGTACGACATGACGTGTCCTCCGCATTCTGAAGAAAGTCAAAATCAGATTTCTAACTAAAGGCTAGAAATTTTGAATAGTGTCTATTTATAGTACTGTGAAGTACATGAGTACTAAAGGTGTCATCTCCTCATGACTTTAAATTTAATAAAGTCTCTTCGACTTCAGTTCTGATTTGTGGGCCAATTGCTTCAAGTACACAAACGTGATAAGTATGCAAACTTTTACTTACATCTTCCAAGTATTTTGAGAGTTGCCAAAGTTGAAAGTTCTTCCTGGGGTTCTTGGTGCTCCACAAGATGCTTCCTCGATGATGCTCTAAGAGCAGCTAGTGCAGAGTGTCCTGAGGGAGCTGGTTATATACTAAACCCGGCTCGTAATTCAATAGAAGTGCAATCTGTGGTTATCAGCTAGGGCCACATGGGGCTCGTGCATTGAGGCGCGAAAATCCCTCTCGTAGGCGGCGAAATGTCGCGCGTAGAAAGATTATAAAATGGCAGTCTGATCGAGGATTATCCATCTGGAAAATTAAAGTTAAGAAATATGGCGAGTTTTGAATTGACAGTATAACGATAGCAGCTACCTGATTCACAAAAATAACTGATTTTTCGGTTCGTGTAATTTTATAAAGCTTTAATAACCAGTGGTGCTCCTCTTTCTTAAAGTAATGCACTGGTTCTATTTTGAATTAAGTTGTAAGCCTTTAACTTTGAAAATTTGTATTTACACGCGGGACTGATTTTTCAAAATGATATTACTTTATATAATCGGTATATTGTATTGTAGGTTTTCACCTTTAATATTTTTTAAATGTAAACTTCAATTTTGGCTTCTAAAAAGTGAGGATTTGGGAGGTAATTTTTAAAGTCGACTGCTCTTATTTCCATTTTATTTTATACAAAACACGCATTACAAAGCATCTGCGGTCAGGCTACATTAAAATACTGCTTATAAATATATGTACACGGGTCACGCTCCTTCGCGCAAAATTTTCCAAATTTTGTCGCCTTGGTTCAATTTAAATTACATGGTCGTACGAGGCTAATTCGACCACAACCCAGTTCGAATAGTCGATTGAATTAATTATTTAATTACAATCGAGAAAGTATTTCAATAAATTAATAGCGCCGATTTACAGATTTGAAAATATACAAAGGTTTTCGGGACAAGTGAACTTCCTTTTGGATTTACTCTTCTCTAGAATCGAACGAGAAGACGCCATTGTGAAACGCAGAGTGTCAAGATGATAAGCACTTTAAAAAGAGGACTGTTGGTCCATACGTTTTCACTACCGGAAGTGGCCATTAGTTCACTACATATATTAGTATCGTTTGTTTCCGGTAGGGCCGTAAAATTCGGGAACATCTGAATAGCCCCTGGCTGAAATACAAAAGACAATTGCATTTAATAATATCATATAATAAAATAAATTCAAAAAATTCTTTAATCAATTAATTATCGAAACTTACCAAGGGTAATGTGTCATCCCTTTTTCTACAATAGGTCATGTGTTCTCCGTAATAAAGACTACTCTCTATCGACTTGACCAGTAATTCCTCTCTCCAGGGCATATCTAACATATGTTCAGCCAATGTTCTGCCACGAAATTCCTCAGGATTCTCAATAACGAGGTTAGCAAAGAGATTAGAATTTTGTTCGTCCTCGCTATATTCCTTCATGGCTCTCAAAGCCGATACTGTTTCACCCATGACAACTTTCTCGGCTTCTGTTGGTGGATAAGGCAGAACCGGTTGTTGCTGTTGTTGAATCGTTGGCAAATTAATTGCATCAGTTCTATAATTGGAATGAAGATGAATAAAATGTAAAAATAAAACCACATTCATCATAGTCATAAATTAACAACATAATCATAACCATAGTAGCTCATGAATTCTAGCTTTAGAATTGAAATTGATAGAGTAAACTTAAAGAGGAAAGATATTAATTAATTGAAAAAAAAAATCTTTGACTTACCCAGTAGTCAAAAAAAGCCTCTCCAGATCGGTCATAGAGATGCCCTTGAAACTAGCAATCCCCAGTGTGTGAAAAAGATTCTCGACAGGAGTAACACTATAACATCCAGCTAGCGAAGTTCTAGGATAATGTACAACGAATGCCAAACACATTTCCTGATTAGCAGAATATCCCCCCAGAGTAATCTTAGGTCTATCCAGGGTGCTGTAAACGCATTCGGCAATGAGTTCGTCACCAGGTAGAATCTTGACTTCCTCATCTAGAGTATGCGACTGTTGATAATTGAAGTCAAAGTGATTATCTTGAACAATTCTTGGCAATTCTTTTCCTTGACGTATGTGCTTGAGTCCAAGTCGTTTACCAGCAAGATGAGCGTGCAGCACGACGGAGACTACATTGATACCATCCTCAGGTAACATCTACAAAAAAAAAAAAAATTAAGCAAACCACTTTCAATCACCGAATCACTTATTATCCATATACAATTACTAACCTTATCCGTACACTGTGACGCACAATAACCTGCTGTTGCGTATTCCTTCTGTCTAGGAGGTACAACCAGCAGAGGACTTACAGCAACACCGGCGACAAGTATACCTGCATCATGCTTGCGCAACTTGGGCGTGAGATGAAGTCTCACACCACTACTGTCATTGACGTTCTTGAAGCCAGGGTTATTATAGTGCACCTCCAGCATATAGTACGATCCTTCAGCATGTTCAGAAATAGGTATCCCCACGTGTTCGGGTAGCCATTCTCCTGGAATATAGAAAAATGACAATTACAAATCTCATAATTTCACACGTTGAATGATAATGAGCACTACCGTACCTTTGCTACCCCGGGCCCAGGCCAGAACAGGCTGTAGGCAGGATGACCACTCCTTGGGTCTAGTGCCACTGTAACAGTCTGCACCGATGAGTTTGGTATGTTTAGCCAGGATCGAGTCGGTGGAAGCGCACTCGTAGAGGATGATGTGATGAACCAGAGCCTCGTTCGCCTTCTCCACCAACGGCGTGTACTGAAATACCAAGTAGTTAATCATCCTTCGTTATCTAAATAAAATGTAGTACGTGGTACGAGAACGGTAATGGCAGATATGCGTGCGATCAGTTAGAATGATTCTTTTATTTTCTATGGGAAATCCCATTGTCAGTCTGTCTACGTGTCTCTATACTTGCTAGTCCACGTGACATCATCCACGAAAGACAATTTATTGTTATTCAGATAACGTTCCGGGCGACGAGACATCCGCTCGAATCAGTCTCAATGACCGTCATTTGCCAAAAACGTCCCTGTTCTACTATGGAGTGATGCGCGTGTCATGAAGAAATTATCATTGAATTATCATTCGTTGATGGGCTATGTCGACTGTACTTACTCCAATCATGTGATGCTTCTTTAAGAGACCCGGCGGTCTGAAGATCTTGCACCAGTACGTGGTATCGGTGTCATTTGGTACTGCAAACTGAAATCAAAAGAATTTTCAACTTTTATGAACTTTCATTTTGAATTGAGCAGTGACGTTCGTCATATACCGTAAAAAGAATGTACGCTTCAAATTCGAAGAAATTCACTGATTTATTTTATTTTTACTATACGATCACGCTCTTGCATACCTCATGACTCTCCCTAACGCTCTCTCCTTAATTACCTTTTTCCTTCTCATAATCTTTTTTCGTTTAGTCCATCTGACTAATTATTTCTAGTTACTCGGCTTGTCCCAATCATCGATCATCGATCGGACTCTCTAATCATTCGTTCTATCTCTCTTTCGTTCACACAGTTCTCCATGGGCACCTCCCCTCTCCCCCTCCTCCACCACTGACGCTCACAAATGGAGTAATTATCATAGTTTTTAGCTTACCTGATTCAATTTGACATCCCAGTGCCGTAGATCTGAACTGTCCAATTTCGGTTGAGGATGTGGGGCTGGAGCCTTAAGCCTGAGGGCACGACCTCCACGTTTCTCACCGTGCCACATCGCGGTATTCAATTCCGGATCGGTTTCGTGTATTGCCCATAATACTCGTACCGTATCCCCCTGAAAATGAGCGAGACGGTCTGGGTGACGTTATCCTAGAGAACGTAGTGTCATAGGAGTGACTATAGTTAGCGCGGAATCGGTTAAAGAACAAAGGATACCAATCCAAAAGAAAAAGAAAAACGAGAAGTTCTCAGGGGGTCGCTCGTATGGCCGTAGGTACATCGGCACGGATTAAAAGTATTTTAATGGGTCGCATCGCGTGGGTTGGGTTTGGAACTGGTAAACACATGTGAAAGACCGGGAGTCCTGGAGCATTTTGTAAGAGGACAGGCATGTTTAGGGTATACCGCAAAAGGCTCGGCATGCTAAACGCTTAAATACCAGCCCTGACAATCGCTACGGGCTCTAACTTTCCACTGGGAAGTTTAAACGCGTCCAGTAAATCAGGCTGAATCTCTCTTACTTTATTTGATTCCGTTTGTTAGGTGATTTCCTTTTCTTCTATTCTTAATTCTCCTTTGCTGTAAATTTAATCTAGCCGCTACCGCGAAACGAATCTTCCGAACGTCGTTCTTCTGAATTCATGAAAAATCTCTTAAGGAATTCACGACTGGTTTTAATTCCATTGCTTACGGTTAGTTGATGATCCTGGGGGTCGCAGGTCTGCCACCTCCTGGAGAACGTGACGCTCGTGTGAGTGCCGTTTTGCGAACTATGGAGGACTTCCACATCCTGCGAGGCATCCGTTACCGGCGCCGCGTTCGACTCCTCGATCCCATGAGAGTCCTGCAAACGGAAGCCAGAGTGCAATGAGCGTCGTACGAGAGGTCAATGTCCTTTCTAAGAATTACCAGAAGTCCCATTCACAATTGAGACTTCGAATGAATTTTATTAAATCCTAATTACAGATACAGGAAGCAGGTTAGATACATATTATTAATTCTATTAACCTTTATGAAATTTACCATACTCTCATTTTCACGCATACCTCAATTATTTGAGAAAATAATTATGTTCCCCAAATTGAATTACTTGATTGCTGATTTTATTTCCATTCGTTACATAGAGTATACATCCAAATCAAATATATACTATTAGTTCCAGAGTCTTCAGCAATTTTTTTTAACCTCATTAAATCTTACATCATAATTCCTTCTTCGTCTAACCTTCTCCTTCTTTATCCAAGTCGCTGGTAGCTTTATCGTTTTTCTTTTAACTCTTCTTTTGCTCGTACGTCTCGTTCGTTACAAACTAAAGGCACGAATCCACGTGAGCGTAAAACGCCCGGAGCGTCTAGCTCCGTTGCGTCTGTTTCTGGACTCACGGGCAGGACTGCCAACGTTCCTCCAAGGGAAGTCGCCTTCCTGCACGTAATGAATCCAAATAATTACCAAGTGCCGTCATGCCTACCACCGCCTCCGTCAGCAGACCGTTTCAGCTTCGTGTCTCGTTTGGATTCAATTCAGTCAGGTTAGATCGTATCTTCGTGGTTTCATTGAGAATAGGTACTTACACGCTCTACACCCATACAAGTGAACAGGACAAGGTGGTAAGAAAAGGGGGAAAAAAATTCCAAGAGAAAACAAAAGGACAACATCGTTTAACCAAAACATAAAACTGGTCTGACAAGATCGGTATACGATCATCCAAATTTTACAGATTGACATTAATGTTGAACACGAAAAAAAAAGTTACTTAAATCCACATCAGTTCTGTCGAAAATTGATCGTTAAAGTAACATAGTCATAAACGGGTGGATTGGCGACCGGATGTGTCCTGCTAAGAAGATCTTTCCTTCATTGATCCTTTTTTGTACGTCTATTCCGATTCAGAAGAAGCAGACCGGTTCGTAAGCGCTTCTCACCGTAATCTCTCATCGTACATTTTCTCGCGCATTATGCGGATATTCCCATCGTTCTACCAATTACCTACCGATCTTGAAAGTCCCTAGACTATTAGACGAGACGTCATAGCTGATCTTTTACGGCTACTTCGACCGATCGCTTAAACAAGATCAATTAGACGGATGACTTTATTGCTTGGCTATTCGATTTTTATTCTATTGGAATATACGTAGAATAATTGGAGCAAAATGGAGGCTAGATATTTCTGTTCGTTCTTGGGAAACGGATCGTAAATCATTACTCAATAATCTTAATGAAATCTACGCTTGACCGAACGCGCCAATCATTCCGTCATTGCACTGCATTCTGTACGATCCACTCGCTATGAGCCGGGACTAGGTCCGGAATACGTATTCCGACGCCCCAGGAAACGCAGGTACCCATCCATGGCGTCACATCCGTTTGATTAATCTTCGTGTACGTATGTCTGTATCCTTGGTACGTATTTATTGGTCTTATAAAATTGTTTGATCTGTTAACTGCGATTGATCACTTTTATTCTATACACGTTACCTATACCTATATCGATCGCTATGGTTATAACGAGTAAATAAAATGAGGTATGGCCAAGACCTTTCTTCAGCATCTTGAAATTCTTTTGTTCGAAGTAACAAGAACCCGGAGTCGTAATTAAGGATCATCCGAAGTCTGCTGGAAGCTTCTTTTAGCGTTTGGTAAGACTGTACGTAATTGAGAAAATGGAGGATCTTCAGCGACTGGTTCAGGACTCTGTAAGGTTAGCTCGAAGAATTCAAATGATTCGAAATATGTTTTTCCTCGGATACATATAGAACGTTCGACTGTTGGTTACGAGGGACCTCAAAGGCCTGTGGTTCGAAGGACGATAAAGCCAGTAAGGATAATTGAGAGGCGTAACAACTATCGGGAGAAGACTAGCTTTTTAAGTAAGTACCTTAGACTCTTTTTTCTTAGACAGGAACAATGAACTGAAAGCTGCTGTACCAATCTCGGTACCAAAGATCAGGCTTGTTTCGATCTTTCTATTGAGTACAACCAGTACCCATGCACCCAAGTGTACCTGAAATTCATAAGGATCCCAGAATCTCACGCAGTGCCCATGGCTTTCAAGGACCTCATCTACACGCAATGGTTATAACAAGGTCCTGTGGGCCTGTCGATCGATACCGGTTGGAAGAGAAATAGAAATTCATCCTTTGTGTTATGGTTCCCAGGGAACTGGCCGCGGGGTGAAAAGGGGAGGAAGAGAAAAGACGAAGAAAAAGGAAGGAATTTCTCTCGCGGGGACTGCCCCTCGAGGCGCCGCCAGGACGGTAGCCAGGTGTTTTCGAACGGGAGTCCTTCTCCTCCAGTTTCTCTGCATCCCTCCTTCCGCTCCCTCTTCATCATCCTAAATTCCGCTCCCCTTCAGTTCGGGCCACAAGACCGACTCCCTTTTGCCACCTGGTTAGAGCGGCAGCTGGAACTTTGAGGTCCTTAGAGAACTGGATAAAAGGGGTTCCTCCCGTCCTTCGACCTGGAACCTCCAGGATTCTCTTCATTGGCACTCGTGATACGTCAGGGTCCTAGCTACGACGACTTGCTTCTTCCATTCTTCCACTTTTTGAAATGCCCGCCCTTTCTTCTGCTTCTTCCTCGTGGTTAAATACAAGTATTCCTAGCCCTTTATTTGTACGCAAGAAACAGGACGACTTTCACACCGAGCACAGACCAAAGCAAGGTACCGGAGGATGCTGGACACTACCAGCAACTGCCTTCGCGTCGTAAAAGTTCCTCGGCATCTCTGAACGAACGCTTTACAGTTTACCGGATCGTTCGTGTCTCGCCGCCACCTTTCCTTCTATTTTTCTCACCTTCCAAGAGGGCGCGAGTTATATAGGTACCCAGACGGCGACCATTAAACAGGCGGAACGTGAGGAGACCTCCCCCATGAGAACATATCCATGGGGAGAGACGGGGGAGAACTATTTTATCCTTTCAAGGATCGCACGGATAAGAAGATTACACTGAGATGAAAACCAGCTCCGTTTCCAAGGAGTACAGGGATAAACGAAAAACTCATGGAATTAACTCGATTTGCCAGTCTATTAGAGATCCAAAGAAAAAACTTTAAGACCACCGCGATGGAAACGAATAAAACGTTCTAGGCTCCCTAGGCGTTTATTACTTAATTTCCCAAGTACCCGCAATCAATTACACCGCGGTATATTATTAACCGTCGTTTTATCAGGAGCGTCATTATACAAATATACATAAATAACCAAAACGGTATACAAGTATAATTAAGAATATTGATTTATGAGGTATACAAAAAATTGCGACAAATTCGATCAGGCTCTGTTGGCCTGCATCAAGTCTTGCCACCCCGAGGCTAACAATCTAGATATCAGGAACGGCACACGGTGGCAAGACCGTTCGCCAGGGATCATGGAACTCTAATTGCCATTAACGAGCGTTACGGTTCCCTGGTATCGATCCCCCAGGCTATACCTTATACTCCCATCCTCCTCTTCTTCGGCGTACTTCCTATGGTTTCGCTGTTACTATATATATAGCGTTCATTTTACCACAGAATGAGAAGGGACAAGAGAGCAGAGAGAGGGTCAAAATCAATCGTCATCTTGACGTTAGCCAGAGAGATGAGAGTGCGAAAGATAGCAGGAGAGAAAAGATTGTAATATTTTACTGTTGGTACCACTGGACCGGTTCCTCGGCAAGGGGTATTGTAAATCATATGTAGGATTATGTCGACCCGATGTCGTCCCAGGTATGCTAATGAGTCCACCGCATTTGCAGATATACCGGTGGTGGAATCCTCGCTCTCTTCGCGCATGCGCAATGCACGTATTATGAATTTCCCACGAAAGTCCCTGGCAAGCATACATATAACCATACCGCCGACAATGGGAATGAAAAAGTTTAAGACGAGACCGTATAGCAAAGAGATTCCACGAGAGTACGGTTGTCCGTCTTATTGTTAGTGGCAGTTTCGAATAGTCCCGGTTATATATCCCATAATCGTACGAAAGACTAACGACCGACGTACGAATCTTTCGTCGTATATATATACGGCTGGGGTAACATACGAGATAAAGCAGTAGAACCGCCTCGGAGGTAAAATCGGTGGTAGGAGGAAAGAGTGAGGAGTGCAGCCAGAGGGCTTCGGGTGGTTTAGGTTAAGGTTGGAGATGGAGAGGGTAGGAGCGCCGAGGTACAAAGGGATTAAAAAAAAGGAGTAAGAGGAGGATAATGAGAAAAAATAAAAGAGGAAATCGGCGAGCGAGCCAACGGATGGGATATGCTGCTGCTGGAGAAGGAAGGCGAAGGAGTTAGAAGAGGACCAAGGATTTCTGTGCATGCACTGTTGCACTGGAGTGTCCGTCTGTCCGTCGGCGAGACGCCCGTCTTTCTCTCGCTGATGCTAAAAGATTCGCGTCGGCCACCGCGACGGGGGGGCCCGCCGATGTCTGGAGGCCTTGGACTGGCCCCTTGGACTCAACTGGGCCCAACGTGCCCAACGGGCCTCGCTACACTTGCTCGCGGTATCCGCATCGGTCCTCCTCTCCTCCACCTACCTCGGTGCCTTCTGTCTTTTACTTCTTATTTCTTCTTTCTTCTTTCTCCTCTCCGACATACGGCGTACCGACATACCTATCCTGGCTACGACGATAACTTCGACCTGAGCACTGCACATACTGGACGATCGAATCGATTACACGCAACGACGCGCGATCTTCCGGCCACCCTCGACTACCCATTATCTATAGGTACCATTTCATTTTTATTATTGCACATTTCTAGTCACGATCTTCGTGGTCCTTGCGTGGAATACGGGAATTTTTTCAGTTTTTAGTTTATTTTATTTTTTTGTTTTGATTCGGTATTACAGTACGGGAAGAGACAGCTAATTCTTCGTGGTTCGAGGATGTATGGATGGGGACCGTCTTGTCATCGATTCGGGGAAGTAAAGGGACTTGTTGAATGTAAATTAATCGTGACGTTATCTTATGGTGACTTGGGACGTATATGTTAATTTTTGTATTTACATTTTTTTTTCTTGCCGTTCCAATATGCTTGTTATAATCTCTCTGGTACAGGGTTAAGGTAGGTAGACGGATTGGAGAGAGTTACTAGGGAAATGGTAGATAACTGTTAGGGTTTTGCACCTTTGGTACATGGTATTGGTTATCTTGAATTTTTTTGAAATTATCAAATGTCTTCCATATCGTATGAACGGACTGTGTTTATTGTGCGTCTCGTGGGTATTATATTCTGGGGGTCCCATTCGATTGCGTGGACCCTGGGATCCGTAATGGGAATAAATTTAATTAAGATTAGGAATTCGGGCAAGCCGAGCGAAGCAGGTTTCATGGCTGGTGTGACCTTCCGCCCGATCCTTATTCCTTTGGTCGGTCTCCACACGAGTTTCGTCCTAGCTCCTTTTTCTTCCTTTTTTTCGACGCTCGAAATTCCAATTAAAAATTGTGAGACCCTCGCGAGGACGCTGTACAGTCTCTGCTATGAATTGTCTACGTTTTAGAAAAAAAAAAAGAGAAGACAGCGCCAAGTCTAGTTAAGAATTGGATAACGATCTCATAGACATTAAAATTTAATCGAACTCAGGTATGGGCATCAACGACAATTGTAAACTTGAAAAATTTTACTAAATATTAATTATTATTCAAATAACCCTTCGATCTTCTAATCGCAGGATCAATCGAGCCCCCCTTGAATTTCGGTTCAATTAAAATAGTCGAAAGTGTCCTCTAAGAATTAATAATCATTAAAAATGATGAATGATCATTTCATTTACAATATTCAACTCTAATCTGCTTTAAAAAAAATAAATAATCTGCCCCTGAAGATTTATGAAAGATCGACCCATGTTACCGAGAGATACCTCAGAAGCTAAAGGATTACAGAATCCGAATGGACCCATGGAACATTTGAATACTTAGATACATATTGGAGAGAGGCTCTGAGATCGGCATCCCTTTGAAAAGACTGGGCCGCTATTGTGTAGTTGGATGTGTAAACGCAACGATGAAATCCATTGTCACGGATGTAATGGGAGCCGATTCGCGCTGTAGGTTGGCAGTACTGTAGGATTAAACGCCCGTGAAATACGAGTCTCCAGGCAACACTTACACTTTCGAAACAGATCTCACTCTACCGGTGAAGCAAATGGGCCCCGATTATTGGACCCGATCTCTTAGCATTATAGAAGTGTCCCGCACGATTTCGATTATGAAGATTTCGATCTGACGAAGGATGATATTGCACTGGAGCGCGAAACGGCTTCATTGTCGGACTACGCCAATTAACGCGGCTCATTATAACAATCAAACGAACGATCTTTAAGAAGTCCCTAACGACTGGGCCTCACTCGATTTCGACTGGGCCCTCACTTAAAGGGAACAAAGTCTATCCAGCATCATCCTGGGATATCTTCTCTTTTGTTTCGAAGCGATTCTCCTTCTCGTTTGCCACGCTGTTATTTCTTATTATTCTCTTTCCTTTTATTTTTCCCTTATCTTTTTTTCCCCATCCTTTCCTCTTCCACTCGACCGCTCTCTTAATCTTCGTTTAATTCCTTGGGTTTTCGTTCCTTTGGTTTCCTTTTTTTTCCCTCGACGGGCTATTCGCTCTTTGCCACTAATTCTTCTTTTTCTTTGACTTCTCTTTATTTTTTATTTCTTCCTTGCGCTCTCGGAACCGAGATCGCAGTATGCCCAAACCGGTGTATCCGTGTGTGGGAAATGGTACGAGGCGAGTGACGATGACGAGTAGATAAAGGAGGGGAAGACAAATCGAAGGGTATATTTTTACTTTTCTTATTAAATAGAAAAAATTTTAATAATCATTTTGAAATATTACTTTCTGTACTTACCAGTAAATTTACGGCATTGGTATCATCGTCGACCCAAGCCAGAATAATATCTGCACCCATCATGTGATTGTGATCATTGAATCCGATCCCCACGTATCCTCGGGTCTTAGCAGTTACTCGGAAGGTGACGAAATCCTCGTCACTAGGATCCCATTCCAGTACGACGATACCGTCATCATCCAGTTTCTCATATCGTGTGAATGATGGTTCAGAAAGGCTTCGAGTGTGTCTCGAATGAACCAGTCTCTCCCTAGCAGGCTTCTTCGCGATTTTCAATTCCTTCGAGGTTGGTACATATTTCTTAGGAATTCGATTTCCGATCTTAGGAAGAACCTTGATCGCTGGACCATTCAAGGCCACATCGCCCACCATTTCAAATGCCGAATCTATATCATCTTCGTTCTCATCTTCAGCTTCGTCGATCTCTATCATTGATTCAGGTTCGGTTTTGGATGTCATATCAACAGCTTCTTCAGGCATGATCGGCTTCGATAACGATTCCCATACTGATACTAATTCCGTAGGCACTTCCAAATCCTCTATTAAGACATTCATACTGATCGTAGAATTCTCATCATCATTTTGCGCTTCGGTTGGCACAGGCTCGTGATGATCAGGATTTAGGTTCTCTTCACGGTCATTCGGAAAGTCCAGACCGTCGTCCTTCTCTATGAATATCGTTTGAGTTTTTCCAAGTGTAACAGGACCTTCGACGTCCTTGACAAAATTGAGAATATCCGTACCATTCGTATCGGTAATGACTTCCTTAGTCGATTTAGAGTCTACAGTCTCGGGCAAGAATCCAGGCGCATCAAATTCCTCCGTGAGAATCCACTTATCCTCAAAATTAGTATCTTCCTGATCATTCGGAAAATCGAGAGCGTCATTCCCCTTAATGATAACTTTCTTAGTCTTCCTACGAGGAGCCGTGTTGTTATCGATCTCCACAGAATATTCTCGTGGATCGCTATTCTCCTGATCGTTAGGAAAATCTAGACCATCATCCTTTTCAATAAAGACCTTCTTGCTCTTCTTCGCGTCGTAACCTCTCCCTATCTTCTCATCAGTATCCAACAATTGTTTTTTGAAATTAGAAAGAGAGTAAAAGGGTTCTGGTGGTGCGTTTCTTCTGGCACGCGATCTCCTGAGATTCTTCGGATGATTTCTTCTGTAAGCCAACGTCTTCATGGTCTCGTCCATGTGCTGGACGTAAAGATCGAGAAGATCGCATAGTACGATTCGATGAACGCAGATCAATAGAACAGTTCGTAATAACAACATTCTCGTCCTTGTTTTTCCTCTTCAAATCAACATCCGAAAACGAAGAGTCAAACAAAAATGTCCGTACAAAAAATTTTGTTAAATTCACAATCTTCACCAAAAACAAGATCGCATGATCTCTCGCATGATAAAAAGATATATCTAAACTCACGTTATATTCGAGTCAATCTAATCTCAATGCACTACCGATAATGCGCGCACGAAAAATTTATCCATCGACTAACGACGCTCGCCAATCACTGTTATACTGTCGTCAGTGATCTTTACGTGATCGTGAACGCACATCCTCTGTCTGTTCTTGCATGTTGCGCGCGCGGCAGTTGTGCCAGGACTAATTTAAACACGCGGGCTGCCCCTGTGGATACTCGCAGCTGCTTACCTGCTGTTCCCCATGCCAGTCTCTCAGGCCCATAAGGCCCAACCGTATAGCTACTGGCCTCATCCCCACCACGATAACCAGCAGTCGAACGCCGTGCCGGTCTGCAATAGTTGAGACTCAACAGGCCCAACGTGTTATCCATTCGTAGTATAGACGGTAGGACCCTGAAACGAAGCAGCCAATAGCCATGGAGAATACAGTGGAATACACCGGAAAGCGTTCTACCGCTAAATATCTAAAAAGACATACTTTTTCTTCATTGGCGGGCCACGTATGCACGTTCCACTCCACACTGTAGACATGTGCATGCATATGGGTACTTGCACACATGTATATTTACGGAATGAGCTCTTACGAGTATTTCTACTTTGAATTCGCTTTCCGGCCCAATGATCTCGTGAACACAATAATAACACGCATTATTATTACTACAAAATTGAATTCACATATGTGCATATATATATATATACACATACATACACGTGTTTACTTCCTTCGCTACCCTCGACTTTCCGAAGGGCTTCGGTGAGTTTCTAAAAAGAAATGATGGGGAGCGATCTGGGCCGCTTCCTGCGGAAACGTTTTTGTAACCGGAGAGCCGAGACCGGGTGTCGTTTTGGGGACTTTGGCTGATGGGGCGGCTGCATATGGCAGATGCGAGCCCTTGGCACGCGCCCTTATCCTCGACAGGGGTGCTCAAATAGTGTGCACGGCTAGTGACAAAGAAGTTGCGTGTAGAAGAAGTACCGTGTACAATTTTATACAGTCTGTGCTTTGCGTTGAGAACTATTGTTTAACGCTTGGTAAATTTTGGTAACAAAGAATTAACGATCGGACGTCGTTCGCCCGTGGACATTGACCAGTGTATCGTATTACGCTTGCACCAGAAGAAGGGTTATCGATCGGTAAGTTAGGTAAGGAATAGCTTCCGAAGATATCAATTTCTTATGGAAGCCATTGACGATTAAGTAACCATATACGGCGACATAGTATGTTATATTAGTAATCAAAGATTGGAGCTCAGACAGTTCTTAATCGTATTAATTGCTTGCATAGGAAACCTGTTTCTCGCCATAATCGATTCCCTGGCCTTAGAGTCCTGCCGCCGTCGCTCGTAAAATTCACGAAAATAGTTCTCTAGATATTTTCGACTTGTACGCATAAGGTTCCCAACGCGTCCGGATGTCTAGACAAAATCGTTAATCCAGCGCAGTACAGATTTTCCTAGAATCTACCCTTGAGCGTTGGGAAACGCATCGTACCTCAAAAGAATTCATTGCATTGTTCGTGATCTCCTTTATTTCCCGGGTTTTTTTTTTCATTCCGAAAAAGGTCACACGGGACTTGTTCGTAGCCGCTGGTACCTTTCTATTGTCACCGGGGGAAGAGAAAAAAAAAACATGTAATAATACTAGAACGTTTGTGGGAGGGTAAGAAAATTCTTTGGAAAATTTTTAAGGTTATATGTAATTGAAGAAAATGTCTGATTGACACGCGGGAAATCATTTGAATGAGTATCGATGGGAAAAGTTCGAGGTTTCGACAGTATATATAATCATATATGTATGGTATGTATATATGTATATAGTATTTATATACATATGGAGATATCTATATATATACACTACGATAAGCAGTAAGATTTAATGTGACTTGAAGTTTATACCTTGGCTATATTCACGGCACGAAAAACATTCCTTGCGGAGGGCAAGGTAGGAAGGCTACACGAAGCTCCTTAGTATTCATCCAGTGAGATTATTCATCGTCGTGGCTTTACCAGAAATAAGATATCGTATCGTATCGGAAATTGTCTTGGCCTGGGAAAGCACGCGATATGCAGCATGGGTTTGTACCAGTTTGATTGATTCGGTGAATTAAACGGTCGAAGCGTTTTTAAATAATTAAAACTTTTTATGCTGTTACAGGAGGACATTGAATAAAGTTAACCGGATGGAACGTTCTTTTTTTTTTATAACCTTGAAAGATACGAGAGCGACTTCACCTGCCGCCATGACACCTGCTTTTACAACGTGCGGGATTTGTACTTGATCAGGACATCTGCCACTGAAAGACAGGCGCTGATAATTTTTATTGATTGGAGATCAGTCGTTTGGAATAATTCAAATGGTAAATGGTCTAAGGATTTTTGTATGGTTGCTACCTCCTCGGCACTTATTTGAAAGTTATTTATTGTTCGTCAGTTATTCTTCCTGGATCGTATTTATTCTTTATTTTTTTTATCCTCAGAATATGCGCGAGCACTCGCCAAAATTTTTGTGCTTGAATAAAACGTCGCCTGTGATGTTTCTGAGATTTCGCGAAGTTGCATACTAAGAAACCTACGCAGGCTTCTATGGTATTCTACTCGTGTGCTGGAGACTTCGTGTTTTATGCCACATACGTACGTAAGAGCGTCGTGCAGGAATTTGAACGCCGCCAAATAACCTGGGGATTTCCTCGAATAAAGATGTATTCGCGTTGAGCTCTGCAGTCATCATCGGGTACATTGAGATTTACATTGTTTAAAAGAGCCCGATAAATCCTTCATTGACTTATGGTCTTGCCGTCGATGGTTTTACACACATTTCCTTTGTGGTACGTGCGTACGCATACTGGTTTCATTCGATATAAAGATACAGCCTGATTCGGGTAATTATGGTCGATACGTCAGAGTCCTGAATCGCAGGTTTTTTCTGGTTCACACAATTGCTTGTGCCGTATAGAGGGCAGCACATATCAACAATTTTCGAGTGAGTTACCGACTATAGGTAAGTCGCTATGGAATTACATACCGTTTGTAAAAGTGAATATGTCGTACACCCTTTATAAGATTAACTTGTAGGTATTCTCGTTGTATAATCCTCTGAGGGTACTTGTAATATTTTTTTTCGAAAACTTTCTATCGTCGATACTTTGTTTCGTGAAAGGCGGTGATGGAAGTTGCGTCTAACTGACGCAAGAGGCAGCACTCTTTACAAGACAATATCTGTCTTTATTAGGATCTGTCAAGGAACTGGAAGTTGCTTCGATTTTCCTTTTTTTCGCAAACATCATAAGAAGATTCGAAGGGTAAATCGTTATTCAGTATGTTAACCATTTCCACCTTGTATTTCGCAGTTTACCATTTACTCCCTTAGCTGCGTGTATTTGTCGAACGAGTCGGTGGGTGGGACACTTGTCGTTCAGCATTGTTGACTTTTCTTTGGGTTCCTCAAGTTCCTTGGATTCCTTGACGGCTCTTATGCTTGGTAGTCGAAATGCGAATCCTCTTGACATCTTGAAGATTTAACTCTTTAAAGCAACGAGGGACACGGTAGGTGCGATGAATACGATAAGAGACGACAGGATCTCAATTAGAGCAAGAGAGGATAAGGGATGGATAAGAAGAGAGAAAATTGAGGATGAAAGAAGTAAGCAACGGGGCAGGATAATTCCAAGAAAAATCATGAAATCTCAGGGCTGACACATCGGCGCATACGTACGTACTCGTTGTCACTAGGGACATTAAATAATTCACCACAGCTGGGACCGAGGGTGGCTGAGAGGCAGAACGGAGTGTAGGAGTCGGGGAGGTGGAAACTGAAGGACCGATCAAATATTCACATGTCCCTCAACGCGGATACAGCTAAGCCACGTCGAGTCGAGGAGCTAAGTTTAAAATTTCCTTCTCTAATGATTTTCTTTTGCGAAAGAAATTGGAGCGTCGCAGCATCCTTAAGCTCTATTTTTTTGCTAAGACTGGTCGAACAAATAACTTAAAAATAATAAATAAACTATTATTAGAACAGTACAGTCATACCGTATACTCGTTAGATTGTAATTTCTCCATGGTGGGAAACGTAACGAGGATATTTTGTAAAACAAGAAATAATTCATACCCATCCTTCCCAATGAACAAAATTATATTCCGACAAAGTCCCCAAGAAGAAGCACCAATTCAAGAAGCGAAAAGATATTACCTGAAGGAAGATTGTGCAATTTCACCAGGATAAAACCAGTACCCATGTAGACGCTGGAGTTTCAGGAATAATCACAAAATGACATAAGTCTTTTTTACGGCCGGTACAGCTAGGTAGGTTCGACAAAGTATCCCCCGAGGGGGTGGTTTGCTGGGCAATCGGCCGAGCCGTGGGTCCGCGACGCATAAAAATATGCCACGGGGGTGCCATAATATTTTCCTTCAAAAGTTATCATCGCACAGGGCGGACATGGCCGAAAGAATCGATTGTCATTCTAGAAAGTATTTTGTGTGAACCTGGAAAACAAGTCAGCTGCTACCACTGGGGTAAAAGTTGGTCAACGAGGCGTGCCTTCTCCCCTAATCATCGTTCTAATTATCTTGGTAACCCAATCCCACCAGCGCTCCTTGGCTTCTTGCTTCGATTCCCTTCAGTTCGCTCGTCCTTAACGTTGTCTTAGAGTTTCACTGACTCTCAACGTTTTACACCATCTGAACCCTTAACAATTCCTACCCTCAGAATGTCTCACTGGAGTCTCATGGACCTGGTCTCATCTTTCTCCCTTTCTTCATATACTTCCCTCCGCAAGTCTTATTTTAGAAATCTTTAAAATTTTCTAACAATTTATTTAATACCCTTATTCAAGATATACAGATTACAGTTTCGAAGTTCTGTATATATACAGTTTCCATATAACTTCAGTTCTCACCAGTACAATGGATACGGAGTCAGAACCAACAGTCTGTGGGTCTGTCGGTGACCGCCCATCTAAGTTTAACAATTAACGGCACCTCGGGAAAAAAAATTAATTGCAAGGTTTCCTCTACGTCAGGAACACTCGTAGCAATCTGACCGAAAGACGTCTTACAGATCCACAGTTCTGTAATCTTTTTTTAACGTTTGTACCAGGTCGATTGCTGTACGTGCTAGACGCATCTAAATCATTCCTGTCTTTTCCTCTTGTTACAAGGGTGGCTTGATAGAAGTGGCGAGGATGTCTCGTGCTCCTTTACTTTTAGCCCCCACGTTGTCGTCAGACTTGACATCCCGACAAGGAGTATTTGTCATACGTCGATAGGCGTCAGAATTGACACACTCGCCGGGCGTGAAACGGAAGCGTGGCTGGGGAAGCCGGGGATTCAAGCGAGGGATAAATATTTGAGGAATTTGTCGCTGGAAAAAGGGGGCGAGGATTTCGAAAGCGAGAGGAACGCCTCGACGACACACATGTCGTGTAGGAAGTGCGAGGACACGTCGAAATAAGAAACGGGACTATCGCTTGTTTGGCGGAACGATAAAAGGATTTCGTTCAATTTGCATAGTCAGTTTAACGTTCACGAGTCTCAAAATGCGTAGCGAGTATATTCTAACGTCTAACAAAAAATGTTCAAGTTTCAATCATGGACTCCACCGTCTACATAACTCAGATTAAATAAAAAATTTGTCTATGAAAATAAAATTTCACAAATCAAAAGTGATAAATCGTCCACCTAATTTCCAACGGAAGCCAAAAAAATAAAATTAAAAAATTGACAGTGACTCTTACCAAGCTGTGGTTACGTTATGGTACCCTCGTGGCAGCATTTGGCTAAAGTTTTCACGACTCAAGAGAAGGGTTTGAAAGGCCATTTTCGGAAAGGGTCTAATTAGAATTTTGCACTCAGTGGAAAATCAGTGGCGCGCGGTGATAAGTTAGGTATATAATTGGCGGATTGGGCGGGGTCGAGGGAGGAGGGTGGCACTATGGTACACGGTGGTGGATGGGATTTTTGGGCAATAGACGTGAAGAGACACGGGGACCTGGAAACGAAAGCGACAACTTTGAAAAGCGTGGGCGCGCTAGCGTGAAAAGCATAGATACTCGCTGAATTGCGTGAATGATGCCACGGGCCATCAGGAGAGACAGAGAGAGAATCAAAGAGAGAGCCCTGTATATGCGGGAGGGATAGAGAGGCAGTTCATTAATGGATTAAGAGTAGTCGATCGATACGATTAGCAGCGTATGAGCGTACGTTTTCAGCTAGAGCACCAGCGACAGTACACCAGAGTACTATGACGTTATACTATAGCATATTTATAGCATATATGCCTATACATCAGTAGACAGATACTATATGGCAGAGAACACGTACCTGAAAAACTTAACCTAATTCAGGGTCGACTATTGATCACTAAATTGATATGAGCGACGTGTAGTTCGTCTCGACATCTTCGCTCCCTTACACGTCCCATCACCATTTCTTGGCCCCTTTTTCCTTCCTTCGAGCGCGCATTGCCTCCCTGTGTCCTTGCGTCCTCGTATGGGGGATGAATTTTAAAACTATCCCCAGGAGACCCTGCAAGGAGCGTCTCTTAAAATCCGGCTAAGCGTGGGAGAATTTGCCATGGGCTTGTTCCTGCGTGGGTGCTACACGTCCCTTGGGAAAGGGTGTCGATATACCCGTTTCGGGCTTCTACATTGGCTTTGGTTACGTAGCTACTTGATTTGAAACTGGGAGGGGTAGTTACCCTTAGACCGAAATGCTATAGATATACTATAGCTACGGTGTAAAGGCGAAGAATGGATTTGGGATAGACATTTCTTTTTTGTGTGCTATACGTAAGTTGTCAATGCGCTATACTGCATTGTAGTCCTTGTATTTTTATTTTGAGGTTATAATAGCGTCTTGTAAGGGATGATTAGGTAAGACGCATAGTTAGGGTTCCTCCAGGGGCGACCGGAGGTCGGACGTAGGTTAGTCCTTGTGAGGATACGCTGTCGTCGCTTTAATAAGCTCCCTTTCTGACTGAAGCTCACTCCTTCCCTTATACAGCATCCCTTAGCTACAGAATCAAGAACCGTCTTGGGCACCCTTTACGCGCGCGAAGGGCGAACTGCAATTTGATAAACTGTCACCGCCGTATGAGCTACTGTCCCTTTGTTACCCTCACAAGAATACGGAAGACATCCTTCGAGATTGTTCGTTTGCGATTTTTCTAGGGGGTAGTTTTAGCACATCTTGTATCATAAATCATTGTACTTGTCGTATGCGTTTAAAATGTTGACTTTTGAAAAATTAATTTTTGTTTTAATGCACTCGTGTAATTTTATCAATGATCATTTTCTACTGGTTATACGCAAGTACATTTAATTTCATGAAATATCGTTCCTACCAATTTTCACTGTTACTAAATGCATAGGAATTCACCCTACGAAATGGATATCGGACGCATCGCACAGTGGCTCTTTTCATTTCCATGTAAACGAGGCCCATAACTCGCGGACGTAAAATCTCGAAAAAATTACAGCATTAGTAGTTAGTTCCGCGCGGCAGATCACGGCTGATACACCCGCGAGCGATTACATTAGGTATGGAGATGGGCAACTACCAACAACCCTCCTACGAAAAGGCAAACGCAAGTTTGGACAAACTGAAGCTATGGACCAAGATCATCATTTTCAGAAGAGAAGAGAAACCTTGGGATACCTCTTATATGCTTATATGTTAATAAAAAGACCTAATGCAAGAGTTGGAGCCTGTACGTAACAGAGAACAAAAATATTTGATCAAGATAGAACGACGTACGCGAGACTAATCTGAGAAACCTCTGATATCTGAAGTTTGTATCCCGGCGTTTATGCCATGTAACAAAATATGATCAGAATCGAACAACACGATGTACCTTTTGGAGAATAATATTTTAAAAATGAGTTTTCAAAAAGATTCCAAAGCGTACTGTGAAATAGGAGTAGAGCAGTGGATTATCCTTTTAAAGGGCTCAACTAAAGGAGAACCTCAGTATGTAACATACATGTGTATAGAGAGTGAGGTAGATACTCGAATGGTCCAGCTACCAGCTGCACTAGGAGCTATGGATAGAGGACTTTGGCTCTCTAGGGAAATGATCCCACTTTGCCATGGCAAAATGGAAATGCCCTTGGAAGCTGGGCATCCGCCTCGATCACGATGGACCAATCCAGTGGAAGGGCTGGGTTTTGTCCAGGATGACGATGCCGATAACGAGAAAGACACAGTTAGGAGGGTATCGCGAGGTAAAGTACCCAGGCGCTTTGTCGGTTCTTTCCTAAGTACGCATAGAGGGTGGTTATCGAGGGTGCCTACATATGTGATTTGAACACGGTGAGAACATGTGTCCTCCCCACGGTCGTCCCATGGGATATAATAGGGATGCGTGGAACTGGAGGTTGCTCGGATACGGCGGATAGTCTAGTGTTACAGCTAATCTCTACCCTTACGCAAGTCTTGCCCTGAAGTCGAAGATTTCATTGGAAAGGCCATACGAAGAAGAGTTCCTATCCCATTAGCCAAGGATCTTTTAATTATATGGGAAAGTACAGACTCTTCTCGAGATATGATGTAGATAGGAGATTAGAAAGGGATACTCTTAGGGTAATACGGAGAGTGAGAGCAAGAGGTGAGAAAAGGGGTTAAACGTCTCGACTAATGGCGATGGTCATAATATTTAATCACTACTCGTTTATTCCCCCGAAAGCCGCCTTAGCGCCGAAGTTTCGGTAACGGCGACAGGAAAATTTTAGTCCTTGCGCAACGTAGATATATATTAATAAACAATGTAAATTTTGTTTATTAATAATACAAATATTATTTCAAAGAGAGTTCAGATATGTCAATGCGTTTCAGAAATTTTTTCCGAAGGGATGTTTATGGTTCGACTCGATAGCAATGTGTACATTGCTACTCGTGTCGTGGGACAATAGAACATCCGGCAGTATAAAGCCTACTGGCTTCAACCCCTTCCGATCTTAAAGATTGCGAAACAAACGAGAGAGCGTCGTAGAGAAAGGAGTAGAGGGAAATAGGGTGTCAAGCCAAGGGTAGCTATACGCACTAGGCCTTTAAGGCGACAAGAGCTGGATATTTACGTAGGGATGTTTAGAGGGGGAGATGGTGAGCTATATTGTTGGTTGGGGGTATAAAGGAAACCATGGCGAAGATTGTCCGCGGGATTTCGCGGCACGAGTACTTTCATTAAATCCCGATAAGACCTACGAGCTGTCTGAAGGTAAAGGAAACGGCTGGAGTTTGATTCGCCGGCGGAAAAACGAGCGGCGAGCAGGAAAAACTCACCCCCGTCTTCATCTTTCATCCTTGAACTGGTAAACTCATCCCCGTTTATACAGCGAGGAAGAGAAGGAGATGGACTTAATAGAGAAAGAGTATAAGGGATGCTGGGTAAGGATAAAGGTAGGTAGGGTGGCGTTTCATTTTTTGACACCCGGTGTATTTGATTCCACCCTTGTAATAAACCCCAGGGGTTGCTGCCGTCGGTCCCGTTCTCCCTACATGTCATATCGACACCTCACCCCAGAGGGTAGGTGACTGCTAGGTAATTTGCTTTCTTATTTTCTCTCCCAGTCACCTTCCATCCGGATCGCCCTAACCTTCTGATACTTTCACCCTTCGTACATCCTTCCATCCTTTCTAGGTTTTACGATGCGAATTCGACGACCTCCCTTTCCGTTCTCTCATTCCAGCAAGGCGACGTCTTCGTGTCCATCCGTTGCCTAGTTTGGCGATCTTTACCTGTATAGAGGTTCCTTTTTCTTGTAGATGATCATGAACGCCTTTATTTTAACTCCTGGGTAAAACCTCCACGGATCTTAATACCAAACTCGATAAAGCCCCGACTTCTTGTCTTGGGTATAATCTGATTTGGACCACCTCCAGACCAGAACTTCTTGATACTCTACTCCTTTGGTTTCCTTCGATAATCCTGTTACGTCAAACCGTCGTATGTACTCGGCACGTTCCCATATAGGAAGATTAACACCTAGGATGAGAGATAATTTTTTTAATCGATATAAATAATATGTGAAAAGTTGGTCTGGTATGACCGGAATTAATAGCAGAGTATATTTTTTATGACAGAGGGTTTAGGTACTACACCGTCTTTGAAAAGTAGGGAGGTTATAGTAATGTCGGGGTCCGCAAGGACCGCGTGTAAGGCGCGGAAAGCAGCAACCCTTCCAAAGCCACCCCAGTGACACCCCCGGCTCGAGGGAACGTCTCGAGGACAAAACTTACCCTAAGAAGCCTTTAAGAACGCCAAGGCGGTGGCACTGGTGGGGTATAAAAGTTGCCGCATGCGCAATCCTCTGAAAAATCTGCGATCCGCCCCCGTGGCGCCGCCTCCGTCACGTCAACCCCCTGGCACCCTTTCGACACCCCCGGAGACCCCCAAGATGCTTGGAAGACCGGCGTTTTTCGCGAATTCCCCGGTAACATGTGCTAACTGTGCGATAACCTTTTTTGCTCATGACGCTCCATGTGTATTAATATCCGCGGCTGCAGGATCCGGAAGTGTGTCCTTGGGCTCTTAAAATTATACCCAACCACCAGTAGATTCTCGATGAAGAAGATACGTGGAAAATTTCAAGTGCTACCCTAATAACCTACGTGTCCTTTGCTGACAAATGTGAAGTGCTTGAACGTGTACAATCTAACTGAAAGAAAAAAGTGTACAGTGAGTGCCGAGCAGACGATTTATTGAAAATTCTATAATGATTATCTCAAACGGAAAATTACGGAAATTTCCGTCATTCATAATGAGCAACGGATAGAACATTTTTGCATTCCCACGTACAATTTACATTGCGTAAATGCATATTCCAATTATTTCTTGGAGCGGCTAGAACAGAACGATCACTGTAGCAGCCAACAAATAAATCCACCGGTCTAATTGGTTGCCAGCAGGTAATTGTTCGGCTTCAATAATTGGTCCAATTAATTTGAATAAAAAAATGCGTTAATAATCGTTCGGCATTCATTTGGGGTTGTAAATAGCACGTGTAAGCCGTGTCGGATGCAGTACGTTCTGACTTTTTATTATCATTGTAAACGGACCTAAGGTTTCAGTAGTGACGACTGTCCCACTTAGGACCTCCTGCAGATCGCCCGGAGACTATTACAGTAGCAATTGAAAATGTTCCTATATCGAGGGGACTAGAATTGTAATAAACGGGGGTGTACCAGGGGGTAGTTTGGCCCCGATTCGATGCGTCCCGGGATAAAGCGTAACTGGCAACTGAAAAAAAAATAAATACCCACTACGATCTTTCATTCACGTGTATGACGTAAAGCAGTTGAACGAAGAGTGTTGGTGATGCAGGGGGCCCCGTACGTATTGTTACAAAAATAGGGGCCGATTATAAGGGGGAGGACGGGGGGCTTTTCTCATTTGGGGTTCTCAGAGTTTCAGCCAGATAGACGCACATGATCGATAATTCCATGCTAGTCCATCCGAAAGAGCAACACGTTACAATACGTGAAATTTTACGCGAGCGACAATCAATTCGCATTGATAATGGAATATTTAATTAACCTCATTTGTACGTTAAATAATATCCTGGCCTTTCGTGTATAGAATATATTAATTATCGAGCACTGTGTGTAAAAAAATATAAAATAGATAGTATTATTTGTCATTCGAAAATAAAGCTCCTGAAATTTGTTTAAAAAAAAAGTAGTATTTAAAAAAAATAGTATCAAAGTGCAACGTTACTCGGTAGAGCATGAATTCTTCACCCCGGATAAACTACCCCTAGGTCCCCGGCTCGTTGCTTCTCTGAAGTAGTGCATATCGCAGCCCGTTTTCAACCCTCCATGCACAACCCCATATTTCCACCCCCGAACGAAGCCAGGGCTCTTCTGCAGTCTTTGTTTTCCATTCTTCCCAGTGACGTCTCGTGTTCTACGCTATACGGTTGTCTACCAGGATCCTGATCCTTCAATAACCAATAAGTCACGAATCTGGAGGTTTACCGGTAGAATCACTGATGGCATTTGTGGTGACTGGTGGTTTAAAGGGCCGCGATGTTACAAACCAGGGTGAGATTGATCCCGTGTGCGTGACGCTAATAAAGTACCAGTGTGTTTAGTGCATAGGTCATAAGTCTCAAATCGTTCAGTAATAATGAACATGATAGAAGGAGATTAAAAGAAATATGGATCCATCGCCAATAACAATAGTGTTTTTGCTACGCAAGTGGTAGCCATCATTTTGAATGATATACTCTACGGTAATGAATACAGCTCCAGCAAATTGACGTGAATTTAAATAAATGATTTTTATGTCCAGTGCGGCTCGACGTGAAGGCATTAATGAAAGCGTTGACGAGTACCGGATTTTAAAAGCATTCCCTATCGTTATCGAGGAGGTGCGTGCGTGCGCTGGCGCGCACGCTTACTCTGTCATAGGTACACTGTGTCATACACTTTGCATTAACTACCTTCCCTGGTCCCCCGACCCCTCTGTATTTTATGCGAACACAGGTAAAATTCGTTTTTACCTATCAGTCAAAAGAATTTTCAGTTCAAAGCAAAGCTCAATAATTTGCCATATATTTCATAGTAATTTTATGGAACGAATGAAATTTTACGCGGTACAGAGATATCGTTGTTATCGACGTTACGGAAATAACCTGGGGAGCTGGAGAACGCTTGGAAAGTCTATGGTGGAAGATAGAGGCGAAAGAAGATTAGTACGGAGAAAAAGAGGAGTGGAAGAAGGATAAAGAGAGAGGAGCGGAGAAAAAGCGTCAGAGAAGACTGGAGGAACCGAGTCTGTTCCGAGAGCAGGATTTTTCCCCTCCGTGTGAAAAACCACCCCCACCAGTGCCGTACGGCGCGTCGGCGGGGACTGGGGGCTGGGGTTTGGGGCTGGGGGCGGCGGCCTCAAAAATACACCGCAACCACACCGCGCGGCTCCACCGCAGAAGCCGCCACCTTCCACCGCTCAACCGAAACGAGACCGAGGCTGAGGTCGCACGAGCCAACTTTCCTTGGGGCGATCATCCACTGCACTTGGCAAGGACGAATTCCTGGACTTAAGGATTCCTTGCTTGAGGATCCAGTCGCGAGAAATTAAACGTGTGTTTGAGAGTATAAATTTTCGCGGGAGAAATTTTGCTCACTTAGCTGTTTTTTTCCATTACGAAAATGAAGACTGGGTGAAATGTGCAAGTTGACGGTGTTCAGTGAAATAATTGAAAAAAAATGTGTCTTGTGATTTGAGAGGATTATATTTTAATGACAATTAATAAATCTATTGTACCGATACTATTGTGAATTTGATTTTGTAAGTTTATCGTGCTAAATTTTACCTCCGGGGGTCGTGAAGAGTGTTTATGGTGACGATGTTTCAAGAGCTTGGTATCTATATGCTGAGGAACATGGTATGTACTGCGTACTGACAGTGAGTGAAAGGGAGACATAGAATTATAGAATAGGAAGGGTAAGAGGGATGAATGAAATAAGAGGGTGGCTTAGATAGAACCAGCCGATTCCAATAAAACGAATTTTCTCCGCGACTTGGCAGTCGAGTCGAAGAATTTGCAAACGGATGCTTCGCTCTGTCGTGGGATAATGAAATAAGGATCAAAGGACCCTGTTTCTGGTGTTCCCGAGGAAACGAATCTAATTCCCGGAGGATACGATTGATATGCTATTGGTGTTTTATTGGCTGATGTATCTGAGTAAATCAAGAATTAACGAGTGTTACGATTTCGATTTCCCAAAAAAAAGACTTCAATAACACGGAAATGATTGATCAATTGAACTTTGTCATTCGATCAAGATCATTCTGATTAACTAATTGTATGATATCAGAGTGTAATAATATATATACAAAGAAATCGACTGATTTAAAATTCATTGATAGACAAATTGTTATTAATCATTACTAGAGACTATTTTTTTTTAACAAGTGAATTACACAAGAGGAAAATGATTTTTGGTCACATGAAAAATTAACGACCTCGTTCTCATGACGAATCCTTCGCGAGATGTATGCCCCGAGGATCGGCCTCTCGGCTTAGACTATCCTGACACAAGACTATCCCGATCGAACCAGGTGAATCCATCGAACCAAGTGAACCAGCTAGGGGGTACCAGGGTGCGGAGAACAAGGGCATCCTCTCGAAGAAGAATGCACTTAGCTAATGAGGTTCCACCTCAGAGTACTACAGGTTCTAATCATCTTCCTGATTATGCCCTAACTGCAGACCTCCTGGCCGAACGTACCCTGGACGGTTTGCTCGCGGAACATCCTGGAGAACTCGTGCGGACCGGTAAGAATTATTTAAGAAATTTCGATAGGTTCACTGTACAAAAATTAAGAAATTACAATATTCAACCGACGGATTTTCATTTTATAAAAGGTTGTCCACACGTGGTCTGCACTGTGCTACCGTCGCACTGGAGATCAAACAAGACTCTACCAGTAGCGTTCAAGGTGGTAGCTCTAGGAGACGTCGGCGACGGCACCCTGGTAACAGTACGTGCTGGTAACGATGAGAATTGCTGTGCGGAGCTGAGGAATTCGACAGCCCTGATGAAGAATCAGGTGGCCAAGTTTAATGACCTCAGGTTCGTCGGCAGAAGCGGCAGGGGTGAGTCTTCGGTTGGAGTACCCTACAGAAATGGTTCGATTTTATTTAAATTTTTTTTTAAATTAACGATATTTCTCTCATGATAAGAAATTCCAAAAATTACAATTTCCTTTGAGCTGCATTAATTTTACACCCTTTCGTACCATAAAAATGTTTCGTATTATTTTCTTTCCCTCTTCCATCCTTCTCTCACACTTTTCTCAACGTCCCCGAGAAAAGCATGCCATCTTCTTAAATCGAGAACGGGCGTTGACGTTATCGGGACTCCGGCGTAAATGATTCAGCAGTCGGTACATTAAAGGTAACCCCCTCCTGATGGCCTCGTTTCTTCAACGCCGTACCCCGAGTCAGTCTCATTCTAAACAGAGAAAAGAGGATGAGTCGAGAGGGTGTATATATAGGGGGGTGGGTCCTTATTCGTCCTCATTTTTAATTCACTCGCCAAATACCATGGCTCGATCCACCATCCATCTGACTGTCGGCGGACACAGGATTTTTAATTCCAAGTCTTCCTTAATAATTCAGTACTTCTTTGCTGCCAACGCAGTACCAGCCTAGTACGACCCACCCCTTCGACACTCTTCCTTTTAGCCCAGGACCATCCGCCAACTTGGTGCGGGGTATGCATATACCCGGGTAAGAAAGAAAAAAATTGGGGTCCGAAAGAACCCCTTGAATAATGCATTCTAATAATCGCAGCCATTACGGATAGTTGATGTGGCGTTGGGGTAAGGAGTGCTGGGAAAAGAGCAAAGTTTTTCTTTGAAGAAGACACCGTAGAACCTCTGCCTTTTCGTAGTCCCTCATACATTTTTAGATTGAGACCCAGTGCGGAAATTACCCGGTGGAAGATGTACTCAGCTCGTGTAATACGATATATCCTGTGGATGTCTTTAATTTTCACAGTATGAACAGCAGCAGTGACAGTTTGACAGAGCAATGCAAAAATCCAAGAAAATTCCCACAGACAGACATAGCCTGAGTAAAACCTCATGGAATTCACAGTTACCGATTATTTGGTTAACGAGAAGGGGGCGTTTGACTTGTTTATGGTAAATTGGATGCGGAAATTGCAATTTGATCGGGTAGGAAAAGTCACGATTTCCCTCCCTTCATGAAACAGAAGAGAATAATCTCCACCTATAGGTACTCCGACTTCATTTCTACTTCGCTCTGAACGTCCATTCTTTTCGAAAGCCCCTTAACGTGTCTGATCTTTAATGGCAAGTTTTACTTCCTGTCGACTTTTTCACGACTTATCGAACAAAGAAAGGGACCAGGAAGACAAAGAGATTCTCGACAAAAATATCGATATAGAAAGACGCTTTACTGGTTGATGATTTTCGAATTTTTTTTTTGTTAGTTAAATCATCGAACGACTCTCGGATATTAGTAGCTATAGCCGAATCGAGCAGAGTGGTTGGCTGTAAGCGGCTTTGGTTTCCATGGCAGTAAGCCCTCATTACTGCATTACGGGCTACCCCCAACTACCACTCGTACGCAACGATTTGGCTCAGTGCTACTACGGCCAATATCTGCCGTTATTAAATTGTTACGTATCCAGGGAAATTGACGTCCACCGTCTTAAATGTTATGCGTTCACTTTTTAGTCTTAATGTATGTAGCTGTATACATAATACATAGCGTATACGTATAACGGATATAAATATGCCAGAAAACATATAGTATTTTATATCCCTATACTCACGCATTCTACGACACATTACACAGATCGACTGTTGTGGATTTGGGTATTCGATGGATGTGACGTAACGTAATAAAACGTAAAAATAGTAACCGTAGGGAGACGGTGGGCGGTAGGGTTTTAGCCGACCAAACGGCAGGTAAACAGATTTATAAAATAAATCTGAAATTTATGTTGTTTGTTACGTTACATGGCGATATCAGTTCGAGAGTCAGAGAGAGATATGTATAAAGAGAGAGAGAGAGAGAGAGAGAGAGAGAGAGAGAGAGTTATATATACATTTTGCACACAGCGCGTTATCCTGCTCTTCCATATATATATATATATATATATATGTATACATATATAAATATGTGCGTGCGTGTGTGTGTATATATATGGACCAATACGTATTACGTTTTATAAACAAATTCGGCATTTATTATTTTAAACGTCGGCACACGCAGAGTAGCGTTATTTGAGTAGCTGGCGAGTCCGATTTTTAAATTCAAATATTTACACATCAGCAGAGATTTTATGAACCACCGTATATGTATATATTCGCCGTGCTTCCGTGCACAGGTCGAAGGTCTTTTTTTGGTATCCAGGAACGACCTGTAGATCCACAGGTTTATGGTGACCTACGGAGGTACCTATGCTAAATTCACTAAAAGTTGAAACTCCTTAATGCTTATTCTGGCTTTTTACATCCCCAACGGTGGGACCGGGTTGTCCGGGTGTATGTTTGAGAAGCAGGGTGAGAAGCCGAGCCAGCGAGCACCGGGAATATTATCATACCGGCGCAGGGGTGTATATCACGTCGCACCCCTTTCGACCCCGACAGGGATTAGCGTCAACCTCCGACGCTAGGAGTCACAGACGTGATACCATCCCCATATGCGTATACCTATGCCAACCCCTTCCCATAATACGTATCTATGTGCCTATACCCGCCGAAAGCGTAAAACGACGAACGGATCGCATAAATACCGGAGTTACCTGTGTTTTATGACGGTTCGGAGATAGAAAAGAGTCGCGGAATCCGCGAGAAACGTGGCGGCTATCGACAGCAGATCCTGACCGATGTCCAGGATCGGGATCGTCGTTACCCAGTTGTCGTCTGTGCTTTTTTGTACTGTCTTTTCGTATATGTTCTTTTGCACTGCTCTTACGATCAATCCTACTCTTTGGAATTATCTGTAGATCCACATAGAATGGACTTTGTCGTTTCCATATGCAAAATTATAGTTTCCACGTGGACAACCTTGCATACACTGTTTGCTGGAGTTTTCTGAAAATTAAAAATATTGAGATTATATATATATATTTTTGTATCTTTAGGAAAAGTTTATATGGATCATCTTCAGACACTTTTTTTTTATGTGCTCGTTTATATTGTATTTTGAGTTTCTTTCTGGTATGACCGTTGGGAGTATATATATACACATAAGCACGTACTGTTTTTCTGCTGGTACTTTGCGAAAGGGTGAAGGGTCAATGGTACTCGAGGTATGACAATATTCTGCTAGTAATGATTTAATAAATCGTAAAAGAGCCGACGTTGAAGAGGGTCGGGTATTGTGATCTTTTTCATACATACTACGTTACGTATTCGCGTTTAAGATGTATAGAGACCACGTAGATGGGATATCGTCGTAAAAAATACATAGGGTTTTGGTAATAATATTTTGCATTTTTAGCTTTAACGCGGGAAATTTGAAACAAAGAATTTTAGATATTCTTTTAAAAGCATCGGAGCATGACATTTGACTCGTGCGAGAGGAGTTCCATAGAAGATCAAGAATCGAAAGAAACGGCGTTATCATCGTGGAAACGACGAGCATTTGGAGATATCCCCCTGGTGGAGTCGCTAGGACTTTTTTTCCCAATTAAAAATTAAAAAATCTCCCCCAAGTCTCGTGCCGGCTACGCCAAGTGGAGGCAATGAGTAGCTACCATGGTAGAGTGTACGGTTCGCGTACTTCTCTGCCGATTATAAATATTTTCTTTTATTCGAGATTTTACTGCGCACACATTACGTTCATTTGGTTTCATGGCTCTATTATTTTTTACATACATGTTAATTCCACTGCCTTGACGGACCGTTAGAATATATATATTGCATAGAATGCATATGAACTATTATAAACGCTTCGATAAATTCACTCCAGTAATGTCATGTATAATGGAAGTGGATGATATATTGAAGCGGGATCACATTTCGAAACTCGACTTAAGCTTTTCGCTTCGATTATCAGCACATCGTGCGTGCCACCGTTTACTAGATGTACACAACTGTAGGGTGTATGGGATGAAATTGAAAGGGAGGATGAGAAAGAGAAAGAAAGAGGGAGAGAGAGAGGGAGAGAGAGACAGAAGAAGTCGTATAGGTAGAAGAAAGTAAGAAAAAAAGTGGAATGAAAAGAAGCGAAGTAAAATTCCTGGAACAGAGACAGGCGTGAAGAGTTTTCACAGGGGGTGGGTTCCTTGAAATATTCCAGCACGCAATTCGGTGTACCTGCCCCTCAACGCCGATTCGGGTAGTCAAAACGTCAGAATCTTAAAACACTGCAAACATTCTGAAATAACAATTCAGCGCCACCCTCGTGTTCGCCTCGACTTTGGTAAACGGGGGGAGGGGAGGATGGGGAATGATTCTTTCACCTTTCTCTTTTATTCGGATTTTTTATTTTAACGCCACAAGATCCCCGTACAAACTGGGGTGTCCCAGAAAATGAATTACAGCGTATCGAAAGTGAAGCATAGACTATAAAAAAAATTGTAGACTCCAAAAACCTAAGGGGTAGTAGAAGTAATGCTGCTAGTGCTGTATAGAAATGTTTAGATGTATCTTTAGATGGGTACCTACTTGGCTCGGAGGGGTTGGCAATTTAGAGGGATATTACAAGGGGGTGGATAACGTGGAAGGATCGTTCTTCCAGCGTGTTACACATAATGCCTCATAAACACCCCCAAAATGCCTGCCATCTCCCTCCGATTTGAGCGGCTGCCACCACTACCGCCATGACACCGCCACTGCCACCGTCGCCTTCACCACCGTCGGTATCAGGACCACCCTCAGTTAGCTACCCCTACGTTCCTGACACCGCTGCAATAAACTTTGGCCTTGTTAGGATTTGGCGAGGAGGTTAAAGCCGGGAGTGCCGTGACATAGTCCTAAAGTAACGTCATATCTGCGAAACGTCTTATAACCACCTTTGCTCTTCCGTAAGGATCCGCCGTAGACAGTGGCGCCACTGTCGTTTCACGATTCCCTGCTTATCCCCGTTGACATCGGCGATATCCTCGCTTGTGCAAAGTGTTTCCATCGCATCTCTGGTAACGTTGCACGTACGCGCATCCCCTTTTATTATCTACCCCTAAAAACTAGCATGCATACACGGACATTCGGGAACACATAGAAAGCCAGCAAAGGGAGTAATTCGTGTGAATATTTTGCTCGACGCGGCAGCCTGGCGACGCCGGTAAACCTGTTAAATGTCGTGGTTCACCGTAAAAACCAGGCCCGTTAACCACCCTTGGCGACCTACTATAAAATAAAACAACCCCCCGCAGGTCGTACAGCGTATAAGCGCTACTACGTAGTCGTGTTCCATTATACGCTACCGTGAAACGCTTATATATCTAGACATACGATTTGTACAGTCATTAGATAGTCTTTCGTAAATCATCGCAATGATCATGCCGATCGCTGAATTCGTGAACAATCGATCGATCTTTACAATTACGCGTCGTCGCTCTCTATTATATTTTCTCACTGATCCTATAGCACTTTCATCTCTTTTTATTTTGTTTCAGTGGCACAGTGGCGCCACCTATTCACCCCTTTATTTTACTTCCGGGACATTTATGTCTTGCTTCCAGCATATGTGATGCTGTCGCATTATACCAATCCATACCGACGATACATCCACGTTTTACATTACTTTTACGTGTCATTGCGCTCCAGCGAGACATCGGCATCATTTTCTGATGATTATTCTTGTCCCAGCAGACGAGTATGATGGAAGTATCATTTTTTTCGTCTTTAGGAACACGCAATAATAACTCCCTTACGACGGCTTCATCCTCGGGTTGATGGTTTATGCTTGCAATTAGGGAAATAAAGGGATGGTAGGGTAGGAGAGGGAAGAGAAAGGGAAAGAAAAATAACGCGAATTCAACGCTGGCGAAATAAGTAGCTCGCGGTTGGCACGATTGGATTTGAATAATGAACGGGAAAACCGAGCTAGACCGAAGTTAACTTCGGTCGTCTTCGCCAGCCAGACGCCTTTTTATGGTTTTTAATTCCCTTCCCGGTTGAAATTAACGTTCCTATTGGGACACGTGATATTCTCGATCCCTTAACTTGTTATCTACACCATTTACTATAGACTGTACGGTCTTCCCAAGTCGATTACTTATACGTTGTTTATGGGTCGGGTCGATTGATTTTCACTTTGTTGCAGGTAAAAGTTTCACGTTAACGATAATGCTGCAGACTTCACCACCCCAAATAGCCACCCTATCCAAGGCTATTAAGGTAACCGTGGATGGTCCTCGTGAACCCAGGTCAAAGACAAGTGAGTCTATTCCCATTGAGAATGACCTCTATTGGTGGAAGAAATCAAAGTATTTTTTTTCTTTCGTGATCTTCCATTCACGTGAGGTCCTGTTTTTCAGGACATCAAGCCTTTCATCCTTTTCACTTTGGACCACGATCATATCCTTTTGGGCATCCGCAGGATCCTCTAGGATTCAAGTTTTCTGGTAAGTTCGCTATTTATGTTTGACTTACACGTATAGGGTGTTTTTGGAGAAATACTTTTTGCACAAGTACAAGATGTATACTTGACTGTATATAATGTGTATACTATATATATATATATATATATACACTCACCCTAGTGGGTATCTTCTTCAGACCTCGTCTTGACTTCTCCGTACGGGTTCCGTTGATAGATAACTAAGTTTGCAACCCTACTCCGTCCTAGGACCTACACCCCAGTTAGAGGCGCAAGAGGGATCCTGGAAGCGACGTAACGCGAAGGGTGTCAAAATTGAGCGGCAGCAGGTACCAACTCAAAATTGAGTTTTCCCACCCGCCTCTAAGTGTGAGGAGATTCTGATTAAGTCGGGCGTTCGTCGTAATAACTCGCGAACTCCGTCTTTTACGAATCCCACACTGTTTCCGTCCACCTTTGACTCGTCCACACTTAGATTCTAGCATAAGGTTGACAGAGAGGTATTATTTCGTACTGTTGGAATTGTTAGCCGCAGCGAAGCAAATATATTTTAAAAAATTTTCAACAAGCAAGCCCACGTGAAGCCATTCTGGAAAGTTCGTTGAGACGAGAACCATGATTTTATTCGAATTCATTGGAAGCTCGAAATTTTGATGGGACTAGCCTCCGGGGTTGGTTGGCCAGGGTACAAAAGGGGATGAAGCAGGGAAGTGATACTGGTGCACCAACAGTGTATTGTTTCGGCATGATAAGCGGCTTAACGGAGCTTCGCTACCCTCTACCCCCGGAGGGCTCGGGCGCAGTTCTGCTCGACCATCCCCTGGGTCTCTCGTTTTCCAACCCCTAGCCACTCATTCTGCTACACCCCCGTCGCCCCCGATTCAGTGAGCCCTCGTCATAGCCTGCTCTTCTCTAGGATCGCAATGAAGAGCTGCTGCTAGTGTTATACCGTGGGGCCATTGCTGCTAAATCAACCCCTCTGTCGATTCCCGATCTACCTCGATTTCGTAGGAGGATGGGAGCAGGGGATGCTGCGCGTGCGAACACTGTGCTGGTTCGAGTCTCGTGTAAAAATGGTAGTTCAAAAGAGTTGGCGAATTTACAGGGTAACCCTTTCTGCAGGGAGGTATGTGGTGTTAGTTCTTGGTGCGCCACACAGGTGTCGCCTCTGGTCAGTCCGGCGGACGGTCAGTCGCGCAACCCCTGACCGATCCGCAACCCCATTCGGTGCCAGCTGGACCGTGTCGGGTTGTACGGGCTCTTGGCAAGAAGGTATCGCTGCCTTGGTAAGGGTGTGTTTCAAGGGGTGGTTTATTAGATATCCGCGTCAGGGGTTGATAAGGAGAGAGACGTAGGGAGAACCGCCCAGCTACTCGTGTAGGGGTTGTTAAGGTGTCCATTGAGGTGTAACTAGGGGGATGTTATTAAATTTCGTTCGGGCGACCTCAGCGGGATCGACAGGGATGAATTTTACGGGTTTCCTCCTAAGGGAATAACGCCGAAGGACTTTCCTCGTCTTGAAATACTTTCTGCGAATGTTTCGTGGCTTCATTCTCAACTAACCTCTTGCGTCACACGTATTACGAGAGGTCAACTTAGTTGACCTTTGATCAATGAAAATTACTTAGGCTGTCAGTCCCGTGGACGACGGGTGACAATAGTGCGAAAGGAACTATTGCGAAAAGCCGAGTAAGAATAAGGGATGAAAGTCAGAGCCAGTAAAATCCCCCAGAGAGATATTCGGGATCGTCCGACAGTGAAAACACCCCGATCTAACAGTCTCGGGAAGGTCGGAGCACGCTAAGGGGATGAAAAATCGAGAGCCGGGATCTAAGTTAACAAGAAGCGCGACCGCCTCCGCCTTTTCCGCCCTCCCGTGTCAATTAACCGCCTCCGGGCTCCGGAAAAATCGCAACCCCTGTTTCAATAAGGTGGCCTTTACCTCATTTGGGGGAGATTGTTAGGCGCGCGTTTAAAACTGTCGCTCCGGTCGGATCGCTTTGCAGTAAATTCTCCTTTATTCTTCCTTCTCTCTTTCTTTGTCATTTTTTTCTCTCTTCTTAAAGCAGATCTGTCCCCTGCATCTGTTCGTCCTAAGCCACTCACCCCCTCGATGATCATCCCTTAGAAATGGCTTGGTTTCGTTTCTTTAACAGTTCCCCATGATTCTTAATCATTATTCGTAACATCCCTTATTTGAACACCGAACAAGCAACGCGACACAGAGTTCCCGACGAAGGTGGACTACCTTTAAGGGTAAGTTCTCGTTCCTTTGGCGAGAAGGAAACCCTTCTCGAACTAAGCGAGAGTCTGTAGTGGTCCTTAAAGGGAACCTTTTTAAGGGGTTGTCCCTGTCCATCCCCGTGTCGAATCACGGTGGATCCTTTAAATTCGCCTCACATTTCACTCGGAGTCTTGCAAGGGTAGCTCGAACCCCAAGTCTCGTCCTCTCTTTTAATCAGGTCCGGTGACCAGCCTCTGGGCTTTTCCTTAGAGCGACGGTAACTAATGACACTTCCACCTCCTTCAACCCCTATCAGCTGGTTTCACTTGTCTTTTACATCACGGACCGAACGTTCCTTTAACGGGGCGAGAAAACCCAGTGTGTTCGTGCTGGCAAGGGCAGAAATATTGTTCGCAGGGTGGTAAAGTAGAAATAAAAATGTGAAAAAAGGAGAGAAAAAAATACTTCATAAAATACGATAAAATGTGCTACTTCCGAAAGTCATTGAAACGTCAATGAAAACCGTAAGGGATATTACGGGAGTGGTTGGCCTGGCGAAATATTTCGGTGCGCCAGTTGCCGATGCAGGGACCTTTCAGGGTGGCATTTTAGGGGTTGCTGCGACGCGATAATGAGAACGGTCGCAAAGGGTGGCTGTGCAAAGACACCCGACCGACCGCCTCCGCAACTACGGTAAGAGAGTTGAGAGAGATAGAGGGAGAAAGGGGCGAGAGTGTGAGGCGGGGGCGTGGGGGAGGGGGGTGCTCTGTGCTTCGAAGCACAGAGGGTTGGGAATGTTCGAAGAAGGATGAGGCTGGGTGTAAGGGTGGGTAAAACAGAGGGCGCGAATGCTACCGGCTCTATAAGGGTTAACGCCTGGGAAGTAAGAAGGGCGCTTTTAACGCCTGTTTTGCATAGATTTGAATAGATAAGGAGACAGGAAAATACGCGAATTAATTTATTATGTATCTTAGGATCGGAGAGTTTAAGAGGGCGCCGAACGTTAGCTATCCATCCCTTGCTCTAGCATCCCCTTTCGCTCGTCGTCCGAGGCTTTACTCTTTACTTTCATGAGGGAGTTTTACTCCGAGGCTTTAGCCTAATGCCTCTTTAAGTTTCAACGGTGTCCCTCCACGGTAACCGGAAGTTCCACGAGGACAAGGGATAATTACGACTTCCTTTGTTTCCGTTGGGACTATCAGAGCGACAGCAAATAAAATCATGTAACTGCGAGACGATATAAAGAGAGAAAGAGATATTAAAGAAATTAACGAAGTCGCCCACCCTTGATATAATAGTAGTCAGACACATCAAATATGGACTCGACCACCTTGGTGTCTGGCCGCATAGTCGCTTCCTGTACAAAACCTGGGCATTCTGTGCGTGCTGCTCGATAATACATCATCCCTTAAACTGCGAGCCCCTTTGGAGCACCGAAGGCAACTAACCCTAGGGTCGTAACGTTTAAGCCTAACATTTCTCACCCCTTAAAGGGTAGCAGCTCCTTGAACCCTTTCTCTCTGAAAACGGTGGCTCCCTCGTTCGCTGGAGTTCCCTCTCGCTGACTCTCTTTCCCTTAGCGTTCGGATCCCTCTTTAACGTTCTGGCCCTGCAACCCTCGGCAGACCTCCCCTCATTAGTCTTCATTTGTTTTCGGAATTATCGCCTCCATCCACGGCACGCGAGTTCCAGCAGAAGGGCAGGCACTCGGGTTTATTAAATTGAAAATATGTTACGGCTGGTGGTTTGGCAGCGAAGCAATTCATTGCGAGGACCCAGGTCGAAATTCTTATGGATCCTCCAAGTGTCGTTTTGAGATGTGACGTCGATCTCTCGTTACAAGGGTTGACAAAAAAATGTAGGTGACGATTCACCCTCCGACATACATTACGGCATAGAGCTTTAGGAACGTCACGTTTGCCTCGTGCAAACGGAGAGTAAGAGGCAGAGAGACAAAAGAAAAAAGAAGTGCTAGGAATATATAAAGGGCACCAAGTTTCCGTTGGTACTACAACGTGAACTTTTTGCGCTTCGTAAGCTCGAGCTACGAAGCTTTTCAACTCGCAAGCTCTTATCGTTTTCTTAATCCTCTCATAAAGCAGTATAGCCACGGCAGCGCCGTGCCAACGATAGGACGCTAGATAGTAGCGGCCTCCCTGCAGCTAGCCGGCTTAAAGAGAGCTTAAAAATTTCCCCTACAATCCCACTAGAAGCTTTTTCACCCCACCCACGAGCCAAGGTTTGCGGCCAACCAATCCCGCCGGCCGCAATCTCCACAAGCCACGCCCACGAACCAGTAACCCTCCGTGTGTCCCTACCAACGATTTCCCCTTCTTTTAACATTCTACTCCCCACCACACAATTCCCACCCTCGTATACTAGTCGACTCCCCTACCTTTCCATCCCCCCCATAACCCCCTATCCTCTTTCTCCCACCCTTATACTGGCTTCAGAGCTTTTACGGAATTTTTAAACTGCCCGGCACAGATGACGGTATAATCTGCTATTGATCAACGTTTTCCAAAAAAAGGGATATCGTTACGTCTAACGTGTTCTAAGGGCTTATATAATGTTTTACTAATTTTACTCTCTGCTGTATTAATTCACCTTTGATACTTCCGCATAATTGTCCCTACACGTCACGAACTTCTTGTACTGATTTTAACTGATCCAAAAGCGTCCTATACATGTTAAGCATACATCAAACTCCAAAATTGTAGCTTTACGTTAGAACGATTTAATATCGAGAGTCAAAGCACACTAACCTAAAAATACGTTTCACTTGGTTATTTAGGTCTGCAGCATGTGAGTCTGGAACAAGGTGGTAACCAGGGTTGGGGTGGTTTACCTCGTGGATCTGCATTACCTCCACACTGTCTTCCACCACCACCTGGTCATCATCCGCACACCCATCCACCACCAGGCGGTGCCTCTGCTTTTAACCCTTTTCATCATGTTATCGAACAGAGATCACCTAGAATTCCGGTACCAGCTACTACCGGTACGTATGAGACCTGATATAAATTAGATGACTCAATTTAGTGAGAAAATTTATTTAAAAGAATTATTGTGATCTAAGAAAATATTTCAATTAACGTTTGAATAAACATATTATGACATAACCTTAATCGTGTGCTTACAGAATCCTCGAGGAGCGATCTAGGGCCAATCAGCGTCTCCGTCAGGGAAGTCACACCAACAACATCTCCAGGAAATGGGACTGGTCTACTAACCACGGCTTCCGTCACTGCGCCCACACCACCCGCAGAACCAACGACCACCACGTCCAGCCCTTCTGGTCATCATCCACCGCATCCACATTTTCAAGGTACACCGCCAAGCGTTTCACTACCGGAATTAGCAAAATCTTCAAAGTTCTCCTTTGTTATTCTAGAATTAAAAAAAAATATTTCTCACCGACCCTAACATAAGTTTAGACATATCTAATCTTGATAGCAATAATAATATATAATATTATCTTATCTAACATTATTTTATTGTAGGTCTACACCTTCTGGGAGCAACGAATTCGCTGTTTGGTTCAATATTTGCACCCTTGTTACCTCAGTCGTCCTGGCTCTACAATCCACTCTATCATACGCAGCAGTACATCCTGGAACCAGAATGGCACGCACTGGCTCTACGCATGGCTCAACAGAGACTACAGAGGCCCGACGCACGACTTGAGGATCTAAGGAAACTTCGGCGTTCCAGCGCGAGTCCTGAAGGAGAAGATCATGCCGAGAAGAGAGTAGGACTGGATGAACCGGAAGTATCTCAATTACGGCATACAGAGAGTCCTGATGGTAGCATCGAGGTCGACGATGCAATAGACAGACGTATTGGAGTCACTGATGAGAATCCTGAAAGTCAAGAAATAAGGAAGAGGGAGCGTGTTGGCAGCGAATCCGAGTCTCTGCTCCTGGAGCAGGAATCAGCGAGTAGAGGATCAGCTAGGAGCGACGAAGACGAGATCGTCTCCAGAGATGAAGTGTCACGAGATTCCGAATCTGCACGGCTTCAGCCGAGCAGCGCCGACAACCTCCAGGATCCGGAAGTGCCTGTCAGTGGAAACGATCGGGACCGTAGGGAAAGAAATGACGTCGGGGCTGCAGCGAAGGCTAGGATCGAGGAAAGCGTTGACCTTAGCACCAAGAGGAGTCAGGATAAGGAGAACATGGGCGAGGATCTCAGTACAGGTCAGGATCTCAGTATGTCCAGAAGAAAGGACGAAGAGGTCGACCGGGAATCTCTCAGGCCGAGGAGAGAAAGAACACCAAAGCCTAGACAAGTCTGGCGACCTTATTGAGCAGGAAGTAGGAGGGAAGCAGTGAAGATTGTCTTATTAAATCAAAGTCGCCTGAGACTAGAGTCAAGCAAAACCTCAGGCATTATATCATCCGAATGATTCTCAAGGACTCGAGGACTAACCAGGGTTTTACCTTCGACTAGCATGTAAATATATCTAAGCATCATTCGATATTGCGTAGGATAAAGAATAATGAAATTAAGTGCATCCGTAGGGTCGGAAGCGATACCGATAACGAGAGACCGAATCGATGACGCTGGATTAAATAATACCGATTAGCGAATATTCAAGTGATTGTACGATTAATATTGAATCGGGACAGGACTGTTATGTTACTTCGTTGTATTGGTAGGATTCCTTATCGATGCACTTAACGACATTGCTTCTCTTAAATTTGACTTCGTGAGTACTCGGCTACAGTCGTGTCTCTTCTGGCGGGAAGTTCAAATATACTTGTGTGAGATTACTCTTAAAGGATTCGTCCTCGACCTTTAATCCCATCCTCTGACCTCGTGAATTAGGATATAGTGTCCAAAATTTCGTCAACTGTTCAAATTACGTCATCGAATAAATATCATTTGTTCTATCGATCGATTTGCCTCACCTGGTCCGATCCGTGAATCCTTTCTATTTTCATTGCCTCTCTTGAATGTCCTACTCGTTGATGGATTCTGGTAAAGATGAAGTAAAAAAGATTAATATATACGTAATGGAAGTAAAAAAAAGTTACTACGACGAAAAGACATGGGCTACAGAAGTTCGCAGGAGCCAAAAGCAAAGGAACGAGGGATCTGTCAAAAAAAATAAATTCGAATAGAGAGGGTGGCGGGGGGCGATGGTGTGCAACGTGTATGGCCTAGATGCGCCAGATTCAATAACGCCGTGTGTCTCGCTTCGTTGCAATTGAGAGAAATACACCGCACGCAAAAACAGCAACCTCGATATCCGCTGGAAAATCGCGTGATTGATGGAAATACAAATCCCGGCCGCACACGTCCTGCCATGGGAGGAAGAATCGTTGGGGCCGAAAAGAGCGGGGGAGAACGGGAAATCGAGATAAAAAGCCCACAAACAATTTTCTACATTATTCTCCAATATATCCTATGCCAAATGCGAAATAATTTTAACGCGAGCTTGACGTCCGTGATATTAAGCATCGTAATTTAACGAGTACGGGAGTATATCTGCGCATGCGCAGATCACGTTATACGTAAAGTACGTCACTATTGTTAAGAAGGTAAGACGCGTCTGACTCAAGAGATAATAACAGAATCTTTCGTTAAAGTTTCCAAAGCGATAATTTATTTAAAAAACTGAACAAATAAAAATGAGCCCGTTTTCCGAAATTTTGGCAGCTCCGTACGACTTATAAGTAAAATTAATAAAATTAGTGCAAACAAGGGGAAGGGATGAGAATACAGCATGGAAAAAAAATGAACAAAAGAAAAATCCCGTAGAATATTCACTAGGTAACGTTATCACGTTGCTTTTTCAAAATCCACCGGTACACGGTGCTGGTCAGGTTATCGCAACAAACTACCCCAATGACGACGCGATTAAAATTTCACGGGGGGTTGCGTGGTGGGTTCTCATACCCCGAACAAACCATCTATATGATCCCTCTCCACTCTGGCAACCCTCCGCGCTACCGCACCCTCCTCGCCCCGGAGGGTGATTGGTACGCGACCGCAGCCACCCCCGCTTTTTAATACACCCGCACCTGCATGCCTACACCCGGACGGTGAACAGCGAGGCGCGTCCCGGTCTCATACCTCATCCCCACGATATAGGCTGGACACCCTCTGGCTGGCACCATCATACCGCCCCGTCAACGTCACGAGGAACGGATTGATTCATCGATCGAATATCTATTCGAGCATCCACCAAAATAGCGACAAAGACTCGACTACCCCTTGCCAACTAGCAAACCACCCCCTCCACCTAGTATCTCTCTCTTTTGCCCTCTGACCTATGACAGTAGCATTGGCCAGAATTTCTACCAAGCCTAGGGCTACTGTGACCAGGCGTCACTGACCAGCCACCCCTGCAGTAAAATGCATTTCTGGAATGATGATGAAACATTGTTTTTTTTTATTAATTTTTTTTATCTTTTTCATCACAAGTGGAATCACGTATCACTGACTTCATCCTTCGGACACTGCTCATTGGTGAATTTTCCCTTTTGTGTACCACTCCTATATAAATTGTCAGTTTCCTGAGTAAGTGAAGGAGAGAAAGAAAGAGAGAGAGAGAGAGAGAGAGAGAGAGAGAGAGAGAGAGAGAGAGGGAGGGAGGGAGGGAGGGAGGGAGACAGAGGGGACGATAAAGAGAATGAAAGAGAGATAAAAGAAATGATAAAAAAAAAGGATACTACATCGCTGTCCAAAGTGTCTCGAATCCAGAAGGGGTGTTTGGGAGGATCCGAAGTGCGCGATGTGCGCGTAGTATCCTTCCTGTATACATTTTTTTTCTGGACATCCTTTTTCTCTCCAGCCACTTTTTATCCTTTGCTCTGGCGTCGGCCGAGCACTTTAGATAATAAGGCTAGGTTGCTTGGACGGACGAAAGGGCAAATTAGCTATATTACCCTTACTGGAGGAATTATCTCTTTAATTTCTTTAGCGGACATATTCGCCTGGTATCCTAAGTTGGCTGGCTGGCTGTCTGGCTGGTTGCCGGGATATTCTACTATTTTCTTGAGTCGCAACATCCCTCTTTTTTTAATCCTTAAACACACTTGAAACATCAGAGGACACCTTGAAAGCGAAACGACCAGGACCAGTCAGGAATGCTTGCATAGTGTTGCGTTTAATGGTAAAATGGTACCAGTGGATTTTACGTAGTTACATTAGCGAATTCTAGGGGATGTTAAATATCGTATATCTGGTTACGTAAGGAAGTGAAACAATTCTGTGCTAGACAGACTAAGGGTGGGTTCACTGAGTGAAATTGAAGGTATGACGTCAGATGGTGGCGCCCCAGCGGCCATCTTGCGTGGTAACAACGAGATCAACCCCGCACTGCTCATTATCCGCCAACATACCCCGTAACCTACCCTCGTTCTACCTGTACAAGAAAGCCGTCGCAATTTTCTTCATTAATTAATCTTGTAGCATTTACCATTGAATATATATTTTTTTATTTAAAGGAAAACCCTCCATAACTTAAACTCCTCGTTACCATTCTCAAAGTTACCCTTGATAACGTTTCTGTAAAGAAGTATCATTGTGCCACACGACGAAGGAGTAGAAATTCAGTTTCGTCTCTCTTGTGATATACGAAGAAAATCTACCCCTTGTCTGACACTTCATACGTTAACGGTTTCGCTGAACTGCACGGCTAATAATAACAAACGATGCCTCACTTGAAGGGGGTTGTAATTCGTATAAATGATTCCGCCAGCTATTGTTAGGGTGGATATTCAAGGGTCGATTTTCTGGCTTGACTGCTCGACTGGCATACTATCGTTACCTCGTATCCATCGGAATAGCCCTTAAATTAGATCGTACACCCTCGGCGAAGGTCCGAGTTCGACAAATTTGGTTAGTGCTGTGAAAAATGAATGCCGTCGTTTCGATATCTTGGATAAAGTGTAGTAGCCGGTGTACCTTGCGAGATTGAAGCTTCTAGAAATTCGTAGAAAATTATCTCTAGGAATATATTTTTTTTCTGAAGTACGATAGGGGATAATCAAGGGATCCTGGATAGAAGAAACAAAATAATGGAGAAAGGGGTTGAAACGAAGTTCGCCACGAAGACGTGCCACGAACATTGTATGTACTGGTATGTGAGACTCGGTTGGGAATGAGTCTTCCAACCCCCTCTGTACCACCCCTATAAGCCGGAGGCAGTCGTCATATTATGTTTGCTCCTGCTGTTTACAACCCCCTGTCTCTCTCAGTTACCGGTCTACATCCAGGGGTGGTACGATGCTAAGACGCCAGATTGACAAATTCGACTCGCGGTAAATCGTCTGTTTGTCCTGTTCTACGAGGGTGTGTAGATGCTACCCTGAGAATTCAACCCTTAGTGCAATAACCGAACAGTAGATACCTTTAACGACTACCCCATAAAATCCTCACGAGAAAACGTAAAAATGCTCCATGAAGGGTGCACTCGACACTTGTCACAGTAATATATAGTACAGCCTATATATATATATATATAATGATAATAGTAACGAGTTTGTAGAGAAGTGGATATTGGCCCAGGATTACAGTATAATCCGCCATTCGTGTTGCGATAAAATAAGGAAAGAAAAGGAACGCCCCAATAAAGGGCTGCTATAAAAGTGCTAATTCTGGGCACGCGTAGAGAACTTTGAGATGATAAATCATTTTTAAAAAAAACTGCGTTAGTATTCTTTCAGAATTGTATTTTTTAACATTTTTAGAAATTGCTCCCTTATAGGTAGAAACTTATTCGCAAGAGAAACAATGGTAATGGTTAAAAATAATTTTTGAGAAAAAAGAGCGTATATTCGGATGTAAACATTTAGCGGATTTATGAGGGCATAATGATGAGTCTTGCTACGTGAGGGTAAAGAAACAAAAAAAAACGGAGAAAAGAAGGGATGACGAGTATAGAAAGGGGATTGGAGAAGATTCGCGAGAGAGTCGCGTCGCCAAAACGTAACTTTGCCAAAGACAATATAAAAGTTGAGGGTTGCGCAAGATTGGAAGTCGTAAATATCATCTGCTAAATAAAGCTTTATCCTCGAGTGCGGCGGGTGGCAACCCCTTTGCACCCTGATCATGCCGAAGAGGGTGTTCGAAGACAAAGACTCGTAACGCGAAGTGACATTAAGGTATTGGAATAGCGAAAGTCTCATTCTTCTGTAAACTCTTTCATTTTTTATTCGCCTAGAAATATCATTACGATATTACAAAAAAATTCAGTAATAGAAATGAAAATATTTTAATTATATAGGGAAAAAGAAAAGAGAAAATTTTTGTATCTTCGACTTCAACTTTCTTGCGCGATCGTGTCCACTCGCACGGAATTGGTATCGGGAGATAAAGGAAGGGTTGGAAATAACAGGGTTGAATTTTTCCTTCTAGATTCCTACTCTTCTGTACTATTTTTAAACCCCTTTCCCCATCCCTTAGATTCAGTTTCTAAGGTATTCCTTCTCTTATCTGTAGAAATTCATTCTTCCGCTTCAGAGTGTCCCACTGCCGAATTTCCCTTCGCGCATCTCGCGATCCATTAAACAAAAATGTTTGGCTAACCGAGACAAAAATCCAGGCTGCTACAATTTTTTCTCTTCTGTCTCAGGGGGAATTCCGTGCGTGCCTACACGCCCAGCGCGGACAAAAGACAAACGCCAGTCGCGTCTTTCGTTTGTTTCAAGCGTCATTTGTTTGGCGGCTGACACGTGAACTATAGGGGTGGTAACGGTGTGGCTGTAGCTGCGCTACGATAGAAAGAGAAAGAGAGTCGGAGCGAAGAAACGATAGAGACAGATTGGGGATAGCGAGAGGGAGCCAGAGGAACTAAAGAAGAGCCAACTATAGAGAATGTTGAAGCACGAATAGAGGGAAGGATGCGGGAGATATGGGGTTGCATGGTTAGAAAGGCCACATTTGAATGCCACCGGAAGGGGATGAACGCTCTTTCATCTCGGCTTTGTCGGGTTCTCTCAATTCCGTAGCTACTGGACCAAGCCACGACAAGACACGAAACTTTGAGCTCTAGGATGTCTGTAGCAATACGGCCGAATCAAGTAATAGACGGCCATTTTGAATATAAGCATAATTAAATTTTAGTTTCTCGTCATCAGTATCAAATTGAAAAAAATTTCTCCAGATTTTCTGAAAATTTAAACACCGCGCAGAATCCCTGACGGCTTCAAGATACAGAGAAGAGAATTAGAGAACGCCACGGAGAAGGAAAAAATTAAGAAGAAGAAAAGACTCCGAGGAAGAAGTAAGTTAAAGGAAAAAAATAAAAAAAAAAGAAAGAGGAACCAATTCGCCCCGGGAGTTTCTTTCATCGGAAAATAATTAAGGTTTTCTATGGAGATGATGGATTCGGCGGAGCTGCCGCTCGCTCAGTCAACGTCAGAGGTTGACAATGGCTTCGATGGATGGAGCTCTCCTTTATTTAAAGTAGCTTTGTGTCCCGGTGCCTCAAACCACCCCCTTCGACCTAACCTCCGACCTTCCATCCCCTCCCCCTGTCATCGGCTTGAATCTGGATCTGGATCCCTGCCATTCTCCATGGCCGAATGCCCCCGGGATCCTCGCGATGCATGGAGCTAATGAAAAAATAGTGCCTTCTCATCATCCCTTTAGTAAAGTAGAAAAGTCACCCCCTGCCAGGTCTCGCAAATCAGACTCGAACTGAATTTCTATCGGTATAATCAGGATTGAATGATTCCGAGTCAAACGGAGAAATGCTGCATTCTGCAGTCTCTTGATACCCTTTTTTTCCTATATATTTTTGAATGACACCTCAACGAACCCCGTACGCCAGGGATAAAACAAAGAAAACGTTTAACGACATTGTCGTAGCCACCCCCTCTGTAGGATTTCTTCGTAGCACCCTTGGCATTCGCATTGCCGGATGCCGGGTAGCGAGTTCCCGGGCGTTCGGCTGGGTGGTATTATTCCGAACCATTTGTCACTCAGGCCCGACAACCCCTTCGCTGCTGCTACTGCTACTACCCTTCCTTCTAGCGGGTGAGCCCTCGCGTTTTTATAGCCGCGAATCGTCGCAATATGCCGACAAGGGGCTTACAAGGAAGGCAAAGGAGCTCGAGGACAGATTAAGAGGGTGCAAGGATTTTTCTCCACTTTTTTTTTTAAACTTCCCCCTTTTTCTTTCCTACCCTTCCGTTTCTTTGCTGAGTTACCGACGCCCCTGGTAGGCACTACCCCTCGGAAAGGATTTAAGCGTTCGCTTCGTGGACTAACGACTCGGACGACTCGAAGGACATCGATGACATTGACGACTCTGTCAAATTGGAAAATTCTATTTGTCTAGTTAATTTTAACATTAATTCCGCTTTTCTCAGACAAATTTTTAATCTGGTTACCATTATCGTTTTCAGGGCCGTGCGAGTTGCAGACGAGGGAACGGAGACGTCTCTGTTCGCGATGGTTATGTCGGGTCGGCAGTAGTGGGTGGATTCGCGAATCTAATCTACTAAAAGTCTGCTTAATTATGAGCAGTAGTCAGGCAACAGAAACGCGGCCGGTTCGCTTCTGTTTTCGGACTTTTCCATTAGCTGGATGAACCGTTAGTCTTTTGTTGACTTTTATTGGGGGATGCTGCTGGTAGCGGTGGTGGTGGCGCAGGACGGTTAGAGAGGGTGAATTCGGGGATAAAGTTACGCTTCGACTATTCAGACTGATTAATAAAGTAAGTCTGATCTCTTTCGATTTGTATATTGGATATATGAAAAACCCAGCCCGTAGATACGTAAAATACCCTTAAATTGAAGTGCTAATTCAATGTCTAGTTTTTATTTGGAATTTCTTTCCGCGCTATATCAATGGCTATTGCACTTAGAACAACAACAACGACCAATTCCAGGGTTACCACTTCCGTTTCCCTGAGTTCTTATTGGGAATGCGAAATCACGGGGGTGGGCACGCGCTACAGGTGAGGTATTCCTGCAAGCTCGCGAAGTCCGCTTCCATCGCATCGAGCCGGAGGGTTAATTTTCTGGTCAGTTGGTCGCTTCTGGCTCTCCAGGGTTATAGCGGCGATCTCGAGCCCGTAACAACCCCTACTTTATCCCCTACATAAATATCCGGAATTAGCCATTTCTCCTGTTCTCTTGACTGGACCGCGAGAAGAGAATCGGGAGTCTGAGGGGGTTACTACGATCACTTGACCGATTAAGGACCCGAGGGCTTCGATTCGAGTAGTCACTCCGTTACTCGGGGGGTCGTGAGTGGATTGACGTAATTGAGGAGAAAACGCGATGCAAACCGCCGCGGAATATTCCGTTGGTGAACCGCGATCGTCACGTACTTCCCAATCCTTCATCCCCTACTAGATGCACTTGAGTAGAGGGCTCCGCTGCAACAACCACTAAAAATTATTTATATCTAAATATCAAGGGATGATTTTAATAGTTGCAATAATAAACATGGATCGACATCGTTGAATTTTATATTAAAAATCCTTAAAAGGATAGGTTAATTAATAAATGTTTTTAATACTGAAAATGTCTTACATGGATAAAAAAATCATTATTTACTTATAGTTATCGTCCACTCAATGGTCGCTTTGCACTCAATTAATTGCATAAAAGATAATTGCAAGACAATTCTACATCTTGTCATATATGATAAAACGTATGTGCATCAAGCAATAAAACACAACAGTGGATTATCATGGAACAAAGAAAGGATTCAATGTAGAAATCCTTAATACGACACAAGTGGCAGGCAGTCATTTAAAATGATTAAGATACTGACACTACCTGACAGCGGAGCCTTACTTTTCGCAAGGGATTTTCGTCAAATCATCCCGAGGACCTGAAAGGTGGCAGAATCTAGTGGAGGTCCCTGGAAAAGCACAGGATTGTCTCGTTTTTAGTCAGTGTAGGATTAAACAAAAGCCAAAGCTCCTTAAACTGCGGTCGCACTAAGCTGGATACATGCGAGAGGGTCCTCAGACCCTCAGAGTATCAAGCCCCTCAGCCTCTTTTGTCTAGATCAGTATAGATCCTCTTATAGAATTGACATCCGCCTAGACTCAAGTGGTTAAAGCACGGACATAATCAGACTTCGATAATAAATTTACGTCCACAAAAAAAAAGTATAACTCCCATCCATTTTCTCAATGTCAAAATCGTCTTTTGCGTAGGGTAGTTTTTCTTCGATATTTGTACAGCAGGGGTTAAAATCGATGTCAGTCGCGCAGAAATTACGTGAATATTTTTCGCGCGCTAATACGAATTCTGCTCGACCTGACTGCCATGAATCATTCCGATATCTCGTCTCTTAGTACCGACCATGAATACAATATCGACTGGCCGAAGTATAGGGGTTGCGTTTAGCTGGCAGAGAAGAGGCTGGGTGCCACTGGACCGCGATAAAAACACCCCAGTAACATCATGGCGTTCATTCATTTTTCGTTGGCATCTCATTCTATGCCAAACGTAGCCGTCTCGGTGCTACCGAAGTGTCCATGGATACTGGAGGACGATAAATTCTCTTGAGAAGCGACGTAGACGAGGGGGAAGGGAAGGGAGAGGTCGGAACGTCCAGGGTGCCTTTTCCTCGATTTTTAGCCACTTTCTATTCTCTCCCGCCCAACCCCTATCCAGTTTATCATTGGTTCATACCAACCCCCACTGTCTCTTCGCGGAATCTTTCAGGAGCAGCAGTAACCCATATGGGAAAATGCGCGTGGAATCGCAGAAGGCGAGGGTGCAGAATCGTTTCTCATGAAAGTGGCGATGGTGGATAGAAAGTTTTCTCGAGGATTCGGAATCGGGATCGACGCCGGCGTCGGGATCAGGAATAGAAGGTCGAAGGACTGATCCTGTATTTGAATACGAGACTCGAGGGACTACATGCATTTTAACTACCGAGCAGATGCCCTAGCTCTCACGCTGGCCCGTCGTTTACCATAGCGCCAAAGTTTCTAAACTATCGTTACTTCGAGGGTTCCGCAGCCTGACAGTCTGGACCATCTAGTTTTAAAGTATGTCCATAACTTTGTGGAAAATACAATGCCCAAGATAATCCTCACCCGGAAATCATATTTTAAAATCCATTAAGAAACGGCTAAAATCGTGCCCCACTATGCATTGAGCATTACTATTCATTTTTAAAATAAAAATTCTCGGAATATCTGTTTATAAGAATAAAAAAAAAGTCCTATAATTAGCACGTAGATTAGCTCAAGAAGCGCAATAAGGTCGACGTATAAATACTGGTCCGATCGATCCTAATTCCAAGAATCTGATATTCTTATCGGCAGCGAGTAACGCTAACTTGGAAAGGCGTCGGGTAGGTTGAGTAAGAGGTGTTGGTAGAGTAGAAGATGGAAGTGGGCATAGGTGTAAGTGTAGATGTAGGTAGAAGGTAGAAGGTACGGGGTAGTAGTGTTGTAGACGAGTGGGTACCAGAGGTGGGTCTGGTTGGCCACGGCGGCGGCAGTGGTGGCGGCGGCGGCGGCTGTCTTGGACAAAATCAATACTGTGGCCACCCACCCCTTGGCACCTTTTGCCATCCCAAACCCCTAAGGTTGTGGGGCAAGTCAGAGGTGGAGATGGCCGGGGGGGGGGGTGGCTGCAGATGCCGCGTAATTACCACCCTCAAGACACGTGTGGCGCTCGCATCCTCGCACCCTCGCACCCTAGTGGCCCGATTCAATCCCCTGGCACCGCCGGAGCCGCAGCTTCTCGGATATCTCTTTATTAAAAGTATAACTCGTGATAACCACTCCCTTGTCCGATTACGATTTTTATCCGCGGACTCTTCTCAATATTCCGGCCCCACATCCTCCTTGCGACCTGCCCTTGTAATATATACCGTAGCTACCTTCTGACCTCCTAGTTAGTACTTCGCATCCCTGCCCCGGTCTCCTTCACTCTCCTAAGGTCCACCCTCGCGTGCCCCCACCTCGCAGGGTACATTTTGGTATCTCGACGTTAGCCTCGCATACTTACCCGCAACCCCTAATAAATTAGCATTCTCATTCTAACAAGGTCCAGACTTCATCCCTCAGGGGCTACGGAGAACTACCCTTGCCGGACATAGCGAGCATAGCTCTTCTCATACGCGCCCCCGTACCGTCATCCTTGTAGGATCTACCGATCCTGCACCAAACCGACCCCCGGAAACTACCCTTATTAATATTATAAGACAAACTAGAACCTCGCCTGTATGTAAATACCGGGGTACTCGTACAGCAGCCATGTTTGTTGGGGTTGAAGGGTAGTTCAGATTCTTGGTAAGCTTCTCTAATGGATCATTACTTTCTTCAACGTCCCTTCCACTTGCAATCAGATCTGCATTCAGTGGATCGGTCTTAATAATCATGTTATCCATGGGCCATCGGATGACCTTGAAGAAAGGGAAAATTTTACGAAAGAGGTACCAAAAAATGTCCACCCCCAAAGAATAAAAAAAAAGAACAAGTGCTTAGGCCCGTCCTTACATCATCCACGAGGTAGCTCGTGTCAAGGGCTGAAGAATTATCTGGAACCCTATTACGAGAATCCTTCTTTCTTTTTACAGGGGCAAAAAGGGCCAGTAAACGAGGCTAGACCAGAAGCGTTTGACCAGAAAGAAAGGAAAGAAGGGTTATGGATAGTGGTTCACAGGATGCTGAACGTTCCAGGCATCGTCCCCCTAAATCAAGCAAATAACCCCAAAAACACGGAAACCCGAGCAGTTACGCAGCCGCTCGGTCATTTGTGGTTCGCGCAATGTCCAGAATTACGGCGTCGTCTACTTTTTTCTCGTTCGACAGATTTTTCAATGCTGGCCGACGCCGACGCTTTACGTCGAGTCACTAAATTATTGCTGTCTATCCTATTGCGTTTCAGTATGCCTAAAGGCATGGATTACTCAGGGCGTCTATGTCTAACTTGAACCTGAATCACGTACTCGACTAATCATACCGCTATTTCCTTTAACCCTCTTCGACGGAAATACGTAATACCCGATAAGTCCCGGACTACCCGACGTGTCGGCTTAACTACATCGTTAATTTCATCCCTTGAGAATTATTCTTGGTCCACGTGCGGATGCTGTCTGACTTGTGGACGACTCTGGTTTCCTACAGCCTGTCAATCTTGGGACTTCTCTGCTACACTACACTATACGTATATAGAAACAGCCAGTACAAAAACTCGTTAAACTGACCGCAGTAGTTACGGCAAGGAGATAACTAGGAGATGGTTATACGCCACCCGTTACAATGCATATGTGTCACGCGGCGTAAAATAATAGCTTCTTTAACAAATTTTCGAATCAACGATAAAATTGATTTTTTATTTAAAAAATCAATAAACTGATTTAAAAAATCCATGAACAAAATGCAGGACAAACAACTAGAGCGATCTAGGATATATCCAATATCCGTAAACCCAATCCGAAGGGCACTCCTGCAAATCTTCGAGACTTCCGGTGTGGTATCCAAACGGCAAGGGAGCTGACTTCCGCCGCCTAAATGTTTCATCGCCCTTAAGCGAGGAGCTGAAAGACGAGAGAAAAGCAGCTGCGGAGGGAAACTGAAGAGGGTCAGAGAGAAGTGGATGTAGGATAGGTAAATAGGAAGAGGGTATAAAATTGAGACGGAAGTAAAGTAAAGTGAAAAGTAAAAAATAAGTGAAAACGGTAGAAAAGAGGCTTATGTATATCGAGTATCTTACGAGCCGACTTGCAGAAGTAGTCAGTGCTTCCAATAGAGACTCCAGTTAAGTCTCGGACGATATACTTTTTCAGGATCCAATTGACCAAATAAATTTCTAGATACGGTTTCCAGTGCCTACATCTCTCATATAATTTCATCCCTTATTATTATTCCTGTGCCCCAGCATAGAATCAAGTAGCGTCGAATCAATGACTTAAAGGACCTCTAAAGCTCGAGCCCACGAGGATAGCAGTCAGTCTGACCTAGGATAAAAATAGCTCTTCATACAGTTATCACGGATCACCCACTAGAGTCCGGCGGATCGGTAGTCGAACGGCTATAACAACGTGCGTGTGCTACGAGAAATTTGGCCAATGAAGGGACAAGCGAAAGGGTGTATTGCAGACCCGCGAATATAATGAAAACGACACAGTAACGTCGACGATCCCCATGGGGACTTCCTAACGCTCGCATCAGCGTATAAAGTCTACTTAACTCATAGTATCACACATTAGAGTACGCAGGTTCGATGGCATTGTATTACTTAGCCTCTCGTGTCGAAAACCAAACAGTTCTTTTTTTGGACTCACCCATAGCCCATTCCGGAAAGAAAAGAAGGCATGGTCTACCGGGTAGGGTAGTAGCACGCATTTCCAATCTAACGACCGAATCAACATGCTTAAACGGCCCTATCAAACCGAAACAAATCTCCTCGGAATCCCCTGGTGATCCCAGCGGCGCCAACGCGGACTCGCCAACCAGGACCAAGGCAGTTGGGATGGTTGAACACTTGGCCGAGGGTGTGGCGGAGATGGGGGGGGGGGTGAGGAGGGGGCGCTATAGTTTCCCTTTTCTAGGGGTTGAAAATGTGACAACGCTCTGCCGCCGAGATATTAAACTATAAATCCTTATTCCGCTTCGCGGATCGCCGCGAGCCACCCTTACTGTATCCCCGAGTGTTTCTATAGGTCTGTTCAAAGACGGTGGGCTACCCACCATATAAGTTTCATGCATATGGAAATATGTTATACGCAGGAGATGTCTCAGGAATAGATATTCTTAATATATCATTCTCTATTCTTCTTTATGCTGAGTATCGTTGTGAGTTTCCATGTATTTTCTGCATCGTTGTCTCCTATTCCAGTTCCTCTTTTTAAATAGAAATAGCAGGAGGCCGAATGGACCGGGTTAGTTGGGCCTCAAGGTGTATCGCTATATTTCGACGCTTTGAGTCGGCAGAGAGAGAGAGAGAGAGAGAGAGAGAGAGAGAGAGAGAGAGAGAGAGAGAGACCGCATGAACTTCAGAGAGAAAAGGGTAGATAGATGAAGGGTTGCAAGGACGCCGGGGGAGGATAGCTCTTAGCCGTGTTAATGCCTTGAGAGGGGAGCGTTAATTAATAATTGTAGGAGGGCGCCTCCTCGGGAAGCCTGAGAGCGAACTCGACGGATCATACGTGGTAACGACAAGGGCGTCGCGACGTAGACTACTTGGGTTCGTCACTTCCTAGAGCAAAGACCTACTCCAAGGAGCGAGGATCCGCGTAGAAGCAACCCAAGGACCCAAGGCAACCAGTATCGAGGCAGCAAGGAGTAAAGGTCTCAGGAGAAGATTCCCTCGCGTGTGTCTCTTGCTATTCCCCAGAAAGGGTTTCCACCCTCGAGCAAGTGGAGGCACCTACAACGTGTCGTGGAGTCCTAGGGACCAGGGTATACTGGAGTGAAAAGGCCAGGGGGTTGGCTGTCAGGGAGATAAATCGGCCCCGGCTTAATTAAATCTTCTTCCGTGCTACCCGCGCAGCCAGTACCCGTGCTACCGCCGCCGCCACCACCGATGCCGCCATTGCCGTCCACCGCCGGACACCATCCTCTCCGAGGGTCGAATTGTTTCAAGGAAATCAACCCTGATTTAGGGCCACGTATTCCCTGGAGCAACCTTCTACATTCGTAGTCGCAACCCTGACCCAAACTACCTGAAGCTGTAGGTGGGGGATTAGGATTCTTAAACTTAGTTGCCAACAGGCAAAGTCATGGGGATGGCTGGTCGAAGATACGAGAAAGATATGTCACCCCTTTCTCCTCGTTTCCTAAGATTCCTCGTGGCTACTCGACAAGCTCTCCGATAGTTAGGTATGCCAAAATAATAATAACATCAGTCACGTATCCGCATCCAAACCAAGACTCACAGTGTAAGCTAGTGGGTGGTAAAGGTGGTCTTGGCAAGCTTGTAGATGGTACAGTCAGAAGGTTGGCGGTTCGAGGTTAGGAATGAGGGAGTGTAGCGAGGAAGCAAGCGGGCGAGACAGTAGGGACCCTAATTCTCCGACAGACATCTCAATAACGCGCACGCCGAGTTCCTGCGCTGGATTCGAAGGCAACATCTCGCCGAACTGTATCCCACGCTATCTCGGCAATCGCGAGTTACGGGCTGCGCGGTGAGAGGATCTGCGCGACGGTGGCGGAGGGTGGTCCTGAGGCTGGGAGGAAGCGGAGCACGAGGGTGGAGAAGCCGTAGAAGGTAGAGAACTCGGAGAAGGAGTAGGTAGCTCGGGTGGTCGCGATGGGTGGTCGACGAGGAGAGTCGCTAGGGTGGTTTTAGGTAGTGTGCGAGATCCTGGGGAGGTTAAGGGTGGGTCTGGCTGGGGTGGTCGGGCCAGGAGGGTGAGTGGGTGGCTGTACGTCGATAGAGCGGCGCGCCGCGGAGGCCAAGATACGACACCGCTGCCACCACCGCCATACCCGTAAAGGGGCGGCCTGGGGGTAGGGAAGCTGCTGGAGAAGGTGGAGTAGCTTGCCTCGCATCCCTCTCTGACATCCGTGCATTCTATCTCTTTACTTTGCTCTCTCTCTCTGTCCTTCTCTTACTAATACTTCCTCCGAGGGGGTCGCTACCACACCCCAACCCAACCCCTGACCTCTACCCGTTCTTCCTTCCTTCCTATCTAGCCCGGGCGGTCATGAGAGAGGGTAAGGTTCGCACCGATATAGAGATACCAGGAGATGCAGATAAAGATGGAAAATCAGACGATGAAGAAGATACCGGAGGCTGCAACGTCGACATCGCGACGACCACTGTCGACCAGCTGGTTCGTGTGATCTTTTTATTTTTCTTTTTCTTATCACAGCCACCATGTCTTACCTATTAAAATAACATGCTTTTTTTCTGGACCATTATTATCCAATCTCTATCTCTCTTTCGAAACCAACCAATTATCCTTCCCCCACGTGTTAACAAATGCCTATGTAACATCTACCTGGGTACTGGATCACATATGCTGCTCGTATCAGCTTCATCGTCGAATTTGAGGACCGGCAAGGGGGTGACTATCGGTATTTGGTTAATTATCGTCCCCTACGATCCCCGCATGAATTCTTGACGCGGGGGGTGTCACTGCCCCCGTGCCGTGCGCGCCAACCATATCGCCGGAAGCAATCCCAGCTACATAAGTCGATACATACGCGAACTGCCAACAGCTCCCAGAAATGCTTTCTCCTTCGTTATTAGTGCCGTCTTGTCATTCTCAAGTTCATCCTTGTCTATCTGAAAATGTAGCTAATCAAATCCGTCTTCGTAGGAACGTCTTGCTGGTACGTTACTACATCGTTATAAGCATCCTCAGAGGATACACGGAACCATAAAAGCAATGAATAAGAATTTTATAAAAATTATATTTTTAATCAGACACGAAAATCAATGAAACGCTATGAACGTCCTTGGACTGCAAAAAATTTAATATACTGGATTGTACTATACTTTTCAGTAGACTTATGAGCCGAAGTTTGGGAATGGGTATCAATTTTGAAGATGAGCAATCTACCAGACAGTAGGGAGCAAATATATTTTCTCCCATAGGCTATGGTGGTGAAGTTGACGGGGTCGCTGAAGCATGACACTCCGGAGGGTCCCTAAGAAAGGTTATGAGTACAGACAAAGTAAAAAGACACAAGGTCTCCAAGAGTAACGTCTGAGTATTCCGAGATAGGTGGCTGCTACTACTTAGGGTTGGAGATTGGGAGGGGATGGCGGTTTCGTGAAAAATTTCTCTCGTTTTATCGTATCCGAGGGTTTCGACAGAGGTGGAGGTTGTATTTAATTAAACCCCTAGGGGCTGCTTGATCGAGCATCAATACCGAGCGGTGCTCAAACGAGAGAACGTCGGGATGTTCGCTAAACGAGTTTCACGGCTGACTGATGTTACTCAGACGCCTTTTCTAGGGAATTTCAAATGAGAACCAAATCTGAAAATCCCTAGCAGTAAAACGTATGAAGGTCTGCGAAACCTTATTAGCGATTTGGGGGAGCGTGGCAGCTCGTTCGTTCTGTGTGTATCGACTTCGAAGAATCACCCTTACCAACCTTCGCCCTCTATCCCATTCTACTCGGTCTCACCAATCCAAGAGAATTAAAAATCACTAGATTCACTTAAGCATTCGCTCTTTTTCCGTTTCATCTTTTCCCCAATTGAAATACGAGACTGCCAATCGACTTTCGAGAGTGTCCGCTAACTAAAAGATTATTGCCAAAGAAGTTAACGAGAAATTTTTTATATACTGAATTACCCCCTCGTGAACTGGTGAGGATTGAGTGAAAATTTTATCCAAAATTCCATACATCCATGTATCGGTATATACAGGGTTATGCATGACAAACGAACAACCTGAAGTTAGCCTGTCCATTTTTTTTTTCATGCTAGAATCACCTTCAGGTGCTGCGTTTGCCATGAATAACCCTATACATATATATTATACATATATACATATACTATAAATAAACATATACACAATGTATACGGCTCATCGAACGTATTGCGCTAATCGTCGCTCGTGTATTCACGCTTGATCGCTCTTCTAAAGCCTACTCGTGTACACGCGGTACGTTTCTAATTTGCGGCGCGAAGGATGCTGCTTCGATTACTAACGCGGCAGAGTCGTGGCCGCGCTCTATCGCAGTTGTCGATTCGATGCGATTGATAGAAACGGCAGATAAAACGGCTGGATTTACTCGGGCTGCTCTAGGGGTCGATTGTGAATTTTATTTGGCACCGGCACAGCCTATGGAGTCAGACTGTACTGTTCTACCATACGATATTGCATGTTACCTCCGAAACAGGGAGTCTATGCATTTAAATTGTCATTAGAGGACACCCCGGTATAGTACAGTGGAATTTTGATGACGTCATGGGGAGTGTAGAACAAGGATTAGGATAAACAGTATACATTCATTTGATTGTTTTATCAGCGGTAGTTCCCCAAGCATTGTGGGAATGATAATAAAGCGGGGATGATGAAGCAATAATATAGGGAATCAAGGTGGATTTGTATTACAGGGCAATTTCATAATGGTGGCTATAAGTTTGGCGCTGATAGTATGTACAAGTTCTGGGGACCCTGAGAATTTGTTAAGAATAATTTCAAGGTACGAGAGTAGCAATCTTACGCGAGAAACTGTTATAATCCGGCCTGTATGGATTTTGGATTCTCTAATCCAGCCTTAACTCCCGAAGCTCTGGGCTGTTTGCAATTACGAAGGGCACTTCGCGGGATCTTTGGTTCGTGATGGTGGCGAAGGTGGTGCTGGTGGTGTTGGTAGCGGTAATCTCATCCCACCCCCGCACATATTCATATTAGCGCCTTTGCCACTACAACTCTCGCTACAACCCCCGTGGAGAACCTGATGGGGTTAACCCTTGAAGTGGCGACTTGGAAAGGTTCGTTACCAACCCTGTAAGAGAATATTACCATTGACGCGCACATACGTATAGTCAAGTTTCAAAATCAGACTCCTGAATGGGCGAAGCCGTAAATATACTAAGGAATTATCCCCTGATCTAAGGGATGTACGTATATGAAAAATTGAAATCTGCTCTTGTATAATAATAAATTGAATTTCTGAAGACCTACAAAAATCCCTATGAATTAAAAATTTTTCGACGTTGACTGTCTCCATTGTTTGTCTCTCTCTCTCTATTCCTTCGTTCCCTAACCGTCCCTTTAGTTTTGGCAAACCAACGAAGGCAGAAATCCACAAATCGTCGAGCAACGAACCTCAGACAGATCTTGATATATATCGAAAACAGTGGCATATATCTAGTCCAGTCGACACCCGCCACTGGCGTTAGTCAAGTGGCAGTGGTAGCAGCGCTAGCAGACCTGGCGCAAGTATTAGTTACAGTAGCTGGATACTAGTACGAGTACAGTGGGTTCGGGCAGGAGCGCCGTAGGCTTGAGGGGGACATAACTCATTCGAGGCCGGTGATGTACGGCGGTTGTGGGACAGTAGGAACCCTGGAGAGCACGAGACTCGTGGATAGGATGAAAGTGGTGCCGGGGGTAGAATCTGGAATACGTGGGGGCAGACGTCGGCCCGTTGCGTCAAGGGGTAGCGAGAATCAAGCCTTAATAAACCAAAGTGCACGCGAGTCGATTGCAAAGAGTTTCAAGCCAGGAGAGGCGGTCACGCCTGACTGGTCATAATGAATTTACGTGAAATTCCAAAAGCATACCGAAACTCCGTCAAGACCGCGCTCGCCCGAAGTCTACCTGGGGATTAGCTGGATTCTATGTGAAAACAATACCGAGAGCTCTACCACAATGAATTTCCTAGTCCATAGGTATAACCCAGTAGCAACGGGTGCCCCAAGTGGGTACGTTACTGTATACACCGAATCTAGAAAATTCTCGTAAGCTTTTTTGCATTGGCAGCAGTGTATCAAAGTCGAAATACTGTAGCTGCCGTTCCGATTTCTCCAGTCGTTTAAAAATGATAAATGCCCCGTTGAAATATGGCGGAGAAAAAGTATACAAGGGTCGCCGAGGTGGAAGGAGGTTATTCCTGGCTCGTCGCTGGCTGCGCGGGGGCAGGTTAAGAGAAATCGAAAAACTAATATCCGTCCCCGGGGGCCGTTTGTTTCGTATTGTTTCGGTCGCGGACCTCTCCCAGGCGGTTGTCTTGGCGTGATTGAGTGTCGCCATTCTTTATGAAGTTCATAGCGCGAGACATGCTCGTAGGTATTTCAGAGAATCGTGAGGTTCTTACACACCCTGTGATATTCTCTAGCGATGTCCTCTGTGAAAAATTAAAATCCATTATTGTCCTGTAATATGGATATATGCGTACATCGTGGACATTAGTTTTCGTATAAGTTGGTAACTCTATATCCAAAGGTCGCAAAGTACAAGTCCCATCGATGGGGTTGGTAACCGTGTTTGAAGAGGACGGTCACTTATTAATGCGAGCGCAGGGCCAAGGTAATGCCCACGGGAGAGCCTGGCTTAGTCAGGACTTGGGTATTATTTAGATCATGCCTAATACTGCTTCTTAAGTGCGTCGACGTTAACGTAGCAGCGAGTCAGTCGAATGGATTAGCCGCATTCATTTTGTTTTCTTAGTATTTTCTGCTGACTCTTTGTTGGTCCAGTGAATTTTTAAGATACGACACGGCAAAGTGTTACGCGATTGATCCGCTGATAGAGCGATTAACAATGTTAAGTGATTCTAACGGTTTGTACTGGGTAGGAATTTAATGAGGAGCCAATTAAAACGGTCTTTAGATTCCACCCCGTTTTTACAACCCCTCCCGGCATCTCTTTGCCTCGTTCGAAATGTTCATGGATACGACCACCCTTCCTTCCCATAATCACCAATAACAACTCGGCCGCTTATAAAAACTTTGGTGCGCCGATGTCCCCCCTGCATTACCATCCCTTAAACCTCCCCTCTCTCTCGGCAGTGGAGAATAAGGTCTCCGTCTTCGAGTAAGAAGTTGGTTTACCACCCCCGAGGGTGGTTAGCGGCTCTAGTTACGGGGCGTCTTAATTACCCACGGTAATGAACACCTTGTCGTAAAAACTTGCGCCGGTTTAATTATTTCAACCCCCATTCTCTGTCGGGGGGTTATACTCTCTGCTTAGCCGCCTAGGGGAGGACAAGGTTAGGGGCTGACTTCTCGCCGACTGTCATCCCTTTTAGAAAGAGACGAAGGGCGAACGCTGGACCGGTATCAGGAAGTCTCGCTTGTCTCGAATCGTCCAAGATGAGCAGAAACAACCCCCCCCCCCCGCCCCCGACTTTATCGGTAGCAATTTTCCCCCTGGCAAAGGACCCGACCCGTGCCGGTGTCGCTCATCGAATTCAATTATCCTGGGCAATACTTTTTAAGGGTGTTCGCAGGAAAAACGTTGCGCGTCCTGGAGTTGCGGCTGTTCCTATAAATTCATGGGAATTAAACGAAAGAATGCGGTCTGTGTCGACGTACAACCAGGACTGCCTGCCCGACTGCCTCGTTGCCACCCTTAACCCTGGGCAACGTCGTAGCCGGCGCAATGCCGTGGGAGGAAGGGGGTGGGTCGTTTTTGGGGTTGTTGGATTTTTAATTAAGGGCGCAATGACTCCCACCAAGAATTCCGAGCATCGCCGGAAGTTCTCATAGCCTAGTCTCATAGGTATAGGGGTTCACGGGAAACACCAGGGACCCTTTCGTTACGCACCCTTAAAACACACCCTCACGAGACAGTACACGTAAAAGTACGCACTCGCCTAACTACCTTCTCTGACTTAAGGTTTTTCGGCGATAAGTCGCCCTTGCGAAATCTTCGAACCGCAGTCGTCACACATCGAGAAATGACGGGGGTTGAAAATCAATTTTTAACAGGGAAGATGTTGACTCGATCCCTGAAACAAATGCCAAGGCATACTTTTACATCCCCCTCGTGGATAGCAAGGATAGAAAAACGCGCCTGGCTATACGCCCGCCGAGGGTAGTTTTGATTTATAGAAAGCGGCCGGCAGATTTACGAATATCAAATCCGCGTTTAGGGAGCAGCTTTCGCTTCATATGTGTATATTACCATAGGATTTACCGTGCCGGAGGGTGGCTAAACGGTGCGCATAAGTTTCAAAGTCTCAGGGCTTCTTCTTGCACGGTCCATGAGGGTGGCCCAGAAACATTTCACGTCATTTATCCCTACCACTCTTACCCTCCTGCCGTCATTCCACTTTACACTTCTGTCTTGAGGTAAGTTTCTAATTGGATAGAGTCCTGATGGACGGAAACACGAAACTGGCAGTAACGTCCTCCCTCGTACTTATTTAGAAACCCCTACAGTTTTTATATCGCGAAAAATATTTTCAGACAACAGAAAACCAAGAGACCTCGCAGTGATCAATGAATCATACAATATCATCCGAAAATCTAAGGGCCTAGATTTACCCTCATATTTATGTGTAAGTATCGGCATATTTCAGATGCGCCTTTAAATATTAATACACGAGGGTGAACGGCGTACCCTCACTTTACTGCAGGCGCCCCCAACATAAAGTATCTTAATATTCAGTACGTTCTGATTTTCAGAAGCGAAGAGGAAGAAGAATAAGAAAAGAGAAGAAAGGGAGGCAGAAGCCTCTATGCACTTTTCCGGAAATATATATAATATATTTTTTCATACATATACATAAGTAGAGGGGTCGGTAACGCAAACGGAACCGGATATGAAAATGATACCGTGGCTGTTCATTGCCCAGCATCCAATATTCTTATACGTGTAATACACAGATATATATATATATATATATATATATATAAACACATACATGTTGGTAAACATATATACCAAAAGATTGTTCAGACACTTCAGTCAGGATTTCTCACAGCGTCTACCAAGATAATTTTCCCTCGCCTTCACGGATGCTCACTTCAATCTCTTGGCGAATATTTGAAGAGGCTGGATCAAAGCGCGTCTGGTCAATTTCATCAACATTTGAATACACGTCGTCCCCCTCCCCTTTCCCGCGCCTCGTCCCGCATTTCCATCCACCGTGCTATCCGGTACTTCGGTATGGCGGGTAAATCAGTCTACGGGAAATTCAAGCGCTGATCTCTTGATTTGGTCCTAGGACGAGGAAGGAGTAGTATCGAAGAACTTTGAAAAGGATAAGCAGGAAAAAAGATGAATGAACGAGGAGGAAAGTATGAGTATAGGAATGAGAGAGACGAAAAGGGCGGGTTATTTGAATTGGAAGATATATATGTATATATTCCACTGAAGAAAAGTCTTAGAAGATGCAAGTAGAGAATCAATTGCGTCTGGCGAATGTTTCGAGTGAACATTAGGAACGAGAATATTTCATGTCAAAAATAACGGTAAAGTACCAATTGGAGAGATTCGGTTATATATCATATAAAAGGGGGTGCAAAAGCGAAAATAGGGAGTGGTTTAAGAGGTACCCGTCACGATCAAAGCGTTATTTTAATTAGGCAGATTATACGGAAAGATAAAAATTATTAAAATTATTGCCCTAATGAAAGGGAGTAAGGCGAAGGGACGAGGGGGTGACTCGAGCTCCTGGTGGCGGCAGAATGGCGGGTTTAGGGGATGCGTAATTAAACGGCAAGATTCGCTTCCCTCTTTGCGTCGGCGCGTTAGGCTCTCTCCCCTTCTGTTCTTCTATGATGTATATGACAGTTGCGGAAGATTGCTGCATAACTCCGATACGTCGTCCCGGTTTCACTTATCGAAACGTGTCATGGGGTTAGATCGATTAAGTATACTGTAACGTTACGTCTTCGCGAGAGCAACGAAATTCAATTATGAAGAAGCGATTTATGTCTGGAAATTTATGCGTTGGGGTGTTCTAAAAAAAAAATGAAAAAAAAAATGTTTATTGCTGAGAGTGACAAAATTTTCGAAGAACCAAGAGCCAATGGCACGTCGATAAAGGAAGGCGTAGGTCTATCACCCCCGGTAACAGATCAGCCCGCAAACCGCAAGGTGCCACCACACCCCCAAAAACCTCCTCTGACACCCCCAGGGCCAATGATCGGGCCTAGCCGCCCCCAGACCGCAAACCAACCGCAAGACGATGCGCAGAACGCGTCGACCACGCACGCACCGCGCATTCCAACCACAAAACAAAATGGTGGCCCACCGCTAAGTGACTTTCCACCCCGTTAGTCTATGGTTTCTCTATTTAAACTAACTACTTTATATATATTTTTGTTTAATCCAAAATCATGTCTAAGGTAACGTCTCGGAACGTAGATTGGCTATTTTTAAACAGACCGAACCGTTTTTACCGATACATAAAATTCTTTATACCTGCGACTATCAGCCTGGGTACCGACCCCTTTCTTCTTTTATGCTTTGCCCCATTTCTTTCTGGTATCCGCTGTCAACTGGCTACCATGCTACATCTTCTCTTTTTTTAGTGTTTTTACTTCGTACTAGACTCCCGGGGCTGGTCTTCCTTCTTGGAATCGGAGTCCCGTAGGATCGCCGGTACCCCTCAACGTGGCCGCTGTGGCGCGGCTGGGATCCCACGCTCCCGCGGTGAGGCTGGAGGGGGTTTTTCAAAGAGGATCGTGGCCAGAGGAGGTCCGGAGAGTCTCGGTGGCTCGAGGTGAGGAGGAAAAGGTGGCCTGGGAGGTGGGCATGAAACGGGCTGGAGGTTGCCTAGCTACCGGCGAGACCCGGCCAAGATACTCCAAGATCTCAACTGCTTCAGCCTGGGTTTACATACTCTATGTCCGTTCGCTAATCGTGTGAAGTCTTATCTCAGAGACGTGATATAGAAGATCATAGATACCGAGGTATTAATGGAAATACCTATGAACCAGAGTTCATCGTCTCGAGACATGACTCCAATAATTTCAACTCTAATAAAAATTGTTATCGCTTAACGATGCATTTTTCTCACGCATCGATCGTTGTTAAAGATAATTTTTGTAATTTTTTTTAATCGCCACAGAAAAACATTTATTTTTATTATAGAATACCTCTGAGGTATTCCTGTTTACCATTGGGACCAGGGGTATACTTTTGGTATACTTCCTGCTTGGGATAACTCGCTAATGTAACGCACCGAATTTACTTCAGGCGGAAGACGTTTTCTCCTTATTTGCATGCGTAATGGTCATGCAAGATTGACGTTATTTCTCTTGTCGGTTCTCGACTCACTTCGAGATCTGCACTATAAGGGAGAATGGCGAATGGAAACAGAGTAATTGAGAAGACTTTTGAAACGGAGAAAGCTTTCGCTGCTTGGCATTGTTGAACATTCACGTGACCTTTAACTCCGGTCTTGCAATTTTTTCAAGACCGATACTTTGAACCTCTAACGTGTATTATAGAATTACAAAAGCAAGATAGTGCATGAGATCCAAAAAGTATGAATATTTTGGAACAATTTTTTTCTCTGAATATATACCTCATAAATATTGAATAAGAAGAAGTAGGGAAGTATAGAATCTTAAACTTTTTCTTAGTTCACTGTTACTGGTGTCGCCCTCGGGCGGAAGAGCTGGTAAAGATCTTTAAGAAACCTCACACCCCATTTTCTCGCACCCTTCTTTAACCCTAAGAAATTCATCCCCGTGGGGTAACGTAGCTCGCGCTATGCTTGCGTTCTTGCTTGTCGGTAAGGATTGCTGGAAAAAAAATGTTGATAAAGAAATCATCTTAGATAAAAATTTTCTACAAAAAACATTAATAATTTATTACTACAAAAATGCTAGTATTTGACAATTATTCAAAACACGTGGAAGTTAAATTTTTCTCCAAGAAAAATCACAAGGGTATTATTTTCTTATGACAATTAGAAATCGTGTATTTAAGCCCAAAGGTTTTTTTTTGTATTTCAAATAATATTTTTCTTACACCTTATTCCAGACTTACCCCGAAGGACTTACCTAAAGACAGTTCCAAAAGCAGCATGGTATTACGCAACTAGTCGGCACATACTCAGAGACTGAAAGACTTGAGAACAGTAAGCGAGGTCGGTAAGAAAGGAAAAGAATAAGGGATGATTCTTAAAGAAGTGGCGCTGCCGGCAGATCTTGAGTACGAGAAAGTTAAGTTAAGAAGTCCTTAGTACCAATGTCGGCCACTAAGAGTAGTGGCGCTTCATCGCCAGCCCCTAGAAAAAAATCAACATAATCACCACTATAGGAAGAAAACATAAACTACAATAGAAAAAAACTCTTTGCAGAGCAAGCTCACGCTTAATTGAAAATTTTTTTAATAAGGGTGGCATTAAATAGTTATAATAAGTACGACCACGCAAGGAACCGTAGGGAACATTCGAAGGGAACAAAGGCTCACATCGGTGAGAGGACTCCCTTACGACCGGTTAATTTAATCTAAGCAAACATC